>CM017189.1:19914202-20099202 GCA_004837865.1 Musa balbisiana
ATCAATTCAACAAATGAAACTACAACGGAAAAGATGAATTTGAGGGAAATTTTACTGCATTGTCGTATTCTTGTTTAGGGAAAATCTTCCTTTTTCTACAAATATGCCTGGGCTATTGCTGTGCGATTGTAGATTTAACCTTGGTAGTTTTTTTTATCTTCGGAACTCCCAACCTTGGTTGTTAATTCTATTTATTTGCCTTCTCATTTCTCAACTTCTAAGTTAGTTGGAGTTTCAATCTGCCATTCAGCTTTTTTTTTCCTTTTGATTTAACTATTCTTCACTTGAATCTTTATGGTGGTTAAGCTTATAGCAAGCAATTGTGACCTTTGAGATCATATCTCAGAGATGCTTTAATAACTTCTGAATAATTACCTTGGACAAGACATGCTGAATTGCATTATTCTACCATGGTATCCTGGCAAGATTGCATAATAATATCTTGTTTTTTTCTGGCTTCCCAATTGTAATAAGAGACATCAATACAATAATTATGGGATCCTTTTCACTTTACTTCTCCTTGCTAGTTGGGTTGTTATCAAAGCCATTTGGTCTCCTTTGTACTCACCATAATAAAATATGTGACATCTATTTCTTTCTCGGTTGTACTGTTCATTGAACAAATACCTACACACATGCTGACACTACCCCTTGTCTTAGATGGTAAACTATCTTTGCTCCTGCCATGAGAGACTTGATATTCGGTCCCCATATTGAGTAATCTGCCATTTTCTCTACAGCTATGGTGGATGACCCCTCTGTGGGCTGTGACACAAATAGGGTTAATGGTCTTCTACCCTACTTGTTCTAGGAAAATATAAAGACAACGTAATAGGAAAAAAAATTATAAAGCCCTTTAGCATCAAAATGTGTTTAATTACTGTTTATAGTCATGTAAGTTTCAGTTTTATCACAAGTGTTGGTCAATATCATTCCCATGATTGCTAGATTATTGAGAGTCTTTAAAGGGATATGATCCTGAATATGTTTCCTTAAGTTCAATTTTTATGTGATCTTGCAGTGCCAGTTAGAATGTCACAGTGTTATGGTTGGTTATCACTAGTTTGGTATTTGACTGACTTCGGAATCTCTTTCTCCTGTCTTAGTTCATTATGAGAATATCTTGCTATCCTTCTGTTTACTGACACAGCTTTTTATCTTGAACCCTTCAATTATGTAGATCTCTTACGAAAGTCCATCAAGATTTGACAGAGATGAGCAATTACAAATTGGGTGTGGAAGTTGTAAGTGCCCATGACCTCATGCCCAAGGATGGGCATGGTTCTTCGAGTCCTTGTGTGGAGCTTCATTTTGATGGCCAGAAGTTTCGTACCACCATCAAGGAGAAAGACCTCAATCCTGTCTGGGATGAGCGCTTCTACTTCAACATTACAGATCCTGCTTCTCTCCCTGAACTTGCACTTGAAGCTTCTGTGATCAACTTTAACAAGGCCACACATTCTAAGACATTCCTTGGCAAGGTCCGAATTGCTGGGGCCTCTTTTGTCCCCTTTTCAGATGCCGTAGTCATGCAGTATCCATTGGAAAAGCGTGGAATGTTTTCCCGTGTAAAGGGAGAACTCAGCCTTAAAGTATTCCTCACCAATGATCCCTCAATAAAACCTTCCAACCCACTTCCAGCTATTGATTCCAATCCCAATAACCCTCCTCCAAGCCAAGCTCATAAAGTACTTGCCCAGGTCCCAATATTAAGTAGAAGCACACTGCGAGAAAACAAATCAGATTCAAGACATACATTTCACAGCATTCCAAAAAAGATTGACCAGCACCATTATTCTGCTCCAGTCAGTGAGCCAGTGAGGCATGTAGTTGATTCTATGAAACCTGAGCCTCAATCCCATAGAACGTTCAGGGTGTACTCGTTGGTATCGACTCAACAACCAGTGGACTATGCACTGAAAGAAACTAGCCCTTTCCTAGGTGGTGGTCAGATTGTTGGAGGGAGAGTTATCCGTGCTGAGAAGCCAACTAGTACATATGATCTTGTGGAACAAATGCAGTATCTTTTTGTACGTGTTGTGAAGGCACAAGATTTACCAGCCATGGATGTCACAGGAAGCCTAGATCCATATGTTGAAGTGAAAGTGGGTAACTACAAGGGGACCACAAAGCATTTTGAGAAGAACCAGAACCCAGAATGGAATGAAGTATTTGCATTCTCCAGAGAACATATGCAGGCATCAATTCTTGAAGTTGTCATCAAAGACAAAGATCTTCTCAAGGATGATTTTGTTGGGATCATACGATTTGATTTACATGATGTTCCAACACGTGTCCCACCAGATAGCCCATTGGCTCCAGAGTGGTATCGTCTTGAGGACAAGAAGGGGGATAAAACCAAAGGTGAATTGATGCTTGCAGTTTGGATAGGAACCCAAGCTGATGAGTCATTTCCTGATGCATGGCACTCAGATGCAGCAGCCCGTTTTGATGCCACTTCTGTTATCTCTCACATAAAGTCAAAAGTCTACCATGCACCCAGGCTGTGGTATGTTCGAGTTAACATTGTTGAGGCACAAGATATTGTGATAAAAGAAAAGGCCCGCTTTCCAGATGTTTATGTCAAGGCTCAACTAGGCAATCAGGTCTTGAAGACAAGAACAGTTCAGGCACGGACATTTAACCCTCTATGGAATGAAGACCTCATGTTTGTGGCTGCAGAACCCTTCGAAGATCACCTCATCCTCTCTGTGGAAGACCGTGTAGGACCAAACAAAGATGAGGTGTTAGGCCGTGTTGTTATTCCTTTGGGATCCCTAGAGAAGCGAGTTGATGACCACATTATACTAGGTCGCTGGTTCGATCTCGAGAAGCCTGTTGTGATCGATGTAGACCAGCTGAAGAAGGATAAGTTTTCAACCCGGATTTTCCTCCGAGTCTGCCTGGATGGTGGATATCATGTGCTTGATGAGTCTACCCACTATAGTAGTGACCTAAGACCAACAGCAAAGCAGCTATGGAAACCTTCAATTGGACTGCTTGAGCTTGGCGTCCTTAATGCAGAGGGTCTTCATCCAATGAAGTCACGAGAAGGAAAAGGGACATCAGATACCTATTGTGTAGCCAAGTATGGTCAGAAATGGGTGCGTACTCGTACCATCATCGACAGCCTAAGCCCAAGATACAATGAGCAGTACACATGGGAGGTTTATGATCCAGCTACAGTTCTTACAGTTGGTGTCTTTGACAATTGCCAACTTGAGAAGGGCTCTAATGGTGATAAGGATGCAAAGATTGGCAAGGTTCGCATACGGCTATCAACACTTGAAACAGGTCGTGTGTACACACACTCATACCCACTTCTAGTTTTACACCCGTCGGGTGTTAAGAAGATGGGTGAAATCCATCTTGCCATACGGTTCTCATCTACATCGTTTGTTAACATGATGTACATATATTCGCAACCGCTGCTACCGAAGATGCATTACATACGGCCGTTAATGATGATGCAACAGGATATGCTGCGGCACCAAGCAGTCCAAATAGTGGCTGCACGTCTTAATCGAATGGAGCCACCCCTCAGAAAGGAAGTTGTTGAATACATGTCTGATGTTGACTCTCACTTATGGAGTATGCGCCGAAGCAAAGCAAATTTCTTCAGACTCATGTCAGTTTTCTCAGGCTTGTTTTCGGTGAGCAGATGGTTTGGAGATATTTGCAAATGGAAGAACCCCATCACCACTGTACTGGTGCACATTCTGTTCATCATGCTAGTGTGCTTCCCGGAACTAATACTTTCTACGATATTTCTATATATGTTCCTGGTAGGCCTTTGGAACTACCGCTATCGACCACGTTATCCTCCGCACATGAACACAAAAATTTCTCATGCAGAGGCTGTGCATCCTGATGAGCTTGATGAGGAATTTGATTCTTTTCCTACCAGCCGAGGCGCAGAGCTTGTTCGTATGAGGTACGATCGGTTAAGGAGTGTCGCTGGACGGATACAAACTGTGGTTGGTGATATAGCGACTCAAGGGGAGAGGGTCCAGGCGTTGCTTAGCTGGAGGGATCCACGGGCCACTTCGGTATTTGTGTTATTCTGCCTGATTGCAGCACTTGTGCTGTATGTGACCCCATTGCAGGTGTTGGCCGCTCTGGCAGGCTTCTATATCATGAGGCATCCAAGATTCCGGCACAGGATACCTTCAGCACCTCTAAACTTCTTCAGGCGCTTGCCAGCAAAGACAGACAGTATGCTTTAAATGGATTCAAGTTAATAGGTTTTTGCTGTAGTAATTTTCGTTTTTGTTTAATGTGTTCATAGTTTTTCTTGCTTCCTTTTGTTTCTTCTGCTTTTTTGTTCTCTGTAGAAAATTGAACAGTTGATGAACTGCAAATAATATACTGAAACCTCTCTACCACTGACAGTTTGTGAATCTACTGGTTCCTCTACTTACACCATACGGTTAATGATGTGTGAGTTATTGATATCCCTGACCTTAATGTACAGCTTTGAACCAAGGCTTGACATACACCATCTTGGTATGAACTACAAAATTTCTTGTGATAACATTTTCACTCTGGCTTTTCTTTTTATTTATTATGCCTTTTTCTTGTGAAACATCTTATTTGCGTTGACATTTTCAGAAAATTCTTTTGAATTTTTATGCCTTGATGGAAGTTTCAATGACTGGTAAGGCCTAAGAGCTTGCTTGCAGCATGAAACCAGCCATGGAGTTCATTTTGTTCCTTACAAGATGTGTGACCTTACACAAGTCCACAGACATGGCAATTGCTCCATTAACCAAAACTCAAGGGCCCTTCTGTAGCAGTCCAGTCTAATTCTAAAACTTCTACTTCATTTTCATCCTCAAAATCACATGTAATCTGAACCAGTAAAAGATAGTTGTGGGAAGAATAGTTATCAGATCAGTTCAGTTACTGCATGCATGGAAAGGGTGACTGCAGATGGTGTTGTTGGAACCACATTTCTCAACTTTGTACTAACATTGAGAATGTTTTATGGTGAATTCATGTAAGTTGTTGATTGAAGTCTGTGTGTGTGTGTGTGTGTGTGTGTGTGTGTGTATCAGTACAATGATCTCTTACATATAATTGACAGCAAAAGTTGTGTGGGAAGTTCTCACTTCTAGAAAATTGATCTACAAGTGTGTAAAGATGTAGCAAAGTGTCATCTGATTTATTGCAACTGGTAACATCCCAAACTTGTCCCAATCTTACATATCAAATCTTCAATTCTGGATCTAAATTAAAGGAAAAGAACAAAAAATTCTCCAAAATTTTCTTATTCTCTCATACCAAAATCAACACGATGCATCTTCCACAGACTGTAGCATCAGCAAACGTTGCATGGTGGGTAAGCAAAAGCCTCTGCTGCTCCACTGCTTCTGATCTCCGCCATTTCTCGGCCAGCATTCGCACGTCGCGCTTCACACAGACTGGGAAGGAACGCCCCTGTTGCAGCAGACACACCGAGGTCAGCACCATCCTCTGTCATTCTCTCGTGATCAGGTGCACGCTTTGCATCGTACCTTCGGCTGCAGCGATATTGAAGTAGAGGTCGAGCACGTTTGGGCAGCCATAGTAGCAGTCCGGGGAGCAGAGCTTCCGCATGAAGTCGGCGTCCAGCAGCGCGTCCGAGGAGATCCCGACGGTGCCCCGGTCGAGCGCGCACGCCGCCACGCACTCGTCCGTCTCGACCCAGTCGCTGAACCCCTCGGCGGCGATCTCCGACGCGGCGCATGTGTACGCCCCCGGCCGCCCCCCGCGCGCGTTCCTCTCGAGCACACAGCGCGTGCCGGCGGCCGACACCGCGTCCAAACTCCGCACGTCGTGCCGCGCCCTGCGAGGCTGGTGTGAGGACAGAGGAAGATTACCTGCAGATTTAAGGTTAGCTTGCACCTCGTGCTTCAGACGCGCAGAAGACGATCAGGAGACCGAACGAGGCGAAGAACTTGGGAGGCCATGGAATTATCCTCGACGCACTGGCAATGATGTAGCTCGAGAGGTACTCCATGGAAGTGCCATATAAATAGACCATGGAGAAAGGAGTTCGATTTGACCACGTAATGCGATCAAGAACTGTTCTTGGGAGCAAGTGATGTTGTCTGCATGTGGCAGTCTATTGCCAAAATGCAACAACGTACATATAAAGAAGTGTTCTTGGTACAATCGCAGGTGGGAAGCATTCCAAATCCTCCTCCTCGTTTCCTTTTATGATCCAATTAAGTGGACTGCTTTGATTCAGTCAAACTAATATCCTAAAGTCTATTTTGGTTTGGCTTTTGATGCTAAAAGGTACCCACCATGGAAAAGACAATATTTGCTGGAAAATTAAAAGAGTATTAAAAGATGCTTTGATCACATCACAAGGATAGATTGGCTCTCCAACTTTTCTCTGGTAAGATGAAATTCCACCAATTACACCTCTAACATTTTGGCATCTGATGATGCATCTTATTTCTGTCTGCTTGTAATTAGTACCTGCAGCTCTAAATAAAAATAGACAGAGCATATTATGAATGACTACCATACATATGATCTCACTTGTGTTTTTCTTTTACTAGAATGGGACTCACACATCTCATTAGCACCATTGTTACTTGGATTTTCAGGGTTTAGGGAGATAGAACTGCAAAATATTGATCTTCAAACAAAAATGCAGAAACATAAATAATGCATCTGTCAAGAAAAGACCCAACTATTGGGTGTGGAGCAGCAAAAGGTGAAGTAAAGCTTGTCAGTCAAAGAAGAAGGAAGACAAACTGGATCCAGATGTGCTAAAACATGCATGTGCCATTAGATAGAACACTTGAAACAAAATGAATGTGAGACAGGAATTCAAAAGACACTTGCACAATTCAATCAGCAAGGCCCCCATTTTGACTATGAGACTCCAAGAAGCACTTTAAAGGCTCAGTAGACATCTGCTGTGGTGTGTGCTGACTTGTAGGGTGAATGTTTGAATTCAGTGACTTTTTCTTCCTCTAGAGAAAGCAAATGACACCTCCTCTCTAGTCCTTCATTTCACCCATAATTCTACTTGCTCTCCTTTCATATGCAATATGATGTTGGAATCAGTTTGCTGCTTGTTCTAAGAAGCCTTTGTACTCCTCCATAATTATATTTCTTCTGGACTCCTTTTCTATACGAAATGCAGTAAATATACTTCTTTTAAGAAGCCTTCTGCACGATCTAAACATCATTTGGTACGATCGATGATGCCAAAGTTTCTTCATGTTGCAGACATCAGAACAAGCTTCAACCCCATCCCTGATATAGAAGGGATGAATGGTAACAATATGGACATGAAGGATCAACAGTGAGATTGGGAATGCCACCTTGTTCTTCTCACCTTTCTGTTTCTGCTGTACTACTATTTGCCTTCTACCTTTTTCCTTAATATCTGTATGTCTCCTTCGACTCCTGAAACCATTTTATGAGACATATTTCTCAGGAAAACACTCATTAAGAAGTTGCCAATAGATCTGATTCTTCCAGAAGTAACCATGAATGCCTGATCACTGCCCAACTCTGTGCTAGTGGAGTTCTTAGGTTGGGATTGAATCGAAAGGTCTAAGTTAGAGTGGAAGAATGAATGGATACTAACATAAACAAAAACATTTAATTCCTCAATAATTGTCTGCGAAAAATGGAAACATGAATCCGAAAGGACCACGATGATGACAAAAGGTGACAGACAGTCTGCAATAAACTAGTCGTTGTCACGAACAAGAAAGATGATAGTTTTGCTATGAAAGAAACAATGCACTCGGTAAACAGAGTTGATGATTTGCTATTGCAGACCATTGCACTGCTGAATGATTAACTGACTCAATAATACTCACTGCATGATGATAAGCTGATGAGCGAAGAAAGGAACAACAAGTGCGTCAACGACCTGGAAGATGTCTTTGGTTGCCAAAGCAGAGAGAGAAGAACATTCGGCAACAGATGGAAAATTCCAAAGGAATGGCATGATCTCTCGAAGCCGGAAGAAAAGAACGAGAGAGATCAATGCGATCCCTTTGGAATTCTCCTTCAGCTGCCCACACCAACCCCTTCCATCTCCATGCACTCTCTCTTCCCCTGTTTGTGTTGAAGGTTCATATATGGGATTTAGGAGGACATCAAGAGGCTATGTAGAGAGAGAAAGAGAGAGAGAGATGAAAGCTGCAGTCTCTGGTGGACCAGAAGTTGTTGGTGCTACTACTGTTGGTGTTGTTGCTTTGCTTCACGTTTAGGACGTGAGGAGAGGGAAGCTGTCAACTACGGTGCCCAATAAGACACCTCTCCCAATTTACGATAATAACCTCCCAGCATTCCTCTCTCTCTCTCTCTCTCTCTCTCTCTCTCTCTCTATATATATATATATATATATATATATATATATATATATATATATATATATATATATATATATATAATATAATATAATATTTGAAAATTAGCATAATATTTAGAGATAAATAATCCAAATATTGACTGTTTATGTGAATGAATATCTTACGTATATGAAAGTGATGATGATATTAGATATATAAATAATATTATAGTGATCTGACCGATTCAATTGGACTAAATAATATAAATCTCTTCCCCAATATATATAAATATTAGAAGCATGCATAGATATCCTCCATTCAATCACCCAAAGGAGAATTTGGACAATATGAAATGGCAACAGCTCTGGCTGTCTCCATCACAAGCGGACCAAACTTTTAAAGCTCATGCAACAGATGGTGTCACTTTCTTCTCACACCCTATACTTCCACAAGGTTGGATGATTCTTCCTGCCTGCCTCAACCATCATAGTAATTGTTCTCATAAATCCAAAGGATTGATAGCATATTGAGCTACAAAAAATGATTTATCCGCTGCTTAATTCCATGCTGCGACGTTAGGAAGAAGTAAAGATGATACATAGCATGGGGGTGATTCCTACACTCCTCGGCCCAAAAGTTTGAGACAGGGGGTAGGAGTGGCACTGTCGTCACAGTCACAGCGACGGAAACATGTGGGGGATGTACAGTGGCGGAGACAGAGATGGTAATGTTGTATGGCACTGCCAAAAGCCGGCAGCTGTCGTCGCCATCTTAGTAGTAGAGCCATTAATGGGAGGAACGTGGCCAACCTCAAGTGCTACGCCCACTACACACTCAGCTCCCTCCTCCTCCATCGGCCGTTCTCAACGTCATCGGAGATGTCAAGCCTGGGCAGGTCTCAGCTCGTACGACATCCAATAGGTGCTGCACATCAAGTGTTTGTTAAAATCCTCAAACAAGCGCAGGAACAAACATGAAGCGATCCGGAGAAGTGCAATAAGATGACCATACAAAAGACTCCGCACTGATAACACAGCATTCACCAAAGAGAGCTCCACTGATTTCCCTGGAAATCACAGGTTCTTGGGAGCCACACGAATCTTCCAAGCGGACATGGCCATGTGACGTGTTGAGAGCAAAGTAGCCTGCAACATTCCACAGGCCAGAAACAGAGAGAGAGAGATGGGGGGGGGCCTCCACCAGCCCACGCCAATCCGATGTCACCCTGCACCTCCCTTTCCCGACTCCTCAGAGAGCTGCAGCCATGGATGTGGTGGAGAGGCGTGGGCTAAAGAATGTGAACCACTCCACCTTCTCATCTCATCAGCAGACAACGCAGCATGGACCTGCACAACAGTGGAAATTGTCGAGCCCCTGCTTAATGGGCTCGTCGTGATCACGCCATCTTGTGCAGGCTGTGGACCATCTCCCTGCCTTTGCTTCCATCCTCGCACCATTCATTGCATACTGCTTGCCGTGACTATTATTTCGGATCCTTTCATAAGAAACAAATTGGTGGTAGATTCATATTTCTTTAAGTGAAGTAAAATAAGACTTTATATAATTATATATATCTGGTTATCGATTCAAATTATTTGTTACACCCTTTTATTTATATTATTTAAATATCTTAATTTATAATAAAAACTATAAAAGGGTCCGTAGCTCAGTGGTAGAGCATTTGACTGCAGATCAAATGGTCACCGGTTCGAACCCGGTCGGGCCCTTATGTAAGAATTTTTATTTTACTTTTAATTCCATCAGGCAACTCTCCGCCGTCCGATCAGTATCCGTCAGCACTTCCTTACGGAAAAAAGACATGGCGGGCCCCGCGAATGGTCAATCAACATGCGGGTATAAGTTGAGGTTTTTGCGGGGTGCAGGTTCTTCATGGCGGTCTTCGCTGTACTGCGCCTGAAGATTAGTTATCGCATCCGTTGAATAATCCATCATCAGGATATTTATACGGCCAGGATTAGTTACCGCATATAAATAACTAGGCGGACTACTTCGCATACCGTCCCCTTCGCCGTCGACGCTGTCCCTACTTCGGTCTTTTCTGTTCTTCCCCCTTTAGATTTCACCGATCTCTCGTCCGTGGCGCCGCCGAAGGGAAGTTCCCCCGGGAACCCTAATCGATAGGAGAGGCTCGTTCCGGATTTACTTTGTCCGGTGAGGAAAAACTTTCGTGTTTTTTCTATTTTCGCTTACGCTTGTCCTCTCTTCTTCATGAATTAGAGTAATTTTTTTCGTCTTGATCTCTTGCTATTTTTGGATGCTTCGCCTACGATTTTTGTTCAAATTGATAGGGCTTCTGTGAATTTTGTGCAATTCTTTGTCCTCTGCTTAGGCAAAGAGAATTGTGGTATACTTTACCGAACAAGAAGAGACCAAAAGTGCTTTCTCTGTAGAACTCTTGCTAATTTGTTCTCAGATAATACGAATTACGAGTGTGAATGAAAGTATTAGTGACCTTCCATAGCTCACCTGTAGAATGACAACATTCTCGCTTCATTCTTCGGTAATATATATCTTTCTCGCGCGTGCAGTGTTGTAGCCATTGCCTTGCCGATGGATGTGACTGATACTTCTGAGCAGCCTGCGAAATCATCCAAAGATGAACCTGATTTTGATCCAAGCAGAAGTAAGTTACCGGTTAATCAATTATTTATTGTTGGATCAAGTTTATATCTGTTTGATTTTGGTCTTTACTCTTGCTTTGCAACTTAAGATTTATCAGTTTATCTTTCAAGTTGCATCGAAGTAGTGATAACCTGTAATGACATTAGGTGTCAGAGAATAATATCTTAATATCAAAATTGCTAGATATATACATTACACGAATGGCTAATTGTTTACCTCGGCTTCACACCTTCATATAAAGTGATGAATCAAATGTTTTTCTTTTTACATAAGTCATCAGGTACCTTCTTTAGACAAGGATGGAATGCTCTCATAGTCTCTGAAGGAAAATTGCAAGATCTTCTTGCTCCTGTAGAATTGGAATCAT
The DNA here is from genome assembly GCA_004837865.1 of Musa balbisiana. Classification (NCBI taxonomy): domain Eukaryota; kingdom Viridiplantae; phylum Streptophyta; class Magnoliopsida; order Zingiberales; family Musaceae; genus Musa; species Musa balbisiana. The sequence continues at coordinate 19,925,522 of CM017189.1, forward strand.
GTTAGTCTACCTTGTTTAGGATCATAAAGCCATGGGAAGTCAAACATGCAATATGATTTCATCTCCAAGCCCTAAAGTCCTAGCTGGTTTCGGATCTTGATGCAATATGAGATTTTCTTCATTAGGGTTCGTGTGTCAAATGGAGTATGTTAATTTATCATTGTAAATTCTTCTGAAGAAAATGAAAGAGCATTTGTTGCAAACAGTTTATGTTATGGAAGAGCATCTGTTGTTTCTAGGGTATATTTAGCTTTGTAGGTGTAAATGGTTGCCAATCTTTTACATGGTAGACCAAACTATTGGTCTTTGATTGGAACAAAAATCTTTTCAGTTATACATGCTAAACTGCCTCATGGCAAAGACAGTCTCTTTTAAATTGTTTTCTGGGAACCTTTTGCATTACATATATATTCTTATAAGTGTAAAGTTCTCCATTATGTGTTTTTTTTTATATATAACAGTGATTGGCATCATCAAGAGGAAAGCTTTGATAAAAGAACTTGCTGCTGCTTACCATGCTGAGTGTCTTGCCTGCTGCCAGAAACTTCTACAACTTCAAAGAAAATGGGAAGAGGTTGAATCCGACTTAATTTTTACTTTGATCTGCATACTTGCTTTTGTTAACAGCCTCCATTTGTGTATACTAAATTGTCAACACCATTAAAAAATTTTCTTGTAAGGATTATAGATCGGTACATGTTTCCATTTGTCATTTCTTTTAAACCAGCTAAAATGACAAGATATATATTAGTTGCAAATATTGTATCTACCAAACTAGTTTCACTATGAAAATAAATCAATTGATGAGTGGGCTCTTGTTTCATTTCGGAGAATTTTTAAGCACATGGAAAACATTCAATCCAACTTCATGGAAACTCTGATCTCTAATGAAAGCTCCCTACCACTCCGGTATCTGATCTTCTCGTCTGTGTAGGTTGCCCACACTGATTTACTTGGTTCCTATGCCTTGGAGGAGTTATTCCACAAAGGTGCTGGGATTAAACTCTATAGATGGGGTTCCTGAAACTATGATTCATGCTTTAGCATATTTTAGTTTATGATGCACACACTGTATGTTGTCTTTGAACTTCTAAAATCTACTTTGCATTTCTTTTCATTTTTTTGTGAAAATTTGAGTTTATTGATTAAAAATCAGAGTAAATTTCGTGAGCATTAATTTGGTTTTTACGTTTTCTTCTTGGCTCATCTGGTTATTTTCTTATATTCTCTTGTGAGCCCTTTAGTGTCTTATAACTTAATATGCTAAATTGCAGTAGCAGTTGCTTGTCTCACTTCATTTGCAGTATCAATTGGTAGAGGGTCTGGTTTCGTTAAAGTCTTAAAGGTATATGAGGTTGTCACTCTTTTCTTCATTTTTATTTCTTCTTCCTTTTGTTTCTTTTTGTTTCAAAAGGTGTTCAATTTGTGGGTGTTAAGGGCAGACTTGGAAGCATACAAATGAACCCATGATAGCAGTTTTCTGTGAGAAAATTTGATTATGGTGGTTCTATTATAATCTTTCCAGGCCATTTAATTCCTGTATCATCTACTAATTCATCTCTATGTCGTTTTGAGCCCCGCAGTGAGTTATTGAAGAAAATTTTGTGTTTATTTTCAGAGTGCTTTGGTAATAATGCTGGTTTTGCATTCTTTGTGGTTTCTAAAGTCTTGTGGTTGATTTGTTTCTTCAGGAGCAGCAGTATATTAAAAGAAAAACTCCTCAGGAGTCCGGAAAGCATACAACGAAGCCCTCTAAACGTCCAAAGAAGGGGATGTAGAAAATATTGTCTCAATCTTGTATCTGCCCCCATGTTCTCTCTTCCACAGATTTCCTCTTCTTTTGAACTTAGCATATTACATAGATGATATGTTCATGACATGCAGCACAACCACTGACTGATCCTTCAACAAGAAGCAATGTCTTGGTGATGCTTAAAAATCTGTCTAGCTTTTGATGTAGGTTTCTTCTTCTTGAAACTCGAGTGTCTACAGCTGTCTTTTGTGGGCAACAATGATCTTAATCTCTATTGTACTATTCTTCTTCCTGAGGTCCTCCCATATTTTTTTTCTTCATGGAAAATAATATTTCAGATTCAATTAGTTGCATTTGAGGAGAATAACACTTGAAATAATTATGTTATCTTCATGTGTAATTGGTGTCTTATATCTAATAATTTATAGAACTTAACGAATGGAAAAGTTCTTATATGATACTAATCATACTTAAAAAGAAATGAACAAGAATCAATTCGTGAGATATATATATGTATATATATATATATTTATTTATTTATTTATGATAACAAGCGCTGCATTTTATGTAAAATCCCCAGTGATTGTCTTAAACCAACATCTACACGAAATCCATAATGGCACATAAAATCTGCACCAAAGACTAAAAATAGTGAGAGAGAGAGAGAGAGAGAGAGAGAGAGAGGAAAATATTGCTATTTTGATTTGCAAAATGATCTTTTGATAATGCCAAATTAGAAAATATTGATAAATGGAATGACATTGTAAGATATCGATACATGGATTTGCTTAGATGTCAATATATAAAACAAATGATTTGTTTCCAATGTTGAAGATTCAAAAGCAGTATTGTCATCGTACCATTTTTCGTGATCTCTAAGCTTGAAAAGACCGCACAAGACAAAAAGAACATCGACTAACTGCGTCGGTTGGACCAAACCTTAGAACTGTGCGTAGCAACGTGTTTTGTTGGTGAGTATTTGCAGTAAATGCTATGGAAAACAAGAGAAGTGGGGCGGCTTGAATTAGGTGTCAAACAACCCTATCGATCAATCGGAAATTATATTACGGTGCTTCATCTTCTCCAAGTCTTCCTTTCCTTCCCTTGTATCAGTGAGGTTGAGGAAGTCATGTGGCCAGGAGAAGAGCGGCGGCCAGGCGGCTCTTGGAAATTGGCAGCACTCACTTGTCTGATCCATCCTTCTCTGCATCTGTTCCACGATGGCAGATGGAGACTTTGGCCTCACCCCCTCCATCTTCTTCTAATGATGCAGCGTGCCAAAGACTAATGATCGTCTGTGTTGACTTTGTTTCGATGTGATAAACATGCATGTGCGGGTGATGGTTGTCTTCGGTTCTTTTGATGGATTGTTTGGAAAGCCATACGATAATAGATTTTGTGTTAGATCTGCACATTCAAGTTAGAGAACAGTCGGCCACACACACCTCATCTTTTTCTTCTCAGACCACTATAAAAGCTCCTCCTCTTAAGTCATCGTGTACGTACGCTTGCTTTCCTTTGCTCGAATTTAGGAGCTTGGAGGAGAGTGGAGATGGAAGGGAAAGAGGAGGATGTGAGGCTCGGAGCAAACAGGTTCTCAGAGAGGCAGCCGATAGGGACTGCTGCCCAGAACCAGGAAAAGGACTACAAGGAGCCACCTCCGGCTCCACTGTTTGAGCCAGCGGAGTTCTTCTCCTGGTCCTTCTACAGAGCTGGCATCGCAGAGTTCATGGCCACCTTCCTCTTCCTCTACATCACCGTCCTCACTGTCATGGGCGTGGTCAAGTCCACCACCAAGTGCTCCACCGTGGGCATCCAAGGCATCGCCTGGGCCTTTGGTGGCATGATCTTTGCCCTCGTCTACTGCACCGCTGGGATCTCAGGTGAAGCAACCGCTTCCTTTGTCTCTTCCCTTTGTACTTCAGATTGCAGCAACGCCCACACCGAGCTCTTCCAAGTTGTCAGGTGGCCACATCAACCCGGCCGTGACCTTCGGGCTGCTCCTGGCGAGGAAGCTCTCCCTGAACCGAGCTCTCTTCTACATGGTGATGCAGTGCCTGGGTGCCATCTGCGGTGCTGGTGTGGTGAAGGGGTTTCAGAAGGGGCTCTACCAGAGCAATGGTGGCGGAGCAAACGTTGTGGCTGCTGGCTACACCAAGGGCGATGGCCTGGGTGCTGAGATAGTTGGCACCTTCATCCTTGTCTACACTGTCTTCTCTGCTACTGATGCCAAGAGGAACGCTAGGGACTCTCATGTGCCTGTAAGAACTTTCATCGGCCATCCTGACCAAAACTTCTTTCTCTGGCTTCCGACAAAGACATACCTGTGAATTTGTGCAGATCCTCGCCCCATTACCTATTGGTTTTGCCGTATTCCTTGTTCATCTGGCCACCATCCCCATCACCGGCACTGGCATCAACCCTGCAAGAAGCCTTGGAGCTGCAGTTATCTACAACAAGGACCATGCTTGGGATGACCATGTAAGTCTGTTCTCTTGCAGAGCTTCTCTGACTGAGTTTGGATGGGATCCCCTTTCTCATTTCATCTTTTTGCTCAGTGGATCTTCTGGGTTGGACCATTCATTGGAGCTGCTCTTGCTGCCCTCTACCACCAGGTGGTGATCAGGGCAATCCCATTCAAGAACAGGACCTGAGCTACCCTGTCAAGTTCTCATGGCCTCTCATGCTGTGGCCACTGCTACGTCTCTTTCATCCATCATGTTTGTGGATTTCCTCCACCAGGGTCTTTTCAGTTTGGTCATGCAGAAAGATTAGGCGATGAAACAGGACCATCTAAGAAATAAATCCAAAATATTATGATCATTACACAAGGTGACAAGTAGCTAACTTGGTGCCATCATGGAACAGCACTGATGTTACCTGCAACAAAGGTTTCTTAGGCAGGCTGGTAGTGCACTTGTGTGCTAACTTTGCTGGTTCCCTTGCATGCCCATCTTCTATCAAGACAAGCGTCTACTTTTGGCTTTAGGACATGTCAGGTAAGTCTCCTCTTTGTTTGGCCAAGCTCTCCCAGTAATAGCCAGTTCATGAGTACTATGCATATAGATATTACCCATACCAACTAACATATATTACCCATACCAACTAACATAAAATCTATGGATGGATGTTAATGAGATGGATATATGCAAGGAATCCTAAGCTTTATCACAATTTGGAAGGTCAATTACACAATTTCTAAAGTTTGTAATGATCTATAATTTTTTTAGATTCATAATAATATTTAAATCTTAACGGACGATCAAACTTCGTACTTATACATGATGATAACGTTAATCTTATTTCGAAGATAATCACAAATGAAATTGACTATGTAATATTCGTCGATGAGGCAAATAAATTATCACGAACTAGGTTAACTTTATAATTTAAAATTTACATTATATATTAATAATGATGATGATTAAAGTAACATAATGAGACGATAATTGAGAACTTTGTTGCTTAGAAGTTGCCCGACATGAGCACACAAGATCAAATCAGCGATCACTATTCTTTTTGCCTTTAGTTGGAGTAAGCTTTCCCTAATTTCTCGTAGAGTGGTGAGTAGGAAAGAGACTTCCTCCAAGGTGGCCAAGAAATTAAGAGTGTTGCTTTCAACACCCATTATCTCACAGAGCTAATTAAAAACTCATGTAATTTTTACAAATATAATACAGTAGATTTTTAAGTACCAATAGATGCATGGCATATGACGCCTTCGGAAAAAAGGTTTTCTGGCCACATCAAACAATTGAGTGCTTGTTGGGACATTTAACAAATTAGGTATAGAAAATATATCTTTTTACTATGTCATATTATGATCATTGATGAATATAAAATTGATAATTAATAGGAAAAAATATTATTGATCAATCATCTGATATATGTTCTCTACGTGATGTCTAAGTTGATGAGATTGATAGTTTTAAATTATCCTGACTATGATGTTAATGATATCTTACCGTAATATTTTTTGAATTAGGAGGGCCCGATATCATAGAAATGCCCACCTACTAATCCTCTTAACGAACACTCGAGTGAAGTGGCCTTATTTTCAACCCACAATACGTTCCCCTAAGGGGTAGTAACCATCCTCTTTCACCTAAGAGAGGTAACAATCATATAGGCTTCTTGCATCTTTTAGTATATAAGATTCAGGAAGAATCAATCCTCCAAGCCCTCCAAGCTTTCAATTACCTATTTTTTGTACCAAGATAATACTTTATGATATATTAGGTACCTTAATGTGTCGTGTCTTTTCACAAAACATGGTAAGGCACCACCCACTAGTGGTATTCATATCTTAAACCACTCTTAGTGAACTCCTTCACTTAAATTACCAAGGAGTTCAAACATCACTTCATAAGGGACATGCATCCCTAATATACAATCAGTGTTTCACTTGCAATCAAACATGTTGAAGAAGAGATACTGGTAGACTTTATCACTAAATTCATGAATAAAGCCTAAGAAATCACTTGCACCCTTTGATCCTAGAGATTCATATTTGAGCTAAGATTCTCTCGATTCTTCTCGTCCCAATTGAGAGTCAATTAACCTCTCTACATAAGATAATATACCATGTTAATCAGTATATCACAATCCAAATGTTAGTATAGAAGAATCAAGGAAGCACTTGAAGTTGAGCATAATTATATAAATCCCTTAGGGCATAATTATGTCAATATCTTATCTAAACATAATGTCATTCTAATCAAATTATTTTGAAATAATATAAATGAAATTAAAGTTAAAACTTACATTAATTTAATCCAAATTTGATAAGGGAGAATAATATGTAGATAACTTAATGACATGCCACTTTAATAATATTATTATTGAATTCAATCATGAAATATCTTTCAACCAATGATACAACTAAATTTGGTTGTGAAGTATCCACTAACAAATGTATTTAAATTTGGTCATAAAACATCCCTCAACTACTACGATATGGTTGAGTTGGACTATGAAGCATATCCTAACAACAATGTGGTTGAATTTGGCTTAAAGTATTTACTAACAACGATGTAGTCAATTATGACCTTAAAGCATCTCTCAACGATGATGTTATTGAATTGACTATGAAATATCTTTCAACTATAATACAATCGAATTTGACCATGAAAACAATGATGTGACTAAATCCATCCTTAATGACAACATGGCTAAATTCGATCATTAAGTATCGCTCAATAGTGACACGATCGATCTTATCATGAAGCATCTCCTAATAATAATATAGTCGAATTCAACTATGAAGCATCCCTTAACTACAATACAACCAAGTCCAACCGTGAATGATCAAATTCGACTATAAAGCATCCCCTAATAATCGAGTCCAACTATACAGTTTCCCTAAATAATAATATAACTGAGTTTGATCACGAAGTATTACTTCGACAATTATACAACTAGACTTGACTAGCCAAGGTATGATAATGTCCAAAATGAAGGACTTAGTCAAATTGCTGATTATATGTAACATTGTGTCCTGACTCTTTCCATGTGTTGAAATATAACAATAGGGTAGATGATGGGAGAGAGTAATACATAGGCATCCTAATGACACATCACTCTATCGATCCAATACTTAATGCCAACACTTTTAATATTAGCATGAGCCCTTGTACTATAATTGTAATATTCGATGATTCAACAAACGTCTTTTATGACTCAATAATGATCGATAATTTTTATATAATCATCTTGCAAACTACTTAAATTCAATTTACCGGACTCACCATAAAAGATGCCCCGAAGGATATCCTTGAAAATATATAAGAAAATTAAATGCTTTCTAATCCTAAATCTTTTAAATCATTATTAACTTAAACATTGAAAGGGTTTTTATCGGGCACTTCAAATATCTCATTTTATTGATGTTAGAAATGTGACGAGTTTGAAAATTAGAATAATGTTGGATATGAGTTCCTAATATAACAAATAATTAAAATATTAATTAATAAAATTAAATGGATAAAAAGGGTTAGTACTAAAAAATGAGGTAAGTATTATATTTTTTTTCATGATAATAGCTCAAAATTAGTGTTTATGAAGATGGAAGGTAATATGTTTGAAGATATGAATAAAATTGCAAACTTTTAGGCGAATATATAGTATGACAATACAGTTACTTTATGGGATTATTAACCAACTAAGGGTACTCTTGTTATTTTAGAAGAAGTAAGATGAGACAAATCCACGTGTCGGTCATTCTGCTGACCGGGGATCTATGACGTAAGGCTGCGTCGCCTCAGTACGATATTGTTACCCCAAGATAAAGAAAATGAAAATGTATCTCTCTCTCTCTCTCGGGTTGCATAGATAAATAATCCCTTCTCACTTCATCGCAGTGTAATATAAGAATATCTGGGAGACTCGTATCATGCCTCTCTTTTATATATATATATATATATATATATATATATATATATATATATATCGGCTTTCCATCCTCTCTCTGGATGCCGATTTTGATCGCTATACCATGAAATATTGATCGCGCCGCTTCGCGCTTCTATCACGCCGTCGCCTGAGTAGCGATTGAAACCTTCGCCATCGATTTAAGGTTCCTGCACTCCGCCTGGACTTCTCCTTGTTCTTCTTGATTGAGATCAATCGTGTCTCCTGCAGAGGGACTCCGATCGGGGGTTCCGGTTCGGCCTGGAGGAGCACGTCCGTGGCCACTTCGACGGCAGCATGACCGCCGCGCTCGCTTCCTCCTCCTCCTCCTGCGCCGGCTTTTGCGACGACGACGACGACGGCAATGGCTCCCCCATAGCCGCGGCCGACCATCTCGCTGCCCGCAGCGCTGAGTCCTCGGCCTCTGATCGTCGTTATTCGCGGATTTTCAGCCGCTGGGTCGCGCGCCAGGCGGAGGAGATGATCATCAACATCGAGCGGCGGAACCGCGAGTCGGAGCTTATGGCCATCGCCGGCCTCCAATTGGTGTCGATGCTCGATCCTTCCTTCCTTAGGGAGTCCGGCAGGTCGCCACTGGCCACGTCCAACGTGGAGCGGCCGGCTGCCGCTCGCGCTTCCTCGATCCTACAGATGTGGCGGGAGCTAGAGGACATGACGAGTGCCGCAAGGACAGAGCGGAGGACCACCGTCGCAGCGTCTGCAGCTGGCTCGGTTTCTGTGAGCGAGAGTGACTATAATGGGTATGACCAGTGGACTCGCAGAAATATAGATTCGTTGCAAAGACCCGGTGAGATAGATGCAGATGATCTGAGGTCAAGTCGGGAGCAATCTCCTGACCCTGGCGAAGATGCTAGAGAGAGGGTGCGGCAGATTGTACGTCCAGAAACAGAATCTAGAGTCTCACCCAGGAATCATACACAAAGAGCGCAGTGGCTTGGGGAGATTGAAAGGGAGAGGGTGAGATTGGTGAGAGAGTCGGTGCAGATGACTAGCCAACAGCAGAGAGATGCCCGAGCTAGCAGGAGGGAGGAGAGGGAGAGGGAGGGGGGAAGGGATGGGTCTGATACGGATCACGAGTATGGCCAAGCAGAGAATGTCAGAAGGGAGTTGCTGAGGCCGAGAGGCAGGCAGGCCGGACTTGAGCTAATCATGAGGAGGATGGCAGCAGAGAGGCAGAGGGAGCTCCAGATTTTGTCTGAGCATCGGCCGGTTTCCGAGTTTGCTCACCGCAGCCGCATTCAAGTAAGTAGTTTGATGATGTGGAATCACTTCTTTACAACTTCACATAGCGTTGCTTAGGAATATAAGAATCTTAAAATGATTTTGTGTGCCCATATTGCAAAACTACCTTAATCGATCTATGCAAATTAATAGATTTATATTCATGATGATATTTCTTGCTGCCTGTAAAATATTTACTGCGTTTGATCAAATTGGTTTATGTTTACTTATGTGTAATAAGGCAAAGATGACTTCTGCACCACAGTAATTACAATTAATGTCAAGGAAACTTCCAATCAGAAGGCACTGTGTTGGATGGTTTATGGTACTACTTTATTCAAATCTTAAAGATCTTTCATTTGAGTTTGAGCTGATTTATTTCTTTACTGAGTTAATATTGTATTAATTACAACTGTAATCTAGTCTAATGTCGTATTCCCCTCTAGGCTGTGAATATTGATTTGGCCTGTTAAGACATTAGCTAGTCTTAGTCTGTTTAGTTACAGAGGCTAAATTTGTCGCTAGTTTATATCTTGATGTTATGGTTTGGTTTAGTTCTTTTAAAGTTAAATGCAATAGTTTTGAATTTAATACAATTTTCAATTTCTGGAGTTCTGTTTATGTTTCAAAGCAAGTCAAAGGCGAACTGAACTCTCAAGCTGTGTAAGAATAATTTGGTTTATGTGATGCATACATCTGAATGCTTTTTCTTCTGATACAAATTCCAGTTATGAGAATTTACATGTATATATATTTCTTTGTGTTTTCCATGTTCTATCTGGATATCGATATCTTTCCAGAGGCGTGAAATCCCCTTTTTTAAACAAAAACCATCCCTATCGCTTTCTCGAGTTCATTGTTTTGTAATCAGCTGAATTATTTTGAACAATCTATTGACCTAGTTTATGTAGTTATTAATTGTTTTTGTGCTTTTCAGTTTTGTTTTTTAATTTAAAGTTGTCAAAGAATGATATAGCATTTCTTTCTCATTTACGTTCTTTGTTTCTCTGATTTACTTACCTTTTAAGAAAGTATATTACAATTTTGCTGCTATCTGATTAATCATGGGGTGTATTTGTTGCTGCTATGGGAAACCTAACTAGTCCAATTTTTCAGTCGCTGCTCAGAGGAAGATTCTTAAGAAATGGTGTAGTGGTCCAAGATGATCAAGAGAGGCCACCTTCAGCAGCTGAAAGAGAATTAGGTCAGTTGAGGCAACATCGTCGTGTCTCTGCTCTAAGGTAACTTCATCTATTTGTTGTAACATAACACACTATCCACTAGATATTAATCAGCATTTTGTGAAGATCATGATCTTCTGCAGATCTAGTTCATATGGTTGCTTTTTGGATTTGGTCATCCTCACAAGTTTCTCCTTTTTCTTTCTAATCATAGGAATATTCTGTTTGTAGCTTGCATCCACTAGACTGACCAACATCTTACAAAGATTGAAATCTCTTGTTTATCTAGTTCCATGTTAGCCTTTGTTAGCTGTCCTCATAATTTCTCTCTTTTTGAGGAAGTATTGTGTTCAACTGTGCATGTAGGTACTGCAATCAGAAGCATTACACTGCATCTCTCCTTGAAGTTTAGGTGGCTATTCATATGCATAAAATTAAGGTGTTATCCTCATGGTGGTACATAGCATTATCGATACTGTTTCTGTCGCTAATGGCCGTCAGGTGCTGTCTCAGTTGTCTTTAAGATCGTCGGGTGTGAACCCAAATCATGTTTGTATTTGTGATGTCCAATAATGCTTATTCCAATGCCCCTTCATTTGTTTTATTCTTTTCATTATTTGGTAAGAAATTTTCAGTTTCTCTTTGTTCAGCATTAATCTGAAAAATCTTGTATGACAATTTCTTTCGCACGCATCGTAGTATTATCTTATCAAAACATGAGGTTTGCTTCTTTTTCTAATATACATATTAACAAAATTATATTTTATGTAACTAGAGAGGGGTTGCACTTCCAATTAGAGAATATTGTTTGGGGTCAAAGCACAAGCCAGCCTGAATCTTCAGCTGACCAAAGCATTTCTGCTGCCGATCAATCTCAAGCAGGCATTGTTACAGAGTTACCCAATTACAACCATGAAGAGGTTCTAAATAGGATCCAGGATAGTGATGTTCACCAAACAACAGGGAGAGAAGAGACACCTGAATCGGAGAGTGGTAGTCATGATGATACTCTTGACATGCAAGAATATGCTGCTGCTGAGGTAGCTGGACAGCGAAATGAAGATGCAAGGCATGAGAGCAGAGACCGGGAACCGAATACAAACGGTGGTTTTGGTGATCAGCAAGAAGAGGTCAGGGAAGACTTCAATGGAAACTGGCAGGAAAACATGGACCAAAATTGGCCCCATGAAACAGCTGGGTATGATGTTGGAGAAGAGAGTCATCTGCCACAGGTTCATGAAGAATGGCATGGGGATGAACCTGCTGATACTGAAGAAACCTGGCAGGACGTGCTCACAGATCCCCTAATAGATCAAAGGTCTTCTAGTCCACCTACAAGTGGCAACAGATTTATTCCACCTGCTGATGAAGAATTATCCAATGCGGAACTCAGGGAACTCCTTAGCAGGTATTGCTAATTCTTCATGATTAATGGTTACTGTTCTCATTTGTTATTGATTTGTCCAAGTCTTTTGTCATTTGCAGGAGGAGCGTATCCAACCTTCTTCGCAGTACGTTCCGTGAAAGTTTAGAACAGCAGTTGATAGAATCCTATATCGAACAACAAGATAGACTTTCATTTGATTGGGATCTGTATAGACCACCGGCTGCCCCCATTCTGGAGGAAACTCAGGACCAACAACAGGACGATTCAGATCAGGACATTCAGGATAGCACTGCCGAGCTGTCTAATGTGTTTCGACCTCCACCTTTGCCGCCGCCACCACCGCCACTATGGCACTCGAACCTGCATCACAACAATTGGGTTAGACAAAACATGCATTGCCATTCAGAAATTGTGTGCTGTCTTTCTCATATATATATATATATATATTTCTTTGGCCATGATCACCATAATTGATTTTATTTGTTAGTGGTGGTATTTCATTCATTTTTTTTGCGGTTTGAATCTTACCTGAAGCATTTCTTATTTATGGCTTCAGGAAATTCATTCGTTGCCATGAAGCTTAAACTATATTAAAAATACAAGTTCATGGATCTCATGTGTTTGTTTGACTGCTACTGTATATTTCAGGAACGGGATGCTATTAATGACTTGAGGGCAGAAATGGCTAGCCTACAACAAGGGATGAGTGGGATGCAGAGAATGTTGGAATCTTGCATGGATATGCAAATAGAGTTACAGCGCGCGGTTAGACAGGAAGTTTCTGCAGCTTTGAATCGATCTGCCGGAGAAGGTTAGTGTCCATTTCTTCTTTGAGATCATCATCAACTTTTCTATGGACAAAAGGTTTATTCTCTCAAGGCTTGTTGGATTAAAAAGTTGGTTTATGCATCTTAGCGTGCTTCCGAGTTCCATCTATTTATTGATCACTTGGATATTTCTTTTATGATCAATGCTCCTTTCCTTTAGAACTAATTGTGAACACCAAATTGAACCATGGTGGAGTCTGAGTCATGTTGTTCGGTCAAGCTTGGTTTATATCAATTAATACATGCGACGAGCAGCGTCATGAAGTAGATACTAACACAAAGGTGCACATTAATTAGTTAAGATTATGGCAGGGAAGCACAAGGGATTAAAGGTTTCAACCATGAAGGCATCAGCAAACATTTTTTTTCCTTGTATCTATGATGTCCTTAGATGAAAACTGGATAGGCTTTGGTTTCACTAATCAAAGGTCTAGATATCAACTTTCTAACCATTCATTATTACATCATTAAGATATTCGAGGTTTTTGGAACTCAGTGGATTAAGAAAGATGGCCAATGCATAGATATATAGATAGATGGACGCATGTTTGGTTGTAGTCAACAACACTCATCATAGTTGGGTTAGGAGTCATTATGTGCCTCTCGTAATGGTTGGGCTTTTGTGTCCTTCAGGGTTTATCGAGGAATCATCTGAGGATGGATTCAAGTGGAGTCAAGTAAGGAAAGGGACCTGTTGTGTATGTTGCGACAATCATATTGATTCCCTTCTCTACAGGTATGTATGTGTATCATCTTCCTCTTAGGACACAGAAAGAATCACATCACAAATACATAATGATACATTTTTCTTTTCTCTACTCTATCAGATGTGGGCACATGTGCTCTTGTTCAAAGTGTGCTCATGAGCTACTTGGAAGGGGAGAAAGGTGCCCACTGTGTCGTGCACCTATCGTCGAAGTCGTCCGAGCCTACACTGTTCTGTAGTACATGAACTTGGACACGACAAAGAAAAGGAATGAGTTGAGTGATTGGCAAATGTTCATAAGCGTTAGAATTTTTTGTTGTCGATATGTATGTCTTCGCTTGCTGCCTTTTTTTAGCGAGCAGCAAAATGTTTCAAGCCGATCCACCATAGCTTTTGATGATAAAAGTAAATCATGTGGAATACAATTCTTTGCTCAGCCACATTGTAAATGCCATCTTGCATTACTCTTTTTCCGTGATGAGGAATTTAGTTTGAGCATTTGTAAATACTGAAATACTATATAAAAATCTTAGGGATTTAGTTTTTCCTATCTTTTCAAATATTATATATATTTAAAATATATTTATGTGTATTTTTTTTTCCTTTTTTGTATTTTTTTTACAATGAATCCGTTTTAATTTCATAGAGGTTGTGAATTTCCTCAACTTTGTGACTAACAAGTCAAGAAGTTGACTTTTGAACTTCTAAGGGTCAAAATTGATATTTTAGAATGAAAGTCAACATTCCTCAAGTTTGTGAATTCCGCATTTGTCTCTTAAATTTAAGTTTACCATACAATTATATGGATATAATATTTGAATTAGGACATATGAATATAATGGTAAGTAATATCCGTGATTTAACTATTACTTGATAGGGAACCTTAGTTTTGAAAGAAAGATACGTAAAATCCGACAACAACTACGGTCAAACATGTTGACCAAAACACCACCCAAATCAGGTGATCCAGCGAGAGGACGAATTGTTTGAATAATATGATCTGAAATATCAGCAAGTAAATAAAAGTGTTGACTGATGATATGATCGCATGACGACCCACATTGGATGGTCACATTGACGACGTTGATGGATGAACAGCCACATGCTTGGACTCGTATCCATCGCCTTCACATGACATTTCATGTTCCGGTAGGTGTATGGCAAACACTAGGAGATGTTTCACCACCACCACCACCACCATCATCTTCTTCTTCTTTTTTTTCTTCTTCTTCTTCTTCTCTCTCTCTCTCATGTTCCGATAGGTGTATGACAAACACTAGGAGATGTTTCACCACCACCACCACCATCATCATCATCATCATCTTCTTCTTCTTCTTCTTCTTCTTCTCTCTCTTTCTCTCTCTCTCTCATGTTCCGGTAGGTGTATGACAAACACTAGGAGATGTTTCACCACCACCACCATCATCATCATCATCTTCTTCTTCTTCTCTCTCTCTCTCTCTCTCTCGGTCCAAATGATGCCATGTTTATTGGAAATATCATATTTATGATTACAAATTTTGAAGTGACGTATATAAATCTTGACTGACACCTAAAACCGGAGAATCCAATTAACACCGAAAAGAAGAGTTGAGGAATCTGTCGGTCAGCAATTATCATTGAATTTTTGGCCGATGGTGAATTAATGAGCTGCTCTTCATCATGTCGGTTTTGACTAAGTCTAGCGACTATTCCTCACGTTTCTCCAAGTCAAAGACAATGTTGGAGGATGTGATCTTGACTTCGGATGCTCGCTCAATTATTCCACAACTTGGCTATAATTTTTTTGGAAATTACAAATGCTGTTTTTTGTTTATGTTAACATTGAAGGAATAAAAGCGAAAATAAGAAAAATAAATGATAGCATGTGAGTTTATTTTCCCATTTCTTTTTTTTTTTTGGTCCTATACCTCTATAGATTATCGTAAGATGATGATTTTATTTTATTATTTTTGGAAAAAAAAACCAATAAATCTTAATTCTCCAACATACAAATAATCCTAATTACTTTGAAATAGATCAATAGTATTTTTGGCTTGTATTTTAAATATTACGACTTCATATGAATAAATATGGATGGATGATGTTATAGGTAAAAATTATATCTGTGCAACCTTTTCAAAACCTCTAATTATGTTTCGGGTGATAGGGATAGGATTTATCCATTATTATCTACTTCAAAATTTTTATTAAAATATTTTCTAAATTTCTAACACTACTTTTGCATCCTCAAATTCCGAAATATATATAATAGGCATATTGAATATACTCATAAATGAGTGCATTGAGACAGTCCTAATTCTGTTAATTGGAGTGTTTACGTAAATATCTTATTCGTGAGGTGTCTATCTAATAATCTCAAAAATAAAAAGTAAAATATAAAAACGTAATCATTTATTAGAATTTTTGCTACTTTTGTTTTCCAAATAATTTATCATGGAAAAATATATTTGTATTTATAATTTCAATAATAAAGTTGAAAATGGGGATTTGGACAAAAAAAAAAACAATGTAATGACAAAAATGAAAGCAAAAAGAAAAAAAAGGAGGGGAAACTTTTAGGTAAAATATTATTGTCATTATAAATTTTTGACCATCACCTCTTTCCTTTCCACCTCGGCTTACCTTTCAGTTTTGCTACTAAGATCTTTTTACTCTCCACCACCACCACCACCTCCACCTCCTCCTGCTTAAAGCCTTGTGGTTTGCGTTGCCATCATCTTTCTCTCCACCAACACCAACCATTTGTGACCTCCATAGTGCCTCAACCCTCCACACCTCGTCCTCTCTTCGCCGCCATCTCTCTCTGCATATATTTCCTTCCGTCGCCGTTGAACGATGATGATGCCAAAAACAGCGAAGAGATAAGAACAAGGAAACAGACGCCTTTTCCTTTTCTTTTTCATTTATGTTTCACGAGTCCAGAAATCAAACCTTGAGATGTCACCATTCTTCTCGTCCATGATTTCCATCATGAGGTGGTCAAAGTGGGGAAGAAAGAGAAGGAATAGCGAGAGGGATGAATCTTCTCTACGTGGCTAAGGATTCGCCCCTCATGTCCGACAATAAATATAAATTCAATTTTATTTTTGTCAAAGATTGGCATGATTTGGTCAACCTTATCGAATTCCATCTTTAGATCAAATACGATTTAGTCTGGTCCGGTCACATTCGTATTATCGGGTCGAATCGGTCTTTGCCCTCCAATTTCATCCGACAATCCCTCGACCGGAAACACAGCAACCATTTCTCCGATGCCCAATCTCTTCGACATTCGTGTTTTCCGAGATCGAGATCTCAATGGCTATTGTTTTCTTTCTATATTTAAAATATGAAATTTGTCGGCTTCCCAAAAATGCCGGCCGAATCCCAATTTTATGGCAGTTCGGTACGTGAAATCCAACCTCCTATATATAATAGATATAGTTTGTTAACCGATCGACTTCTAAATGCATGGGATCTGAATTTATATTGCCTTCGAATCCCAACTCGTATCTGTTTATATCCACACATACTCTCCTCCTCCCCTTCGTTGCACTCTCGTCGACTTCCATTCCGTACTTCCCCTTTACGATGGTGAAGACTTCTCCTGCTTCTTCTGCTCGTCTACTCCTCCCTCTCCTCCTCTGCTGTTTTCTTCTCTCCGTTAAGATCTGCGTTGCCACCGGCACTGCCGACGGATCCGAGCAATGGGGCTACGTCGAAGTCCGGCCGAGTAATCTTCCATTTCGTGTATGGTTAACGCCGAGCACCGAATTCTATCCGTTTACGTGATGGATTTGTTATTGTCGTGCAAACGCAGAAGCTCACCTGTTCTGGTGGCGCTACCGGAGCCCGCAGAGGATCGAGAATGGCTCCACTCCGTGGCCGACGGTGCTGTGGCTGCAGGGCGGGCCTGTGAGTCGCCTTTAACACGCACAATCCACAAACCAGAAACCGCATCTGAGTTCTGATTCATGTTTTCGTGGTGGAAGGGTGCTTCGGGCGTGGGGATCGGAAATTTCCAGGAGATCGGGCCGCTGGACGCCGACTTGAAGCCTCGGAAATCGACATGGCTGCAGAAAGCTGATCTCCTCTTTGTGGTGAGTCCTCTGTCCGATGAAGAAAACTTGCGTTGCGGTGCCTTCAAATCAATTTGATCCTTCCACCGAATGAGAAATGTAGGACAACCCGGTGGGCACAGGATTCAGCTACGTGGAGGATGAGAGCCTCTTCGTGAGGACTGATGTGGAGGCAGCGGTCGACCTGACTACGCTTCTGAAGAAGCTCTACGGTGAGAACGAGTCATGGCGGAACAGCCCACTCTTCATCGTAGCAGAGTCTTACGGAGGGAAGTACGCGGTCACCGTCGCCTTGACCATCGTCGAAGCCATTAAGGCCGGGGAATTGAAGCTTAATTTTGGAGGTAGTGTTTTCCCTGATCTGTATCTTACTACATCTTGACATCAAAAACACGATTTGCTGTATGTGAGCAGGTGTTGCTTTGGGAGATAGCTGGATATCACCTGAAGATTTTGTGGCAAGTCTTCATGGCCTTTTTGCTCTCCTAACAAGTCAGTTCCTGGTTCAAACTGTGATCTTCCTTCCTCCTCTCTTTTGTTGTGTGATGCAGTTCTCATGGGGGCCTCTACTTCGAGATGTCTCAAGGCTTGACATCAAAGATGTAGACAAGTCAAACATGTAATCTACTCCTCTTTTTTCCTTCTTTTCCTATCAAGCAAACATAATTTGATCTAATTTGCAATGTTGCAAAATTCAGAATTGCTGAAAGGATTAGACAAGAGATAGAGAAAGGTCAATTTGTTGATGCCACAAACTCATGGAGTGATCTGGAGGCCTTGATTATTTCCCGCAGTAATAATGTTGTCAGTAGCCTTCTACCAATCTATAAGCTTCCAATGAAGTGTTAAAAGGATTTTTGTGATAATTCAATATGATATTGAACATTTACAGGATTTTTATAACTTCTTATTGGATTTGGGGAACGATCCGATTTCTCTCACAGCAGTTCAGCAGTCGGAGAAGCTAACAATGAAGGCATACTCAACATACCTGAGCTCCAAGGCTTCCAGCTCTGCTGATATTTCAAGCCTCATGAATGGTGTGATCAGGGAAAAGCTGAAGATAATTCCAAAAACTGTAAGGTATGGTTTATTCTACAATCAGTTCTGAGTACAGATGCTGTGAATCCATTACATTAGCTCGAGTATGGGTTCATAGCTGACTGTGAGCTGTTGCCTTCTTTTGCAGCTGGGGAAGTCAGTCTGATGATGTCTTTAATTCCCTTTCAAGTGATTTCATGAGGCCAAGGATCAGAGAGGTGCCTCTCACCTACTGAATTAAATACCTTAGCTTATTCTAACTAGGCTAATTCCAATGTAGTTAACAACATGTCAAAATGTATCTGGCCTTACCCTTCCTTGCAGGTTGATGAGCTCCTTTCCCTTGGGATTAATGTCACCATCTACAATGGACAGGTAAGAATTGCGCACCATTTTCTCTACATGTTGGCTCTCAGAGACCTACAAAGAAAACTTTGACAAGTCCAAAATGATTTGCTTATTATGATCCTCACAGCTTGGTCAAATTTGTCCCCTTAGTGAGGAAGACCTTTGAGATATCCATATCCAATCGATCTTCCAATTATTAAATGAGGATCAAATGGCAGTAGATAAAATCAATCTCTTGTTTGTCACCCTTTCATTGGATTTTTCCTGTTTAACCATTTCATATCTGATGATCCCAATGAAACCAACATGTGATGAGAACAAAAGATGAAAGGATCAATGAACAGCCTCTGTTGGCCCCAATTGCTTTCTTAAAAGAGGGAGGCCTTTGAATGAGAAGTTTCTGGGAGCCATAAGAACATCTTTAGTGAAAAGGTGTTTTGGTTGATGGCTTAGGTCTTATCATCAAGAATGGTGGGGGAAGAAATGCATGAACTAAAATTTGAGTTCATTGATGAGTTACTGAGTTAGAAGTCTGAAGGGAGAAAAGCTCATCACCTGCTATGGAAGCTCTGATCCTTACTGGCAGTACTGTCGATTTTGACCAAGAAGAATTGGACAATAATTCAAGTGGCTCACAATTGGGCTTATTTATTCAACAGGTGGATTTTAGAATACAGAGCATAGTTTACTAATGTTTCAATCTCCATCTGCATGCACAGATCTGCTTCTGGAGGAAAAGATGTGCCAACTATTAGGCCAAATAAATATGATACATCCAGTTTTCCTCTTGACTTGTGTTAGTTTTTTTGCTGTGATTATGGAAAGTAATTCCCTTGTAAACAACAGTATAACCCATCTGCATGCACTTGATCTTTGTTCCATGTAGGTTGATCTGATTTGTGCAACTAAGGGCACTGAGGCATGGGTTCAAAAGCTGAAGTGAGCATCATAAACCACTTCTATGTTCTCCTTTCAAATCCCTGGCTGGAAACATTGTCTTTACTTTAGCTCATGAAGGTGTTTCCTCCCTATTATTTTTCAGATGGGAAGGGCTAAAGGATTTTAACAGCATTGATAGAACACCTTGCACTACTGAGGAACCTGGAGTCACCAAGGGCTTCCTCAAGTCTTACAAGAACTTGCATTTCTACTGGATCCTTGGAGCAGGACATTTTGTGAGTCTTCTTTATTTTTACTACTTCTATCTGATATTTAGGCTGTAAAAAATATAAAAAATAAAAACTCTAATACAGCCAACATATCTGAAATTTTCTCTCTCAAAATCTTGGTAATGGAATTGACATAACAATCCTAATTTATTTGTTTACATAACATCTGGAACATTTACATTGACATAGCAATCTCAATTTTCGAAAGTCTTTTGTGTTTCTCTCTGCACTCTGCATGTATCTTATCCCCTTTCTGCATGGGTTCGGCCTGCTGTTCATTGTCACATCTAGTGAAGTAAACAGTGGTCTCCAGCTACATGTTGGATGCTTTCTCTTAGCAGTGCATCTTCATGTGTGAGATTGAATTAACTTGTTGCATATGAAAGATTCAAAATGGAAGCAACAACATGCAAGGACACATGAAAGCTTTTTCTGAGTACAAACTGTGATCTCCTCCGTACAGGTACCAGTGGACCAGCCTTGCCTTTCACAAGATGATCGCTGGCATTACCCAGTCTCCTGCTGTTTCTTCCTCCTAGAAGATGAAGTTGTCCCCTGACTTCAATAGAAAAAGGAATAAAGCAAGTAACGCATACGCAATAACAGCATGAAGAAGGTTTCACTGTCCAATCTGTTCTGTGGTGTATTCTTCACTCCATATTGTTTTCATAAGAAAGGAAAGAAATGTGTAGTGGTGGGCTTCAGGGTGCACAATTTAATTAGTACGAAATGGAAATATATTTCAGTGATTTGTTTGATGGTACGTATCATTCGGCTAAGTTGGTGGTCTTTCAAATCCTGAGGTCAAAAGTTCTCCAGAAGAGGGTGCCATGTTTATCTCCTTAAGAGTCTGCAACTCCATTGAACGCAAAGCTAGAGAAGGTAGTGGATGGATGGATAGTGAAGGGAAGGTGATCCTCCCCCATGTCACAATGTCAGACTTCTCCCCCTCCATGCCAAAACGTGCACTTCGGTGACACCAACGATTAGATTGAGTCACTGAGCATTTTAAATTCGTTGGACTATTTAATGAAGGTATCTGCGCACTGACTTGCTCTTCAGGTGTCTCTTTACCAAGAAGTGCTCTGTCTTCTGTGATCCACTCTCATCACTAACATGTAATGTTGATGGGGATGTGTTGGGCTAAGAGCACGTTTGGACCTCCCAACAGAGGAGATACATACAAGCGTACAGATAGATACCTTCTGCGGGTCTATCGAGTGCAAGCGTGTGCCTGTTCTTCGACTCTCTTTGTTCCTTTGGCATTCAATGTGAAGAGAGGTTGGCTTGAAGGCAAATCAGACCCATAACTTTTCCTTGGTGGTGGAGAAGCCAAACACCAGAAACCAAAAGCTAAAAGCTCACAATCTTCTCCTCTTTATCGCTTGATGGAGTGTTGCTTCAGGGTGCACAATTTAATTAGTACGAAATGGAAATATATTTCAGTGATTTGTTTGATGGTACGTATCATTCGGCTAAGTTGGTGGTCTTTCAAATCCTGAGGTCAAAAGTTCTCCAGAAGAGGGTGCCATGTTTATCTCCTTAAGAGTCTGCAACTCCATTGAACGCAAAGCTAGAGAAGGTAGTGGATGGATGGATAGTGAAGGGAAGGTGATCCTCCCCCATGTCACAATGTCAGACTTCTCCCCCTCCATGCCAAAACGTGCACTTCGGTGACACCAACGATTAGATTGAGTCACTGAGCATTTTAAATTCGTTGGACTATTTAATGAAGGTATCTGCGCACTGACTTGCTCTTCAGGTGTCTCTTTACCAAGAAGTGCTCTGTCTTCTGTGATCCACTCTCATCACTAACATGTAATGTTGATGGGGATGTGTTGGGCTAAGAGCACGTTTGGACCTCCCAACAGAGGAGATACATACAAGCGTACAGATAGATACCTTCTGCGGTTCTATCGAGTGCAAGCGTGTGCCTGTTCTTCGACTCTTCTTTTGTTCCTTTGGCATTCAATGTGAAGAGAGGTTGGCTTGAAGGCAAATCAGACCCATAACTTTTCCTTGGTGGTGGAGAAGCCAAACACCAGAAACCAAAAGCTAAAAGCTCACAATCTTCTCCTCTTTATCGCTTGATGGAGTGTTCTTTACACTCTTTCTCTTGTCATGAGAACGATTAATTGTCTTCTCTCGTGACATCCACAACATATCTACGGGAAAAGAAATGAAGTCGAAGAACCCAAGGAATCATGCTTGCAAGGAAAAGGAAAACGGATTCGTTGTTTAGTAGTAATGGCAATCCACTAAGGCCGACGATGAGAGAAAAAGCGGCTGCTGACTCTCGAAGGAGAAGGCCACGGATGACGGCGACTTCGGCAACCCGTCGCAGTTATCGTCCGATGGCGCAGGGAGATTAAGGTCCAGCAAGAGGACGTTCTTGTCCGTCTTGGCTTCGGTTGACTCGGCCGCTGTTATGGGCCGGTGACGCCGCATGTGGCCGCCGACAGCCTGCCCGGTCAAGAACTCCGACCCGCATATGGAATCCATGCTTACTCGAGGACCGTCTTCGTGGAGGGGTGCAACCTTCGGCTTCTTGTTGCTCGCGCGATGCCCGCCGAGAGCGTGGAAGGAAGGGAAACATCTGTCGCACGTCTTTCACCGGTAGAAGCAGAGCCCGGCCTTCGCCTGGGTCGCCGTGGCGGCTTCGGTGATGGCTTCCTCCGCCGTCGTTTCAGTGTCTGACAAGTGACCCCGAGAGAGGAGGATAAGGCAGTTGGCCATGTTCTCGTCGTCGTCCTCGATGGTGCTGCTCGAAAGCTCGGCAGACGAAGCCGGGACCGCCGCGGCCACTGTGACTGGCCTCTGCCGCTTTGTCCTCTTGCCTTTGACGACGGAGGCGGCGGGGGTGAACTGGCGATTGCTGTTAGTGTTGTTGTCGATGTTGTTGTTGTTGTTGTGACTAATGTCTTCCCCCACGGGATCCATTGTTCTTCGTCTCCTTAAGACAGATAGAAGAGAAGAGGGTGGGGGGATCCACCATCAACAGTAACCGGGAGCTGGCCTCTCAAGACTACAAGTGCTGCTGGGGTCAGCCAGTGTCCGCATCTCTCTCTCTCTCTCTCTCTCTCTCTCTCTCTCTCTCTCTCTCTCTCTCTCTCTCTCTCTCTCTCTCTCTCTCTCTCTCTCTCTCTCTCTCTCTCTCTCTCTCTCTCTCTCTCTCTCTCTCTCTCTCTCTCTCTCTCTCTCTCTCTCTCTCTCTCTCTCTCTCTCTCTCTCTCTCTCTCTCTCTCTCTCTCTCTCTCTCTCTCTCTCTCTCTCTCTCTCTCTCTCTCTCTCTCTCTCTCTCTCTCTCTCTCTCTCTCTCTCTCTCTCTCTCTCTCTCTCTCTCTCTCTCTCTCTCTCTCTCTCTCTCTCTCTCTCTCTCTCTCTCTCTCTCTCTCTCTCTCTCTCTCTCTCTCTCTCTCTCTCTCTCTCTCTCTCTCTCTCTCTCTCTCTCTCTCTCTCTCTCTCTCTCTCTCTCTCTCTCTCTCTCTCTCTCTCTCTCTCTCTCTCTCTCTCTCTCTCTCTCTCTCTCTCTCTCTCTCTCTCTCTCTCTCTCTCTCTCTTCTCTCTCTCTCTCTCTCTATCTTCCTGTTTCCAGAGTAGAGAACTAAAACACAGCTGAGCTGCTGCACTTAGATGGTTGTGAATACATTGACTTCGATTTGGTTAGTTGCGCTTACACTCATTGGAAATGATTTAAAGTAAGATCGTAAGGTCAACTTAGGTAGTTTTTATCTCCGTAATTAAAAGCCCATTTCATAGGGATAATTTTGATGACTCAAATATTATGAGTTAAGGTCAATTTGGCACGATTCACGTCACATAACGGACACAACGCAGAGAAATAAGAGTTTCTTTCAATGTAAGCCACACATGCCATAATAATGATTTGTTGCGTTCGAATTCTCCATTCAAGGATACAGGTACACACAGAGTCAGCAAAGCCGAACTCCGTGATCAGTAATAAGCTTGTGAAGCAAAGGTGCAAGGAAAGATCACTCCAAGTTCCCATTAATAAGCTTGTGAGGTACTCTGCTTTTGCCATTTCAACTGTAAAGGTAAACAACGTCCCCTCCAACATCCTAATTACCCAGGCACAGAGATGCAACCGGCCAGCATAGAGAAGTAAACCCAGTCTCATACATTAAGGCTTGAAGGAATCGCCAATTAGGCAATACTTACAACCAGAAAACGATGTCCTGTCAAACATTGTGGAGCTACCTACAACCAAAAACAATGTAATCCTACATGTTTTTGAACCAGCTTCTACCAAAATGGTATTGTTGAACCAGCTACACTTCCAAGTTAAGACACATACATTGCATAATCCCCGAACGGGAGCATACATAGTTTTCAGGTAAACTGTCACTGGGATAAAAGCCGACTTACCTTCCACAAATACTCATTCCCACTTTATGGCTGATTGTAAGAATCAATGCTGAAAGGAAGAAAACATATAAGCCACCTCGAAGCATCACCGACACCACATCAACCTGATTCTTTGCGATACATCCAGGGCCCACAGTTTTTCTGACTACATTATCTGCCATACTGTTGTAGGAAAGGATGAGATCCACATGTCCATTCTTCTGCAAGGACCAGCATCCAGCATTTTCTGACATAGTTGAACTGCAAATGTGAAAAAACCCAGCTGTGACATGGATTGAACTGGCTGAGTGGTTTCCGGGGATTTGTGCCACAGACTTTCCTGACCCAGAAGGAAACTCAGCAGCACATGCAGGGGGCGCAGGGATTGAGCCCAACATGTTCAACAGATGTTTCGTAACAGTTTTGTCTTTGGCATCACTCATTTGGACATCTGCACCAAGAAGTTGGAAGAACTTTTAGAATATGAACAAGTCTAACTAAGCTACAGAGAGCTGAAGTCAATTTATCGTGTAATGGTGACAGTTCAACTATTAGACAATTATGCAACCAACCATCACTAAATAAGCTAATAGTGCATTAAAGACAAATCCAGAATCTACCGAGAATATAACAGTTTAATGGGAAAAATATGATACATAATAAAACATAAGGGGAACTTTGGAGATATTAGGAGGAAATTTGAACTTAATAAATCCACGAATTTGCAGAGTAATAGAAACATAATAGAAGTAGTTAATATTATTATGTTTTTTTTTTATAGTTTTACCACCACCACCACCACCGACGAAAGAACACAGCCATACCTGGTCTTACAGCAACCTCCTCATAATTGCCCTTAGACTGCTTATAAGCTACAGATGAAGCTGATGATGATGCTCCGCCCACAGTATCTATATCAAGCACCTGTGCTGTTGCCTTACTTGTTGGGCAATTGCCGCCATCAACCTATTATGCATGGAAAGAAAACAAAAGGTATTTCATAGACATTAAAAAAAGTTTCTATATATAAGACAGTCTGCCGGCTCTTACCTCTCCAGTAAAGGTGGACTGATCAGATGAATTCATACACTCTGGTCTTCCTGTAAAACCCATAGTGTCATGATGTAAACTACCATCAGTAGCATCAAAGTAAGCTAGCAAGTCATCAACCATCTCAAAACCAGATGGGTTATAGGCGGGTAAATACAGAAGTCCATTCACTGGAGCATTTTCATGCCTGAATGATGGATTGTCACTAGGTGCATCATAGAATACTGTTTTCTCTCGAAGCTGTTGACTGGATGGACAGCCCTCGGCTAAAGGATTTAAATCATTTGGTTGGACAAAGAAATTCTCCTGCACTGGGGACATCTGGAGTGATTCTAAATGATCGGAATTTTGGCTCATTGTGTCAAAGAACTCCTCAACATCAAGTATCTTCTGTAAGTTGCTATTTCCACCTGCCCCATGAGTATTCTTAGCATGGCAAGCTTTTATAGGAAAACCATATTCTTCACTGAAGGGGTACACAACATTTGCAGAATCTGCAAGGTCATCCAACTCCACGTATTCATCCTTGTCATTTGGACGAGTATGATAATGTGCGAAATCTTCAACGTGAGGCTTCTTTTCCATGTCATCAATGGGAGTTGGATTAATCTGTTGTCCAGGTTCATTAACAAACTCGACCATGTTGGTGAAAGGTACCTCATCCAGTAAAATGGTGGCATCTTCTGGAAGGCTAACACAGTCCTTCCGATCCAGATCTGCCACAAAATTGGAAGCATTCACATGTTTATTCTCCAAGTCTTCATTCTGAAAATAATTCAAAATTTTAGTAAAAATTGCTAATCAGAAATATATTGTCTATCCCAGTCGGGTAAAGGATAACAATAAACAATTTCCATTGAAAATTGAAATAAAGTATCAAAATCTCCAGAAATTTTGTAAATTTTCACAAATAATTTACAGACACATTAGTCCCCAATTAACTTCGAGACATATTCCAGAACTGTTCATCTATACATCAACAGTGTTACTTGACTACATATCACACTAAATTATTACATGAAATAAAAGATCAGATCAATATCAAATAAAAATATGTATAACATGAATATTAATCTTTCATCAGATCTGCTAATTTGATTTGACTAAGATGTTTGCAAGATGTCCACATGTATAAAGAGTCCACCACACCCTAAAAGTATTGGAAAATTATTCGTACAAAATTTAGATACCCTATAAGTAATTCTTGTTGTTTCTGCATGTTATCCCATGTCAGTTTTAACCCAAGTTATACCCATCTAATGTATTGTCAAATGACCAACTTATGCCAAAAAAGAAGACTTGACCTTAACCACAAAAAGAAATTGAGTGCTGTTGCTCAGGCCCTCACATAATGACTGTTGCTACATCATATCATGTAGCATCCACAAGATGATAATGTGGCAGGGTAGGGTGGCATCGATGTCATGATGATTTGGCATCCGTCTAACACATGGTGAACCAAAAATTTGGCACCCATTGCCATGTCAGCTCTGTATGTCACCATATGGATGTCACATTGGTGCCGAGGATAATGTGGCATCCTGGCATCCATGTCATGATGATGTGACATCCATCTAACACATGGTGAGCCAAAAATTTGGCACTTCTTTCCATGTCATCTCTGTATGGCATCATATGAGCATTTTAACTGTTGACCAACAAATGAAGACTAAGCTCAAGGGCATATAGGATGGATGAAAAATGTACACAAGATTATATTTCATTGCATATTCCAAACTTTACAAGGATACATGTGCGACTTCAGGTCAGTGACTCACGAGAAATTTTCCAATAAATACATTTTAGTCAGTGATAACCAACAATAAACACAACAAACCAAGCATTTGCATAGCTATAGTCATTGTCCTTCTAACCACTTCAAACTCAAATGTTATGTGGTAGCATTGCAAAGAGGACAACAAACAATATTTCTATCCTTCAACAGTCTCCTACAGAAGTCATTGAAATTGGAATGCCAAAGAAAAAGCCTTCAGGATTCTGATGCTTCAATGTTGTTCAAAAACAAAAACATGAATTTACAATGTCAGAATCACTATCATTGGCTAAACATAGTTGAAAGCCTGACTGAAACCTTATATCCTACTGTCTAGCATTTCGTAGATAGAACTTTAACTCTTCTGAAATGCTTTTCGTTTATAGAAACAATATACAAGCAAAGACAAGATAACTGGTGGCAATTCATAGCCAAATAATCTGCAATTTATAATCTTTGAACTCATGATGCAATTCCATGAAAGTGCTGCTCTGGTAATTTTGTGCTTCATGTTCCAAAAAATTTCAAAGACCACCAATGTTGATTATTAGATCTGGTCACGCTACTTATCATACTAAACTATGCAATTCCACTCGACCTTTATGATGAACTTAAAATTAAACAACAAGAAGGTGGTCAGAGTAAGTTGGAATAGTTCTGTGCAAAATGGTATAATGAATATGCCTAGTTTTCCAAGGCATGAGTTTCAAATTAAAAACAAGCTATAAGCTAAAATTGAGCCTAAACAGTCAATTTTGGAGTGTATTGATTTATAAAGATATTCAGATATACGAATAACAAAAATAATATACAACTATGCTCCTACTAGCAATACCCAGACAAAATGAAGCATGATAACAGAAAGTACATATGAGAACTGATGTTGGTAGGTATTAGGTAAAATTTCTCAAATTAAACAAACATCAGACAAAAATAAACAGGATACTGAGGTATAAGGTGTTCCTAAAAAATCATTGAATAACAAGATTAGTGGTTACAGTGAAATTTATATCAGACAACATAACAACAATCGTCCAAGTAAAAGGCAACAAAATCATTTATGTGGATAAGAATTGGAAATTCATCCGAACGAAAAGGGGTGTACCCAGTAGGAGACCTGAGGTGCGCTATA
This sequence comes from Musa balbisiana, assembly GCA_004837865.1. Lineage (NCBI taxonomy): Eukaryota > Viridiplantae > Streptophyta > Magnoliopsida > Zingiberales > Musaceae > Musa > Musa balbisiana. The sequence continues at coordinate 19,953,966 of CM017189.1, forward strand.
CCAGATACAATATCATCTCTACAAAAAAGTTGATACATATTGAACATTGTAATAGCTAAAATATCATGCAAAGCTATACGCCATATCTGCATGCAAAAGATATGTAAATATCAAAACCAAATAAAAGGCATGTAACATAACACATGTAGTTCACCAATGATTTATTTAAACTACTAAATTAAGCTCAAGAAAAATGGTTGATTGATCATAGAGAGAAAAGGAAAACAGAATTAAGAATGGCACATTGATTCAGTCACCTGCAGGAAGTCACTGAATTGCAAATACTCGTTTTCTGTGGCTTCGTTAAATTCATCTTCCCTACCATCTGGCATCACAACCGGTCCCATATCTGCCTCTTCTTCCCATTCTTCTTCAAGAAATGGTGCTCCGTACTGTGCCCCGTTTTGGGGCCCAGCACCGTTCTTCTGAAAGATCCTGCATACTACATACGCATCCTTCCCCACCCATGATACCAAATTCAATCCTTGACCAAACAACCTAATTTCATCCAAAGAAAATGAAGAAAAGCTCATGGTGTACCTGCGAAATCCCGGCCTGGGTCAACTCCTCATCTTCGAGGCGGTACTCGTGCATAACCCAGTTCGTCCTGGTGCCGCGCGGCGCCCGGCCGGCATGGAACACGAGCGTTTTCTTCATGCCGACGATGCGGGGGCCACGGCGTACTGGCCGGTCCTTGCCGGTAGTCTTCCAATAACCCTCCGGGGTGGCACGGTTGGTCCGCGATCGGTTGGAGTACTTGCGATCGAGGGGGCTGAAGAAGTACCACTCCAGGTCGCGGCTCTGGATCCGAGAGAGGACGGGGAGATCCCAGGGCTCGTGCTTGTAGAGGTCAACCTCGGCGACGGCGTCGACGCGGAGCGACCGACCGCAAACCTTCCGCTTGAGGTAATAGCTGACGAGCTCCTCGCTCGTCGGTTGGGTGGAAGCGGAAGCCCGGGGAGAGGCGGGTGGCGGCGGCCGCGGGAGGCGGCGGTCGATCGGAGGAGGCGGCGCCGACGGTCATGGATGAGAGGAGGAATCGATGAGGCGGAAGCGGAGGGTTTCGATCGAAAAAGAGTCCCGATTGTTCTTTTAATTAATCTTCCACGGTTGTTAGGTATAGGGAAGATAGAGTAGACGCCTATCACCACCACCTTTTCTTACGCGAGGTGCTTACGGGGACCTCATCGCTTTCTGTTTATCCTCATCCAACGTTTCGAAATTCTCCACGTCAAATATCTAGGATGTGAGATTTCTAATCCTGTGCAGTGACGGTAGCCGACCGCGGCGCACGGCTCCTCGAGAGTCGTGTGATTGTTTGATGAGTGGTCAGATTCCGCGAGAGACGATATTTTTCTGTCCTTTTTGCACCTCGGTACAGGAACTTCAGGAATTCACCCATTAGGACCACAAAGGACTACGTGGCATAATTTATTATGTTGGCCAGGATTGGTCATCAAATGCGACGTGACGTGGCGGCATTCGTGCCGTATGTAAGCTTTTATGTGCTAAAACTGCCACGTGTATCGGTATTAGGTCGGAATAATAAAAAAATAGAAAGGAAAAAAAATCATTTTCTGAGAAATAAAAAACAAAAGAAACGGAGATACATGACATGAAAATTAAAATGATATACATATTTATGATATATTATAACCTTATATATCTAAAATTCTAGGCTATGTAGAATTCATCATTTCTTTGTTCTTTTCTTCTCTATTGAGAAAATACCTGTTCATCACTGTTCTTGAAGACAGAATCTCTTCTTTTCCTGCTTCTATCAAGAACAATTGGTTTTGCAGTCTTACATGAATTGCTAGATGCTCCTCCTCGTGCAATCGATGAACCTCGATCACACTATTCCCAGTTTCCACATTTAGAAGCAACATCATCATTTTGACAGTGCATCGAAAAGAATACATCGACTGCACTCACATTCAACTTCTTCAGCATTGATCTTGCGTTCATGGTATCGCCCTTTTGACTTAAGAAACTGGAGAATGTTGGCTTGTAAGGTAGAGTAGCTCCGTTTTGTATCTCCTCCATCGATTGCATCCAAGACAAGAGATCTTTGGTCTCCTTAGTTTAATCTTTGCCAGCCTTTTCCATCAAACAAAGGCCAATAGATGTTGTGCATGCAAGCCGACCTTCGAACTGGGGTTTTAGCTCCATCATCACAGTGCCACTCTGCATGCTGCTAAAGGCATTAGCTTCGGCCTTCTCCAACCTCCACAGTCACCGTCACCCCCTCCACTACCACAAAAAGCGTACTTTACAATCATGTACGCACCCATTCCTTGCCCTCTACGACTCCCCTACCTCCCCAAATAAATATGTAGACACACCCCCTACATGATCAAAACCATCATGGACCAACGTAGCAAAATGACCATGAGGAGGCTTGGGAAGCCCTTCCTCTGGTTCTCAGCCATTTCCTTTGCACTCGTCTCCGTTCTACTATCCTTCAACACCTTTCCTCCTGCTACAGTCCTTTCTGAGACTCCCACTAGCAGTGGCGACCTACTCGGTAACATCGTGAGCAGTGTGCTAAGCCCGAGCTCAGCCTTCATCGACAATGTCGTGTCTTTGATCGAGCAAGTGCTGCGGCGAGGGCACCACCACCACCACCACCGCCACCGCTGGCAACATCACCGGAGGAGACGACGTAGAGCATGCGACAACTCGAAGTGGGTGTCGCCGCTCGCGTTGGAGCAGAATGCAACACTAATCCTGACAGTGGATCAGAAAGGGTGCGCAAACTTCAGCAGCGTGCAGAAAGCAATCGACACCGTGCCAGACTATAGTCCGAATCGGACTCTCATCATCCTCGACTCCGGCGTATACAGGTTTCTACTCCATGCGACAAGTCCTACTTTCTTGCTTGTTGACTGTGACTCAGACAACCGATGGAGGTGTTTTTGTTGTGTGGCAGGGAGAAGGTATTCGTGTGGGCTAACAAGACCAACATCACAATGCAAGGCCAAGGTTTCTTGAACACCTCCATTGCATGGAACGACACCGCCAACTCCACTGGAGGAACTATCTACAGTGCTTCTGTCTCCATCTTTTCCTTCAATTTCATAGCATACAACATAAGTTTTCAGGCAAGCAGTCCACCGTCAAATGACTTGGTTCTTTTGTTAGCTACTCTGTTTCCGATTATACATGGTGTAATGCAGAACACAGCACCTCCTGCATCCCCTGGCGACGTTGGAGCGCAAGCGGTGGCGCTTAGGATAGCCGGAGACCAAGCAGCCCTCTATGGCTGCGGATTCTACGGGGCGCAAGACACGCTGCTCGACGAGCGCGGGAGGCATTACTTTCGTGAGTGCTTCATCGAAGGCTCGATCGATTTCATCTTTGGCAACTCCAGATCACTGTACGAGGTAAGGAGAATTGCTTTGCGTCCACTGCTCGATAGGTGTCGAAGTGCATTTACTAAAGCAGCTTGGTGTTCGACACATTGCCATGCAGGCCTGCACGATCAATTCCATAGCAAAGCAAGCAACCAGCGACGTGGGCGGTGTCACCGGATGCATCACGGCTCATGGAAGGTCGTCGGCGACCGAGAAGACGGGGTTTTCCTTCGTCAATTGCAGCATCGGTGGAACAGGGAAAGTGTGGCTTGGCAGAGCATGGGGACCTTATGCGACTGTGGTCTTCTCCAGAACATACATGGCAAGCATCATAGCTCCTGAAGGATGGAATGACTGGAATGATCCGAGCAGAGACCAGTCTGTGGTTGAACTTTAATACAAGTTTCTGATTTCCTCATACTCCTTCTCTGATCATATCTACAATTCCAACTCAAATCGTTGATATCTGCAAAAGAGATTTTACTTGGATCTATGCTCTTGCAGGTCAGTATACTTTGGCGAGTATGAATGCATGGGTCCAGGAGCCAACTACACACTGAGAACATCATATGCTAAGCAACTGGATCAATGCCAAGCAGCCTCCTTCATGGACATCTCCTACGTCGAAGGGAAGGATTGGGTGCTTCCTCCTAATCACAACAACTGGTACAATCCATGTGAGAAACGAAGGCACCGATCTCATATCAGAACAAACCAAGCTGAAATGGATGATCAGAAGGCAGAAGACATGTAATCCAAGCGCTTCATGTCGATTTACATCACCTGTTTCCTGACAAGATACTACTAAAAGGGCAATTCGATTTCTCATATGGGTCCAGGAGCCAACTACACTGAATCATATGCTAAGCAACTGGATCAATGCCAAGCAGCCTCCTTCATGGACATCTCCTACGTCGAAGGGAAGGATTGGGTGCTTCATCCTAATCACAACAACTGGTACAATCCATGTGAGAAACGAAGGCACCGATCTCATATCAGAACAAACCAAGCTGAAATGATGATCAGAAGGCAGAAGACATGTAATCCAAGCGCTTCATGTCGATTTACATCACCTGTTTCCTGACAAGATACTACTAAAAGGGCAATTATCGATTTCTCATAATAGAGAAATGACATCATTATTCAATATAGTAAGTTAAGAAACTTGATGTGAGTGTCTCTGTACTATGAAATTGATGACTCATTCTGTGGTTTCCAATGTTCAAGATAGTTGATTGATGTATTTGGAACAAGTTTTCTTTTTCTTCAAGTTCTTTTAGTCCCCCATACACTTGCTGAGCTTAAAACAGAAGAATTCAGCACTGAAGTCCCCCATGCACAATGCGGAAGCTTCAAGGAAAAAGATGCATGTTTTCAGATGTTCCGTGGACTTCAAGATAGCTTCGTAAATCTAAATTCCACACACAGTTAAATTAACTACTCATTCCCTTGAATCATAAGCTTCGGATTTCGGCATAATAATACTTCCTATTTATACATGTTAGAAGAGAGAATTTTTCTCAACAAAAGAGAATTTTTCTCAACAGATTTATGATATTTTCTCATGTAATTGGGGTGATCTTGGCTGTTGTTAAGGCTATTATCATGCCCCGCAAGATGGTGCTTCTGTCGAGGATATCAGGATCAATATGATGAAAATGATTTATGGGTGAGAGGCTTCATGAGTGAGTTTGCTAGTTGATCAGCTGCATGTACATGAGAAACATATAATTGATGTTTGACAACTTGTTCTCACACGAAGTGAAAGTCGATAGCTATGTGTTTCACGTGTGTGGAATACTAGATTAACATATAGGTAAGTAGCTATGATATTGTCACAATATTATAAGAGTATAAGTGATGTTGATGTCAAGTTCTTTAAGTAGATTCGTGACCCTATTGAGTTCGACAGCAGCGGTTGCTATGGCATAGTATTCAGCTTCAGTTGTAGAATGTGCAATTGTCTTTTGCTTCTTAGAACTCTAACTGATTGGATTAGGTCCAAGGAAGATAATATACGCCGATGTGGATGTTCTATCATCAAAATTCTCTATCCAATCAGCATCAACAAATGCATGAAGATGCAGGGGGGAGTGTTTGCGAAAAAAGAGGTCATGATTGAAAGTCTCGTGAAGATATCGCAAGATTCATTTGACTACAGACCAATGCATAGTAGATGATCGATGCATAAATTAAGATAATTTATTAATCGCAAATGAAATATCTAGATGGGTGAGAGATAAGTACTATAAAGAGCTAAGGACATGTTGATATTGAGTTGGGTTTGTAGCAGGGCTTCCATCACATAGTAGATACTATAATTGCCTTTGCATCTTACATGTTCATTTTATATAATAGATCTTAAATATACTTTCGTTGTGATAGGAAGAGTCCTGAAGATGTATATATTGTTTTTACTCCCAAAAAATAGTTAAGGTTCCTAGATCTTTAAGGGAGAATCGATCTACTAAATGTCTGAGGAATGTCTTGATTTCCATAAGATTATTATATATGACAATAATATCATTCACATATACTAGAAGATATATTATATTACTACTTTGGTGATGGAGAAATAGGAAGGTATCAGACTTAGAGTTGATGAAGCCAATTGTGCCAAAAACGAGCCAAGTTCGATGTACCAAGCTCTTGGAGCTTGACGAAGTCCATAAATAATTTTTTATAGTTTACAAACATGCTTTGGATACTGAGGATGGATGAAGCCAAGAGATTGCTGCATAAAGACATCGTTAGTTAGGGTTCCCTGTAAAAAGGTATTGTTAACATCAAGTTGTCGTAAATGTCAACCTTATGAGATGACTAAACTTAGAATAAGTCGGATTGTTATAGGTTTAATAACAGGACTAAATGTCTCTATAAAGTCAATACTAGGATATTGATGAAACCCTTTGGCCACTAAATGAGCTTTATATTTGGCAATGGATCCATTTGGGTTCCGTTTAATTCGAAAGACCCACTTATACCCGATTATATTTTGTGTGGGATAAGAAGGTACAAGGGTCCATGTAGAATTATGGAAGAGGGCATCATTTTCTTCACACATGGCTTTACACCAGTATAGAGATTTTTGAGCTTAAGTAATTATGGTATGTTCAATGGTCTCTGACGAGGATGTTATGATGGTATGTAAGTTAAGGACTTATCGTGGTTTAAAGACACTACTTTTGAAGTGTGTTGTCATTAGATGTCTAGAGGCTATAGGGTGTATTGTAGGTATGAGCGGTGGAGAGGCACTAATACAAGTTAGGGTAAGCCGAGAGACTTCAGTGTCATTGGTCCCAAGAGAGGATAAAGGTAGTGGTTGTGTTTCCGAGGGTATGCCTTCAGTCGTAGGGGAACCTTGTGAAGAAGGGAGAGGCTCAATGAAGGGGGTGGGGAGCTATTGAATCGGGAGAAGGACAGAGTGTGGATCATGAGGAGAAAAATTGGATGTTACTATAGGAGACTCGGTTGACGAGATTTATGACATATTCTAGTGATATATATGTGATGGAATAGGTCGCACAGCATGAGACTCAAGGTTTTGAAATGGAAAAGTAGTCTCTATAACAATAACATGACGGGACATAAAGATTTTTTGAGATTGAGGTTTATAGCATCGAAATATATTATGTTCAAGAGAGTCTTCAATGAAAACGGAAGGCTTAAATTTTGCTATTATCTTATGTCAGGCATAGGGACGGAGCTATGGATAACATAAACATCCAAACACTTGAAGTTTTTGAAGGTGTAGGGATTTATGAAATAGTTTTTTAAATAGTGACTCGTACTCAGGGACTGGAGTGAGTATATAATTAATGAGGTAAACGATAGCTTGAAAAGCTATAGTCCAAAAAGTTGTTGGCACAGAGACTTGGTGTAGGAGTGTGAGACCAGTTTCAACTATATGTCGATGTTTGCATTCAGTAGAACCAATGAGTTGAGGAGTATATAGGGATGACTTGAGGTGTTATATATCATAAGCAAAGAGGCATAATGTGAGGGCTTGATATTCACTGTCACCATCCGAGTAAATAGTTTTAATTTTAGACAGAAAGAAGTTCTCAACCAATCTTCGAAAGTTAATAAAGATTATTGAAATTTTAGATTTATGGTGAAGAGGGTATAACCATGTATACTTGGTGAAATAGTCTACGAAAATAACATAAAATCTAAACTTTTCAAAGGAAGTGATTGAAGCGAGGGCCCAAACATTAGTGTAAATAACCTCAAAGGGTTTAGAGCAGGATACAAAGGATATTCCAAAGAGGAGTCTATGACTTTTATTATTTTAACAAGCATCACAATGAATTATAATATTATTGGTTTTAAGGATGAGGGATGACTAAGACGACGATGTCGCATATCAGTAGGAGCTACGACGGAAGAGTAGGCAGCGAACTGGGTGATTTGTGGAACTAACGACCACTCGTAAATGTTGTCATTACTCTGGCCTCAGACCAAGGATGCCCCCATGCTCAAATCCTTGACAAGAAAGTTAGGAAAGAATTCAATTGAGGTCGTATTTTATTTACAGAATTGATAAACAGAAATGAGATTTCATTTGATGTGGAATGCACACAAAATATCATTGAGCATAAAGGTTATGCTATGTGAATCGAGCATTGTGGAACTAATATGAATAATGGGAAGTTAGTAACTATCATCGATGATGAAGTCTTTATTTCTATCATAGTTATTGTGGACGAATAAGTTTTATAGATCAGAGGTAATGTGATGAGAGGCACTAGAGTCCACAATCCAATTTTGGTTGCCAGTATTCAGAGTAGTTATAAGATTTGCGTGAGGCCAATATGATGGAGGAGGAAGTCTGGGTCGAGTTCTACAAACCTTTGCAGAGTGGCCAACTTTATCACACAGTTGGCAGACAACTCTTTGTTGATTTGTATAATCAGGATGCCAGGACTAAGGATAATTGTAGTAGATGTCTTGATGGTTATGATTGAAATGCTGATTAGGTGGATGAGGGGAGGTTTAGTTAGAGCCCACAAATTCAGGAGGCATGCTAGCCAAACTTTTGATGATAGTGTTGCTGTACCGGTTGCCCTTTTTTTGTGATTTTTGACTGACTTGAGCTGTGATGGATGGACTTGACAATTTATTTTCATGCTTGAGATATATCTCATAGTTAGTCAACTTGTCATAGAATTCTTCAAATAACATCGGTGAGTCATGTGCTTGTATCACTGCTACTAGTTTCTTATACTCATCCCTGAGGCCATTAAGTGTGTGGATAATGACTTCTTCATCATTAAGATTATGATTTATCAGGGCCAAGTTATAAATGATAACTTTGATATTTTACAGATAGTCAGCAATAGTACTTCCCTCTTGTTTTACTTGCATAAGACTAGATAAGAGACTAAGCAACCGTGTATACAAATGATTTGCCAAGGTGGTTTGTAGCTTACATCAGGCTTCGACAACAGTATTACATGAAGATATAAGTGGGGCAAGGGATCCAGCGACGGAAACTTGAATTGCTTGAAGGATAAAACGATCTTAGTATAACCATAGTTTATAGTCTGAATTTGGTACTGGGCTGGGTGCTCTGGGATATTGAGTATAGCTGGTGAACAACAGAGAGAGTCGTCGACATAACCTAATAGATCATAGCCAAATAGGAGATCAAAAAATTGAGCATGCTAGGATGCATAGTTGCCACCTTTGGATAACTTGAAAAGAATGAGAGTTGCAGTATTGATGGAAATAAGGCTTGTAGAGAAAAAAATACTGTGGTTTCCTACGAGAATAGTAACTGGAGCGTCATATGTAGATGATGAGGACATATTGTGGTAGTTTACAGTGAGGTAGCAGTCCGCAATAGGTGACACAGGCTGTGATCGATGCAGATCACAGCTTGTAGTCAAGTTTAATGGTCGGAGTTTGAGGGAGAGGAGCCCTCGGCAGAGAAGTAGCAATTTAAAATATGGAAAGACTGCTTACTGAATGATTAAGAAGGGGCACAGTAACACAATGCCCTTTTTCTTAAAATCCGAGGTAGTAGTTTAACGTCGCCGGATTGACTAGATTTGTTGTGCTACAAATCGATGAGCAATGTGGGAGATCGATAATGTTAAGATGCATTCGAAGGCCAGCTTCAGAGTCAGGGAGAGCGGCTCTATGGTCGTCGCTCCACACACGTCCACCACCTATCACAATCCCTACTTTTCGTCGGAGTAGAACTAGAACTGGGGTAGGGAATACCACCGGAGGAGCAGAAGCAACGCTAGTGAGCACAGCTCTAGAGGCGTTGCCCTTTCCAACTGAAGGAGGAGAAGTAGCATCGGTGAGCATAACACTAGAGGCGTTGCCCTTTCCAACAAGTAGTGGTTGTGATCAGGAGCACAACGCTAGTGTTGTCTCTGATGAAAGGGAGGGCGTATGTCAACTGCTTCTCCGATCATTTTAGAGAAGGTTGTAAAGTCCCGAGTTCGGAAGAAAGGCGACCTCAACACCGATCTCTCCAACTTCGACCAGTTTTCGGGGGAGATGGAGGGCTTTTGTTGGAGAGGGGCGGCGGAGGTAATGGCGGGGGCTACTGAGGTCGAGCACCTCCAAGAGCTTCAAATGGAGCAGCTCGGGCGGGATGAAGCATCGAAAGGAGTTACTTAAAAGGTTGAGGAAGGTTAGCTTATCCAAACCAACTAGGGATTGTGAGAGGACCCCTTCGAGGCTCTTCCGACAAATCGAGACTAACGACGCTTATGACACTGGGCGAGAACAGAGCACATCGTACTCCGGGCCAACTATAGCAACGAGTGGAGTTAGTAGTCAGCCAATTACAGATTCCTCTATCGAGACTATGTTGCGAAAGTATAGAGTACTTTGAGATCACTATGGCTACTGTTCTGATACCATATTAGAAATAAAATACGAGAAAGATGTTTTTAAAGTTTGAAACAATACTCCCTATTTATATATGTTAGAAGGAAGAATTTTCCTTGACAGAAGGATTTTTCTTAATAAATTTATGATATTTCTTAATATAGTTGGAGATATCTTAGCTGCTGTTAAGGTTGTTATCAGCTTAAAGTCCATCTTTATCTTATCCACTGACCATGTTAGATCACACGGTTCTTTCATATTGAGCATGTTGTTAAGGTTGCTCTCATGTTATTATCTTCCTAATTTGGAAATCCACTGTATCTAATATATTCTTTCGATACATATTAAAGTAGTTTGCTACGCACAGAAACTATAATTGCCTTTTCATTTCTTTAAAAGTTCAAGAAGACAAATATTTAAAGGTCATTAATAGAGACTCTCAAATGAGTATTTTTAGGTGTTTATAGGATAGTGGACACGACGCAGCTTTACGGCCCGACTTAAGCCACGATAACCTGACGTGGGGCTAAGGAGAGTAAGGTGTGGTCGCGACGGCGTCGCCAGAACCGCGAAATCGAAACTGCGGTCTTTGCTTCGAGTATCCACACTTATTTTTTACCAAAGGGCACGTCACCTACCTGCCTGGTGATTGGCAAGGCCACTGGCCCCACAGGTGGATGCGACTAGGCCCGATGGGCCCACAGGTGTATGCATTTTCGTTAACCAGAAAAGAAGCGGAATCTGTTCCTTGTTCGCCATACCCGTACGGACACGTAGATGCCTTTTCTCTAATTGCATGCCTTCATATGTGGGATCCACCAACGGGTATGCAGACGAGTCTAACATGTACGATTGTTGTGTCGCCTTCTCAGAATTTGGAGGAATAAGAAAGGCTGACGGCGACCCTCTCGCTTCGCCGCCCCCATGGCTCAGGGAACCGTCGCTGGAATCCCACACGTCCTGGTCTTGGGGTTCCGCCGCACTCTCCTGGTAGAATACCCGAACTCTCGAAATCGATACTCTGTTTGATCCCATCGTTTTTTCGCGCCCTCGATCAGTGATTTTGCGGGTTGGTCGATGTTATGGATTCGGATGATGATCTCGAGCGGTTTTTTAGTCGGATTTGACCTGTTGGAGTTGGGTTTGTTTTGGAATTCTGCTGATTTTTTTTTTATCTCTGTGCTTGTCTTTCTTGTCTATGGATATCGCCGAGGCGATCCGAGCATGTGTTCTGTGGCTTTTGATTTGCTCTCGTTGTTTCATGATTGTATAGTATTAGTTATTGAATTTAGATGTTTGTATATGTAGATGGATGGACAATTCAATATCTAGATGCAAATGTTGGATTGAATGAAGTAGAAGGCTTTCGGTGTTCCAGCCAAAAGATGCATTAAGGCTATGGATTGCAGTAGGCAATACGAACCCCGTTGGCATTGATTAAATATCAAGCCTTCCGTAGATGATTCCCGTCTGCTGATAAAGTGTTCAGGACTTTACTGATCATATTCACATGTCAAATAAATTGACTTCAAGAATGCTTCAGATTAAGTACATAAAAGATGCATAAACATGTTAAGATCCTTATAGTAAATGTTATTTATCTAGATCACTTTGTCTACACATAAATACTCCTGCTTTGAACTTGTGCAACATCATTTTCAGTTTGTATCATATGTTGATTGACTTTTTTTAATGGCATCTTTGTTCTGTCAAGCTATAACATCATTTCGATTAGCACTCCTCAGATGTTTTTGTCTTATCACTTAAAATTAATGAAAGAAAAATAATTAATAATGAATGGACTTATCCAATTCTGGATTTGCCATCTAAAACTATATAATATGTATAAATGTATATCATCTAAAATTCTTTGAGAATGGAGAAGAGAATCCATAATGAAAGTTGACCGGATATGGCCTAGGTGAATTTAGGCATCTGCCTATACGGGTTGGAAAAGGTCAATGTACTGTGACTAGAGTCTTGGTCACCCATGTTCCAAAGAAGCAAACTTACCATGATGTCAAGGTGTAAGCTTACAGATATGACAAGTTCCATACTCAATTCAAACTCCTGTACTATAAACCAAGTTATATCAATTTGTCATTGTGGATAATACAGCGATTTCAATAGGCGCTCGGGTGAGGCGAGGCGAGGCCCGAGCGCCTCGCTTCAAAGAGGCGCCGCCTAGAAGCTCGCTCGAGCCCAGGCGCTTCGGGCGAGCTCCTGGGTTAAACCAGGTGACCGAACTAGTGTTTTATGTTTGGTTCGGTCTCTGGTGCTTCAGTTGGTTCGATTGAACTAACTAAAACACCGATATCAGCCTCCCAACATCTCTCTCACGACTTCCCTAACACTAACCCTGCTCGTCGCTGCTACTGCCACTATCGTCGCTGTCGCTGCTCGCTGCTTGCTGCTACTACTACTACTGCAGCTGCTCGCTGCTACCGCTGCCACTATCGTCGCTCGCCGCTCCCGCTATCGCTGCCGCTGCCACTATCATCGCTCGTTGCTGAAGAAACAATATTTTTTTATTAATTAGATTAATAATATATTATTTTTGATTTTAATACTGTTAATTTTTATTTATTTGAAATTTTTGTTATTGTTTTGAATTTTGAGATTTTTTTGTTAATGTGATATTATGATTTTGTAAGATTTTTTAATTTAATATTATATTTTTATTTAAATAATTATATTTATTAATTATATTATATATTTTTATATTTTAACGTCTCGTTTCGCTCAGGCGAGCGCCTCGGGCGTTTTTGGACTTTTGGACCTTGGTATCTTTTGGCGCCTAGCACTTTTTAAATCACTAGCATAATATCACCCTCATGATTACATGTTGCTCGTTAATATCTATAGTGATAAATTAATAGGTTTCTTAGTTCTTACACATGAAATTTCTAGTATTGGAAGAGTTCCATTCAAAACCTTTTTGTGTGTTTTGCAGTGTCCTCAAAACTTGGAAGAGCATGAACTGCTGTCATAACCAGCCACGGAACATCATCTGCAGTCTTTTCAGGACTACATTTTGATACTACTCTGGATACCTCAACTCCTGACACTTACCAAGCACCTCCTGCAGTTATCAACTAAAGATGAGGAGGATGCTTGCCCCATTTGCCTTGAAGGTAAATCACAATTTTTTTTTTCTATGTTCAGAGAACCATTTCTTCCTGCTTTATGTCACAATACTTCAAGTTTCTCATGAACTTAACTCAATTATTTGTATATATTTTGAAACTGCTTTCGGTGTGGATAGCAATTTTACATGTGCTTTAACTGTATCTTGATTATACTTATTTTCTAGCAATCCTTTTTACTCCTAAAATTACATAAACCAAAACTAAATTCTTAGATTTTTTTTTTTTGTGCAAAGGGTAAGTGACGAAGGCGGGATTTGAGCTCACGATATTGTGATAAACTGTTGAAGTGTTAACTAGCTAAGCTAGCAGACACCTTCATTTTTTGCAAATTCATTTTTTTCTCCTTTTAGTTAATGATCTATTATATGATAAGGAAAAACTCTATTTGGCATGTGCCGTAGACGACATGTCCATTTTCTGGTGAATATATGGGCCTCTCTTGGATATGGACAATTTGGACCTTTCCTCTTTGGTTGGTGACATTTCTATTGATTATTTATTCAACCAAATGAAGTAGTCTGTTTTTTTGCTAGGGCTGCTTTGTCTTTAGCAGTTTGTTGTGACAATATTACTAGACTATTTTTGTTTACAATGTATGTGTCCATTGTGCTGTCTGCATTGGGCTTTGACCTTCAATGAGGTAATACTAATGTGGTACTATTGAAGTTTTTTCTGTGTCATGCTTTCTTTTGAGATTAAATCCACTTTGACATTGTAAATTAAGTTGATTTGCATTCTAAGTGCAACTCTCTGTTAGCATGAAGGAATCAGGTTGAGACCTGCATGTGAACACATCTTCCTTAAGGAACATTAATGTTTCCAAGTATTCAGTGTTTAGTCCGATCCTGAAAATATTTTGACATAGACCAAGATTAAAAAGGACATTTCCAAGTATTACAAATCTCATGATATTCCTTATCTCCTTTCTTTTTGACAGATTATGATGCAGAGAATCCACACGTTATGACAAAGTGTGAACACCATTTCCGTTGTGTTGCATTCTTGAATGGATGGAGAGATGAGACACCTGTGCCATCTGTGACCAGGTATGCATGCAGAGAAGTTCATCATTGTATGTTTGGCAACTTTATTTTGTTTTACATTCATCACCTGGTACAGTTTCATTTATTTCTATGCAGTATTGGCATTTAACATTTATGTCTTCATGTAGATAGAGTAAATATACCAATAATCACCTTAAGATTCTCAGTTTTCTTCCCATCTTTTAAGCATCTTGGTAGTTGGTTTCTCTAGCCTTTTCCAGAATAACAAGAATCTAAAGATGAAGTTCCTCATTGAGAAATTCTGAAGAAATGCATGTCAAATTCCTTGATATTTGTTGTAGCATTTTGTAGTTCGATGCCTAATTTTTTTATGTTAGTGCACAGTTTTCATCTAAAAAATGAAACAACAGAATTTCAAGGATTGTAGATTCCATTTTTTTTTGTTAAATATCTATTCCTTGTCTTGCAGGTCTTCTATATGTTCATGGTATAATCATGCAGTTTCCATTTTGCAGATAATGATGATCAACACCATGTATAACATGGTGTCTCCTGAAAAGAGTTTTTAGTGGGCAACAATTTCGAATGGATACTCATCCCGATGAAAGCTTCTTACTCTTTTGTGCAGGACTGTGCCACGAAAACAAATGTGGCTAGAAGCAATTTGACGTTTCGGTTGAGAGTGCAGATGTCTGGGTCAAATTCTTCTGAATTCCTGTTGTGGAACAGTAGGAAACAAAAAGGTAAATGATTGTAATTCCTGGTTGAAATTATTATCATGAAAATCCTTTTTTGTTTGTTATAGTGTCACCAAAGCAGGTCAGGTGTGTGCCCGGCAATCTTTTCAGTATTTTGTTAGTCTCCTTCTCTAGGTTTCTCTTCAGTTTCTTTCTCTGTTTGTATAGTCTTTCGATATGAATAGGTGATATTTGATGCTGTTAATCGTCACCTTCTTTGTAGAAGTTCATCATGTTGGCTATCATGATATGTCTAATGAGGGCAATAATGACGATGAGACGCGGATTAACGTCAGCCAACTCCCGGATGATGCCCCACACCTCGATCGACTTGACAACGCCTGGCCAAAGCAGACTGGAACGTTGACCGAGGCACAACAACATCCTGGGTAAGCCCGATTCTTCACGCAATGCCAACATTGGTGTCGGATGCTATCAGAAGTACGAGCCTGCCCCCTGCAAGCAGGCACATCAGGGAACAGTAAACTCTCCTATAAAAACCCTCACGCTCGGAAAAAAAAAGGGGAGAGGTGGAGGAGGAAAAAACTCCTTGTGGCGATCGACTAACTTGACCGTCGAAGAGGTCGGGCCAAGCTCTTCCGACCCACCTGTGTGCAAGTACGAAGACGGAGTCCCCCACCGAACGTCCAGGTGAGGAGTCCCTTTCCGGAGAAAACGACGGCCCGTCGCAATCGCACCAGGCCAGGCCGGCTACCTCAGTTGTCCCAAGGGTCGTTCGAAGATCTCCGCTCATTCGGACCCGAACCAAGCCGCTTCGGTCCTAAGACTGCAGCTAAAAGTTGTTGACACCAACATTTTGACGCTAGAAGGAGGGCCGAATGTTGAGGGATCGACAGATCAACTCAAACGAACCCGCAGTTGAGGGGTCACACCCGATCAGGGCTCTCGGGAACACCCTCCGCAGGGAGAACCTCGAGAAGAGCACCCCGTCACGACCTCAGAGCGCTATTGGTGATTATTCAACGACCCGGGCTTGTCGCCACCCGAAGGTGCCCCAGTCGACCCGTCGCCCGTGTCGTCCCAGGCCTTTCAGGACCTCGCCCATCAAGTCCGAGCTCTAACGGGTATGGTGCAAACCATGATCCCGCTCGTTTCTCATCCGACGCACCCGCATGCGATCCAACCATTGCGGCAACAGGAACCGCCCGTTCGGGCTCACATGCCACTTCCAGAGCTCCCCACTTCGCCTCGGGCCCGATCGGCCCCACTTGGGGATCAGTTGATGGTGAACCCGAATGGACGCCTGGAACCCGAGGCATTATCTTTGGATTCAACGGACTCCTTGTGAGCCCAGTTATGCTTTGTTAGTCAACGACTTGACGAAGTGCAGAGGGAGATTCGTAGGTCAAAGGGAGAGCTCGGGGAGGACGCACACCAGGGATCTTTGTTCACGCCAGAGATATAAGACCAGACAATCCCCTCGAACTTTCAGCTCCCCTCTCTGGACGCATATGACGGTGCCACTGACCCAACGGACCACATAGCCGCTTTCCGTGCCCAAATGGCACTGTACGGAACCTCTGACGCTTTGATGTGCAGGGCGTTTCCCACGACTCTGAGGGGGCCAGCTCGCACCTGGTACAACGGCCTGAAGACCGGGATGATCACCTCCTTTGATCAGCTCATCAGAGACTTTGAGCTTAACTTCGTGGCCTATGCCCGGCCAAAACCGTCCGTTGCACTTCTCCTCGGACTCAACCAAAGGGAGGACGAGCCCCTCTCCTATTTTGTGAATCGCTTTACAACGCAAATCTGGGGGTTGCCGGACGCTCATCCCTCTCTGTTAATGCAGGCGTTTATGATAGGCCTGCGACCTTCTAAATTCTTCTGGTCCCTCGTGGAGCGACCCCCCACCGCAGTACTAGAAATGCTCCAGCAAGCGAACCAGTACATCACGTGGAAGCCTGGATGGTCAGAAATCGGGAGGAGCATAAAAGGGTCAAGGCGGAGCCGCCCCGGGGGCAGCAATCCGCCACACCGAGGCGCAGGTTGGACCGGCCTGACCCGCCGGCATTGTGGTCCCCGTTGCCTTCTTTGGGTGCGTCCCGAACGGAGATATTTCTCCAAATAAGGGAGAAGGGGTTGCTCAAAACCCCCAATCCGATGAAAAGCCCGCGGGAACTCGCGGACCAATCGAAGTATTGTCGTTTCCACCGGCAAAGCGGGCACGATACTAAGGAGTGCCGCGAATTGAAGCGGTAGATCGAGGAGCTCGTTCGCAGAGGGCACCTCGGTCGGTACCTCCGACAATGTAAGGAGCTTTCGCCCTACTCGGAGGGCCCCGTTGAGCATCAGATCGATGTGATTTCGGGCGGCCCGGCGTCCGGAGGTAATAGCATGTCTGGACGGAAGGCATACGCCCGCTCCGCCAAAGCCAATGCCCACAAACGTGGCTTGGACCCCGAGGTCACGTTCCCACACGAAGATGCCGAGCGATCCGAGCACGACGATGCACTTGTAATAGCGGCCAGGATCGCCAACGCTCAGGTGAGAAGAATCATGATCGACATAGGAAGCTCGGCCGACATACTCTATTTTGATGCTTTTCAGAAGCTTGGGCTAGCTCGAGAAACCTTGGAGCCACCGTGCTCGGTGCTTACCGGATTCACCGACGACTCGATTTCGCCGTTGGGAGCGGTCACTTTGCCCTTAACCTTGGGAGTCCCACCAAGATCGAAGACGGTGATGTCCATCTTCTTGGTGGTCGACCTCCCCACTGCTTACAACGCCATCCTCGGTCGCCCGACCCTCAACAAAATTAAGGTCGTTGTCTCCACTTACCACCAAACGATGAAGTTCCTGACCCACGCTGGGGTCGGGGAAGTTTGGGGGAGCTCCCCGAATCCAGACGATACTACTTGACGACAGTCTCACTGCACAAAAGGGCGAGGGCCGAACAACCCCTGGGGGATCCCTGGGAAGTGAAGAGCCCCAACCGACATCCTGAGTCGACGACGCCCACTTGTGACGTACCATTATTATAGGATCGGCCAGACCGGACGATCAAAGTTGGGTCGGAACTCCCCGAGCAGGAGCGGAGGCGGCTCGTCGGCTTCCTGCAGGAGAACGCCGACGTCTTTACCTGGTCTCCATCCGACATGACGGGCGTCGTCCCGAGGATTGCCCAATATTACTTGAATATCTCGCCTGATGCTCGACCAGTGAAGCAGAAACCTCGACGGCAAGCCCCAGACAGACAACTAGCTATCCGTGAAGAGGTGGAACGACTTTTGGCAGCAGGCTTCATAGAATAAGTCAAGTACTCGCGATGGCTATTCAATGTAGTTCTTGTGAAGAAATCTAATGGGAGCTGGAGGATGTGTGTCGACTACACCAGTCTCAATCGTGCTTGCCCGAAAGATTGCTACCCCCTCCCGAGGATCGACCAGTTGGTCGATGTGACTGTCGGGCATTCTCGTCTTTCGTTTATGGATGTCTTCTCCGGCTACAATCAGATCAAAATGGCGCCTGAGTTTTTGTTCTCGAGGCAAGTTAGAGATCGTCCATTTGGAGTATGAAGCTTGAAAGTTCTGTGAATTAGGTGTCGTCAAAGTTCAAATTCCACAACAGTTGAGAATCCTACAATCCAGATTGCTAGTGATGTCAGGCAAAATTTGGTCCAGGTATTGAATCAACTTGCCTTGCACGAAACCTACAGTTGTTTTCCGTTTTCCTGTGTATTCATTATAGCTACACCTCCTAATTTCTAGCTTTTCGACTTTCCGCTTGGACTTTAGTTTCTCGTCCCAATCGAACGGGTCTTGTAAGTAACAAAAAGTTAATTGTCTTGCGCCCTGTTTTCGACACTCTCCTCTGGCCTTTCCGTTCCTTTGAGCTGACACTCTTATTGGAGCATCCATCCCTTGCAAGTCACCATAGCAGCGGCTTCCTTGTCCTTCAGCAATGCTTTTGATTTACGTTTCACAGGGGTGGCTGCGATCGCATGCGCTTGAAGTAGCGAAAAAAGGACCGTGCGAGAAGCTAAGGAGAAGACTGTGATACCTTATAACGCTGGTATGGTTTTCTCATCTTGGGTGCATGCATTAGTCATAATCAACTCTTTAAATATATCATGAGGTTGCCCGCACTGGGAGATCAAAAGTCTTCGTCATGCACTTTTCAATGAAATTAATGCTTTAATACGATGCAATGGATTTAAATTGCTCGAGTCCGTAGCCAAATCGAAGTTGCATATACGCAAATAATAGATAGGAAACTATAGTTTTCTACTTGTGGCCTGTGGTTTTTTGGGCGTAAAGAAGTTTCCGTGTTCGAGAACGATGGTTCTCTAACCAATCCGTGCCGCATTAACTCCCATCCCAATCATTCGGGTGTGGATCCATTAGGCTTTGCCCTGATCCCAAACATACGACACATACCGATACAAAATTAAGCCGGTGGTGTTGCCACGTGCATCTATCATCGTCGTACCTACATGTCTATCCGTGCAAAACTTGTTATATATTCGATCATTAAAACAAGGTTTTTTCAGAAGCAATAGGTCAAAATGTCCCAAGGTAATTCAAGAAGTCAAATATTATTACAAGACTCATAGTCTTTTCGACAACGGGCGTTGTTCTATTTTCACTAGAAACTTCCGATCAAGGGAATCGCGAGTGCGTACCCACTGTCGCAAGCGGGGCCAAAGACCTTTGTCGTAGGATTCCATCCAATTATTGCCCCGAAATAACACGATTGGAGTGATTCGGATGACCGGGTTGACGGGGTGTGACGCAGGATCTGGGCAAGGGGAGTGTTATTTAAAATAGTCGTTGGATGGGAACTCGGCATAGACTTTTACTCCTTACTCCACTGGGTCCCACGGTTGACGAAGTCCCGCTTAAAGCACGCCGGACGGGCGCACGGTGAGGCGACGTCCTGTAGAATTTTGTTTCGCGGTTGCCACGCCGGCGTTCGCCGCCTCCGATGAATCTAAGATCCGAATCGCAGCCCGGAGGGCGGAAATCTAGGTCTTCCTTCGTCGCGACCCCGGACCGATGGGAGAACTCGCGGAGCTCTGCCGCCTCCTTCGCGTCCTCGGCCGCCACGGGCGGCAGAAAGTCGCCGGTTCGCAAGCGGAACGCGTTCAAGGCCTTCCTCAGGGCGCTCGTCTCGTTCTTCTCCTCATCCTCCTTCAAGCCTGAGATCACGTCGCCGAGACCGAGGACGACTCGAACCCTCGAGTCTCCTTACGGTATGCTCTGCCTCTTGGTCTGGACCTTCGGTTCCTTTTTCCCTTCCGACTACATGGTACAAGTTGGTAATCCTGTCGGATAATTGTTGTTCTCGATATAGACATCCTATTTTGAGATTTTGAATCTCTTCTTGTCCTCAACTTGACTCGCTCATATTGGCATTTCGATTGCTGGAAACGGAGGAAATTAGCTTTCGGTGATATCTCCAAAGGTAGAAGTTTTATAGTTTCCATAACTTGGTTATGTTTTTCTTGAACTTTGATCTTGAGAGATCGTTAACTGGAAAGTCCAATCCCTTTTTTGAATGCCCTGTTTCTATCATTATGTTGTGATTAACTGGAAATTCCCTTGCCATCCTTCATCTTTTGAATGCCTTCTTACTTTTGTTAAGTGTGTGTTTCTGAATTAGGATTTGTATGGAATGATTCCACATGAAGGGATTGAGTTCTGAATTTTTAGATTTCCTGCAACGCCGGAATGGAAATAAACTATTTACTGATCATTTTGTAGCAACCCCTAGTCGTCTTTCGCATACTAGCTCGAGGGAATCAAGAAAAGGGACAAACCATGGCAGAGATTCACCATGGCAGAGAGAAACTGGGAGTACACAGTTCACCATGGAGGAGATCTTGAAAGCAACGAAGAACTTCTCCCCATCGTTAAAGATTGGGCAAGGTGGGTTTGGTACAGTCTATAAAGCGACACTTGATGATGGCACACCCATTGCAGTTAAACGCGCCAAGAAGGTTAGAGGAGTCCCTTGCTGCCTTTGCCATCGAATGTGGCAGCTTCTTGCTGATGTGAACTTTTAAATTTTTTGATGTTCTATGCAGAGCATGTATGAGAACCATCTGAGTGTCGAGTTCCAGAGTGAGATCAACATATTGGGACAAATTGAGCACTTGAATTTGGTTAGATTCTTTGGTTATTTGGAGGATAATGATGAGAAGGTCGTTGTTACTGAATATGTGCCTAATGGAACTCTAAGAGAGCATATTGATGGTAAGGATTCTTCTGCTTTCATCATCACAAGTCCATCATGGACTACCTTTCATGTGATTCAGTCCCATTTTTGTCTGTTGGCATTGAATTCGTAGTTTGTTGTTGAGGAGAATGAATAGTGGTTAACTTGCACTCTGGAAAATACAGGATTTCGTGGAAACTTTCTTGAGCTTTCAGCACGACTCGATATTGCAGTTGATGTAGCTCATGCTGTCACATACCTTCATATGTACGCAGGTTAGATTGAGAAAAATGATTGATTCTGTTACTTGTTTGTTTCCTATCAGTGCAAGCTGAAAATTGCAAAAGGATTTCAGAATATCTTTATGCTATTTATGTAGGGAATAAATTTACCTGTGCACCTGCAACTTCCTTCTATGTGTGCCATCACTGAATTTACAAAGTTTAACCTAAGTATAATCTGCTTCTTCAATTGAATTGATCTCATGGAAAAATAAAGGAAAGGAAATCATTTGTTGATACTAAATATTTAGCTCAATGCCTTCTTTTTCATTTTTCTAGTAATACATTATAATTTAAAGGATTTAAAGAAATAAAAGGAATCGGTGCTGATGTAGTTTCTCAATAAACTTACTTGCAACCTTTAAATGCTAGTCTTATGTGAAATACAATGTATGGATCTGTTCTTGTGCATTAATGCTTGATAAATTAGTTTTAATAGACCTCTTCATTTTCTTTCCCTTGCATTTGACCATAAAGTGAGGGTACTTAGGAATGGAATATAATTTCATAATTCAGCCTTTCTATGATGGGGAACTGGGGGCTTGACGGTGGAGGTAATTACTGTGTATGTGCTAGGGCCATCCTGGCATCAGCTGTTGGCTTTGTTCTTAAAAGATTTCAAAATATGGGTGTTGAGTATGTTGGTTAGTTTTTTTTTTTTATTTATATTCCTTTGAACGTTTTTTTGTCATGAATTGTACTGGAACTTATTTTCCCATTTCCTATTTAATGCCACTACTATTACATAAAACAAGAACTTAGTGGCAGAATGATTCTTGTACCTCCTCTGTTCATGTTTCAAATACGGAAAGCCCTTGCCTGTTAATATGCTAATGGGTGACTTTTAGTCAGTCTTTTTCTCCTTTTGGAAACTGGAGAAGTTGTTATATCATGGTTGGAAAAAGAAATCATATATGATTTATGCAGTGGTATTTCAGTTGCAAATGTTTGGTGGACAATGTACTAGATACTCATGCTATTCACTACTTAATGATGCATATCTTTTTATATCTTATATTTTTCTGGTTTTGTGATTTGGTCTTTTGATACACAACCAGCATGGAAATCCTTTCTGCTTCATTCTTAATCTTCTGTCTTGTAGTTCTGTTTGCTCCATATTTTTGGTCTTGCAGGTTGGGTTCAATGATGAACATGGGTTTAATATAGTGATTTCTTCAGGTACTATTTAATATATTGTGCAAATTGAACATAATCAACAATGGTGTATGCTTCAGGATTCTGCTGCGTAGACTTTTAAGAGTTTAAGATCTCTTTCTCATCTGAAGAAAATTGAACCAGATTTTACTTTGGAAAAATGAACACTGTTATAGCCAATAATATCATGGTTTGACCTTTTCCTTGACAAGTTAATACACAACCTCTGATCAGCCAAAAATATGTGGGGTCAAGTAACCCTGAAACTGGGTTCATGATAGTAGTAGTAATATGTATGTCTTCGTATTTGGCAGTTAAGTAGTGTTATCACAGCTACATCCTTAATAACCAGAAAACAAATGCCTTGAGCTATACTCACAAGTTGACTTTTCTTTATCGTTCTCTACCCTGAATTGATGTTTTTATACTTTATACACCTTAGATCTGTGGGTTCTTGGTCACATCGCATTAGGAAACCGGTCAGCTTCATCGATTTTGGCCTGATACTGCCACATTCTGTGTCTGTTTGGTCGAAAAACTGAAACAGTTGTTTCACTAAATCTATTTTCATTGTGCAAGTTTCTACATTTCCATACATCAAACTCCTATTATAACAATGCATGCTTCTCCCGAGTTATTTAAGATTGTTTGACTAAGACAACAATTGTATTATTTATCATGTAATATCTGCGCTGATCCATTGATTTGTTTATGATGCAGACCATCCAATTATCCACAGAGACATCAAATCATCTAATATTCTTCTTACTGAAAACTTGCGGGCTAAGGTTGCTGATTTTGGCTTTGCCCGGTTCGGTATAAACGAGGCTGGAGTAACCCATATTTCCACCCAAGTAAAAGGGACTGCTGGTTATTTGGACCCAGAGTATCTTAGAACTTATCAACTCACAGACAAAAGTGATGTGTACTCATTTGGTGTGTTGCTAGTAGAATTAATATCTTCACGGCGCCCTATAGAGCGTAAACGAGAACTCAAGGAAAGGATAACAATAAAATGGGTATATCCTCTTTCATAAACTTTTTTTTAATACATTTTATGTTGTTTTTTTTGGAATCATAAGACCACCTTGTGATCTAAACCTTATTTGACATCATCTCTTATGATCTCATAAATCTATCTGGACAGGCGTTGAAGAACTTCCGACAAGGGAAAACAATTCAAGTTTTGGACCCTAATATTCCACATACTCCGGCAAATAATCTGGCTTTGGAGAAGATTCTTGAGCTGGCTTTCCAGTGTTTAGCTCCTTCAAGGCAAAATAGACCAAGCATGCGGATCTGTGCTGAAATATTATGGAACATTCGGAAGGACTACAGAGAGTTGTCGTCTTCAGATCTCCTCTCTCAGACTTAGCATCAAAGAAACCCTTCCATCAGCGGAGATGAAACTTAAAGTGATATTAAGATTCGTATGCAGTAAAAAGTAGCTCAACTTGCAAACTCAGCGCTCTCTAGCATCACTGGTTGTACATACAAGACTTGTAGAGAACATGTCGGAAAGACGATTTCATTAATATTTTGTGAAGGAATGAGTACTAAGATGAGGCTGGTTGTTCTGGCGAGGTAATTATACATATGTATGATACCAGAGCTCTTAGCCTTATATATTACTACAAAAATGTCCTATATTATAACAAGCAAAGAGATTACATGTTTTAGATTTATCTCAATATGATTGTTAAGAAACTATTCTGGTCGTTTTGAATATTTTCCTATAATTATGAGTAGTCGGTATCTACTTGTCCACTCTATATATTGAGTATGTGATATATATATATATATATATATATATATATATATATATATATATATATATATATATATATATATATATATATATATATATAGAAAACCTAAGATCTATCATTTGTATAGTATTATACTAACAATCCAGATGTGTCAACAGAGACTAGTCATCTCCAGACAAAGATCCATTGGCCTCAATCATGGGACACCTTCAAGGCAAAAAAATAAAAAAACCTGGCAGATAGAAACAATAGCTACACAGCCACCTTAGACTTCCTTACCAAGTAAAACACTGGTGGCTGCAAGGCCGGCCAAAGAATTATATACTACAACGCAATTGTTGCTTCAAGACCGTGTCCTCCTCCTCACTGCTCTATCTCTTCAGTGAAGACCAAGCTCCAGAGTAGCTGTATCTTGTCTTGTCCCTTCTCTTACACACACACACACAACATCATCCTCTTCTCGCATAGATCAACCCTCCTCCCTCTCGTTTGCCTTTGTACTCACCGTTGCTAGGTCAAGGCAGAAGAAGCCGTTCGGTCATGGAAGGTGGCGAGAAGAAGCAAACGGAGCCATCAAACGACGAGATGGATTCATCGGAACCAGTGAAGGAGAACCCTGGCGCCGGCCGGTTCTACGATTGCATGTTCTGCAGGAGAGGTTTCACCACAGCGCAAGCGTTGGGCGGCCATATGAACGTCCACCGAAAGGATAGAGCCAGGACGAGAGTCTCCGGCAAGAAAGACGGTGAAGGATCAGGTAGTGGCGGCGCTTCTTATGACCCCAACGTGGACCACCAACGCTCTTATCCTCCCGTGTCTCGTCCTGTGTGCTTCGAGTCATCGAGTTCTTCGGGTCGAGAAGTAGGCAGCAACAGGAGTTTGCTGACCAGGCCGAGCGAACCAACTCGTTCTAGTGGCGAGGGGGGATTGCTCCCACAGATGCATGAAAGGACGGTGAAGAATAGAGGAGAGGAGGAGGAAGATGATGAGATAGAAGAAGTGGATTTGGAGCTTCGACTCGGCCATGACCCATGACTCACACTCGCTGCTTCACCACTCGGTCAGTCTATTCTACTCTCCACGGCGTAATAGTTGCTATTCGATTAATTCTACGTTTATTTCTTGGAGAAGAACATGTGTGATGATAAGAACCGAAGGGCTAACATATGGTTGAGTTCCGAGCATGTATTTAGGGTTTGGTGGATCATATATTTCCTTAGAACAACTTTCATGCAATTTTGTCTCCCAAGGCTGTGTGTGTCTTCCATACATTTTACGAGTGGAAGAAGAACGAACTATATTTTTCATACTCTACTCGTCATAAAACAACTTAAATGATTCCACTATTTTCTTAGACAGACTCAAATTGCATCGAGAAGTAGTTTATCTTCTTGTTCATGTTCATGTTCATGATCCATCACGTTGTGTAGAGTCTCTTATGTTGATGATCATTTCATTACTTTTCTCATCTCCCACTCGCATAGCTTACTTACATTGTCGGAAAGGAATGATTACGGATGGAGGAGATTGGGTAGCATATTAAGAGTGATGATTAGTTCTACATGGTTTGGAAGTTAAGTGAATAATGTTTATTGATTGTATTCGACTTGCCTTCATTATGAATCAAATATTTGGACACCACCTTAGGAGGCATTTAGTATATTATCTTACATTTTCATGTCGAAACCTCCGTCATTGGTCAGATCTTTGTGAGAATGTTCTGAAATGGGAGATGTTTTAATCTTTTGTTAGATGTTTTAAGCACTTGTAAGTCCGCAACATCGATCCTTTCTATGCCCACAAACTATTTGAGTCGAAGAAGATGAAGATAGCCACACACTCAACTCATTCACAAGATTCGAATCTTTCTCTTGTCTGTAAAGATCCGACATTAGATTCTCCGAATCTATCTGTAGAACTTGCGTCGAAAATATTTCACACTTAAGGTCTCAAGAAATGGACATAATAACATCAACCAGTAAAGTTTCGAGTGTGGATGACAGTAAAGTTTTATCGAGTTCAGACTTATTTATGACGAATAGAATCAAGAACATGAAGCTTTGATCACAATGTCGTTTCAGAAGAAAACCCCTCTTTATTTCTATTAGTTTCTTTCTCGGTGACTTTTAGCACAGTGATGTATGTAGCAACTTAAATTGGCAATAAAAGTCCTTTCAAAAGTGTCGTAAATATATATATATATATATATATATATATATATATATATATATATATATATATATATATATATATATATGAGAGAGAGAGAGAGAGAGAGAGAAATAATTGGTCAAAGTAATCAGAGGTTTTTAAGATTTAAAATTGATTAATAATTGTGATTAATAGTATTTAACTTGAGATAATTGGATCCATGTCAGAAGAAGTGATATATGACAAAGATTTAAGTATTTAGAGGGATATATACATGCAAAATTATATGGTTTTCGCAAAGTTAAAATACTTATATATGGGATTGAGACTGATCCGATAGTTCAAGCAACCAATGGGCCTTCGAGCCTCATCGAACCACTGCCCAACATTAATGCTTTACCATTAATTGTATGTGAAAATAAATGAGTAAACTATATATGTATATGTATATATGTCACATTGGTACCAATGCAATAGTCTCGTTCTCGACATCCTTTTTATTATCGGAGGAGATCCATTAAATACATTCTTGATGATCCATTTTTTCTGTATTTTTCAGAAAATAGAAAAAAAAAATCACATATTAGTCTCCGACACTAATCTCTTGTTTGTTTCTGTATTCAAAATCACATAAAATATCGATTTGAGTATGAGATGAGGGAAGAGAATGCCACTGAGTACATTTTTCAATGATTTCTATTTGCATTGACAAGTCTCGTTTGGTAAATCGAATCCTAATTGAAAGCATCATAAGTTAAAATCATTAATACCACAGTCTCTCTCTCTCTCTCTCTCTCTCTCTCTCTCCCCCATGAAAAGTAATGAGCATAAATCTCTTGAGTCAAAATTTAACGTATTTATCATTTTGATATAACATTTTGTATTGTTGCAATTTTTTGTCAGCTTCAATTGTTCTTGTTTGTTCTACACCATATTCAATTATAATGATTAGATTACATGATCCTATCTAATTAGGTAAGATATATTATAGATATGACTTAATTCTATTTATAATTATAAAACAATTGAAAGAAAGTCCAAATATGAAAAGTAAACATCATATATTTAATTTATTTTTATTTAATTTTAATTTTTGATATTAAAGTTATTTACATTATAGTAAAATTTTATGCTTACATATATATTTCTTTTTGATAAAAATAAATGTGAAGAACGGCATATGAATAATGCTTATGCATAAATATAACTAATTATAATGGGTAATATATAATTAACATTCTATGTTGTTCAAACCCATAGTCGATTATGATGATCAACAATATATTCCTTTTTTTGATAAAAAAAAATAAATAAATGTGAAGAAGGGCATATGACAATGTTTATTTCATCGTATCGAGGCTTAGTATTAATTTTAGCCTTTATCCTTGTTATTTACATAATCAATCACTATATTGTTTAAGAAATGAATAATGATTATGCATAAAAAAAACATTAAAATGAGACGAGGGAGCACTAAAAAAAAAAGAGTAAACAAATGACTGAGGATTTTAATATAGTTAATTAAAAATCATAGTCCAACACACAAAGTTCTCGTTTGTGTAATATAGTTAATGAATGTGTCCCATAAAGAAATCTAATTTCCTTGGATTCATCTTCTTGAAACTGAGGTGGTGCAACGTCCTTATCTTAAGCATGCATGGATTGGTTTTGATTGGAAGCTAAAGATATGATCTTTTATTTCGATACTGTTATTCTAGTAACACAAACAGGTTCTAAATAGTAGAGTTGTGGGCTAAATCAACACTCAAATGCATCGACAGATCACTTCATCCTTGTCTTTAGCTGTATGTGTTAGGTTGTTGATGCATGACATGCTGCACTTTGGAGTTCCTCCAAAGAGTATTCCAAACAATTTGTAGCTCTTTGGGTTTAACATAGGGCTTAGTTCTTCCGTAAACAAGTGATCGATTCGATTCGAGATTAATTATTGAGTGAGTTATTTTCACTTAAACACAAATATTCTTGAATATCCAATCACAATCTATTATCTTATATTCAGTATTTCTTACATCTTATTTTTTTCTTTCATAAAAAAATAAATTCTAATTTTTTAATTTGACATGTTTGAGGCAAACTAATGGAAGCATTTCCCTCAAACAAAAAAAAAACTACTAAAATCGTCGAGTAGCAGATCTTAGAAAGTTGCATCAGTATAATTGCTTGTAGTTTTGGGAACACAAACAACAAATGAGTAGTCAATGGTCACTCCATCTGCTACTTAATTACTGCATGGAGATCCCACAGCTGCGTCGTCTTAAGACCGCGACAGATGGGGGAGCACGAGACTGTTTCCGCCTTGCTTTCTTTGTAATCCTACAGGCACTCCTTTACCGAAAGTAATTGATGACTCAACGACTGGTTTGTCCGCTTCAATCTGGTCGCTTATGGATCAACTCCTTGCACCAGGCGACGTGCGTCATCCTCCTGACTTGGTGGTCCTACAGGATCTCGAGGCAATGCCATGTGACATTTGTGTCGAGAAGTCAAGCAGTACGCATCGAACCTTCCCCATCCGAGAACTGTTCTCTAGTCTATCCAGGATCACTCCTTGAGAGAGAGAGAGAGAGAGAGAGATAGTGACATGATGTCCACCGGCAAGCGTTTCTTTGGTTTGCTAAGCTCTCCTTTGCTGTTCTTTTCTTTGCTTTTACTATTACTATTACTATTTTTGCATGCAAAAAATAGTCAGTGAGAAGAAGAATATTACTAATAAACTCAATTATTTCAACAGCCTAAAATTGTTGATTGTAGTATTTGAGACTTGGTTGCTAATTATATTATCTTCCATCAATGATTTTGCTTTCAACTCATATGATACGACCGTATAATCGTAATATCCTGCGCAGTTTCACCTCTGGCTCAGAGAGACATGATTGGGTTGAAATCAACATAAAACAGCATGCATTCTTCGAATTATGCAAAACGATGTGATGCATCAAAAGAATTATGGCAACATATAACCAATAGAAAAATGAAAGGAAAAGGCAATGAATAGTTTTAAGGTGCAATTAATTCTTAATGGAAGAGTCAACGCCTTCAATGGTTACAACCAAACACTCGAGTGTATATGAAAGCAGCTCATACTGACTGAATCAATAAGCTTATCTTAGTTGTTGGAGACAATACAACTAAAACCATCATATCAGATTACAGTCATGCTATACAGATGTAGTGATAAATTTGATACAGATGATATCACTATCTTAATTGTTGGAAATGATACAAAATTAAAGCATAATAATGTGAAGCTGATGCATATTAACAGAATAAATCTGAAGGAAACCACTGGAGGAAATGTATGCTTGAGAAAATAAATGTTGGAATATGCAACTTGAATGTAGAGAAATTAATTATATATGACTGGGTGAGCTAGTGGATTTCTTCCTTATTCTGCCAAAATAATCAGATCCTAGAACAATGTCCTTTGAGACTTTCCTTACTGATCAGCTTAATCCTCCCCTTTATTTCTATTTCCTTTCCCCACAGTTCAGATGTCCATAATGTATGCCTCGTGTAGATCCACACTGTACTCATATCTTGGTGTCTGGATAGGAAGAAGGGAGAGGCAATGTGATATGTGGAACTGAGCTGATATCATCATCATTACCGCAACATGTAATGCAGTCGATGCTATAATAATTAACCTTGTTAATTTAAGTAAAAGTGATTCAAGAAATTAAGCCTGACTTATAGTAATCATCAACGATAGAAGGCGAGAAATTTTGTGATTAGGCCTAAAGAGTGCATTGAAGTTCTGAATTTTTGCTCAAGAAATGTTTTAGAAACCATATGACTTAAGACTTGAAGAAAAATAAATTTGATGAACCTTTTTATGTTGTTATTTTTTTAATGGAATTTACCAACAAAAAACCTTTAAAATATTAGGAGTGAAAGCAGAATTTTATAGAAGAAGAAAGAAAGAAAGAAAGAAAGTATTCACCACTAATATTGGAGATGTCTACTAAATGAACTTTCTAAAAGGAGTAAATTAACATGAACAAATCATGAATAGTGTTTGTGTTTGTTGCTTTTAGGAGTACAGAAAATGTAAACAATGTCAAACTAAACCTTGTGATGTCTACAGCGAGTAGATGTGATATGGAAAGGCATATGG
This sequence comes from Musa balbisiana, assembly GCA_004837865.1. Classification (NCBI taxonomy): domain Eukaryota; kingdom Viridiplantae; phylum Streptophyta; class Magnoliopsida; order Zingiberales; family Musaceae; genus Musa; species Musa balbisiana. The sequence continues at coordinate 19,984,732 of CM017189.1, forward strand.
TCAAACATCATGTTACGATACAGTGGAGAAGGTCTATCTATCGATTATCACATCTGAATCAAGCCTCCGTGGATGTGTTCCAAGTTCCATGAACTTTAATGAAGCTCTTCACTGTTTTATAGGGTGCACACACAATTCAGGTCAAGACAAAGCTCACATTAATGGCTTCCATAAATTAACCCTCAGAGGAAGCAACACTTTGAAATCACGACAACATCAACATGTTTCTGAGTTTGACTAATGAGATGATAGGACGACTACGACTACACGCTGAATGCTACTGCATCAAATGAAGCCGAAACAATTGAGAGGGCTCAACCTGTTGTGCTCCTTCTGCGAAGCTTCTCTGCTGTTAGAATGGCGCCCGCGCATGAGCCCATCCGAAGGCGTCGTGTCCCAGTTGCCCGCCGTCCTCGTTGTGTGCCATATGTGGCGGCAAGTTGTAGATGGGAAGCGCCGAGGGATCGGGCAGTCCGCCTGGTCCTGAGGGTCCGGGCATTAGCGGCGCCAGTCGACCAGGGAGGTGCTCCGGGATGCCGCCACCACCGCCCGGGATTTCGTCTCCTTCCTCGAGTGGCAGCCTCTCGTAGGTAGCGTTGGCAAACGTGGATGCTATGACCATCACCGGCCCCGCGGCGATCAGGGACCCCACGACGCTGCCGCCCACCACCTGACCCTGCCCTCCGGCCAGGTAAACCGTCAGCCCGGTGGTCCCCGGCGGGGAAGGGCCCGGGAGGAAGGTGCCGGTGAGCGACAGAATCTCGAACCGGCCATGGAGGGCGACGACGGCGCCCGGCGCAGAAGGCTGGCGGAGGGCGACGTTGGCTACTGTGCCGGCGCAGCTGAGCACGCAGACGCCGCGCTGCCTGCGGCGCGCGAACTGCGCGATGGATTCCGCGATGTCGGAGCCGCCCGCGACCTCCATGACGTGGCTGCGGAGGGCGTTAGGGCTGTCGCGGGTGACGAACACAGGCGGCTTGGGCTTGTTCTTGGACCCCGGAGGGCGGCCGCGGGGGCGGCGGGTGCTGGCGACGATTGCTCCCTCCCTCGGCTCGCCGTCGTTATCGTTTTCCTCGTCGTTGCCTCCTCCGCCACTGCCGGCTGCATCGGGTTCTTTCAATTCCATCTCCTGGTTGTGATTCTCGTGATCGGAGGGTCCGACCTCCCCTCCTGAAAGGCCCAGCTGCCCTTCCCACCACCGGTTAGCCGCCAGCTTGTCGGTCTCTTCCCTTGTCTGCTCTCTTCTTCTCCTGCAGAGCTTTGTCCAGCCTTTTCCTTCGCTTGTGATAACTGCTACGGGCTCCCAATAGATCTTACATCAATCTAAACGTGTGGTTGACCGAGACAGAAAAAGATACACGAGCGACATGGAGGATTAACATCTGAACACGCTCATATATCCATGTTCTCTTCCGGGTACAGAATGGAGAAGGTAGACAGTACATGCTTTAAGTGGGGAAGCAGGAAGGAAAGAGGGGGATAGAATACAACCACATCATGGAGAGATAAGAGCTGAGAAATGTGCCTTTACTTTCCTTGGCTCTTTTTTTCTCTTGGGAAGGAAGCTATTAATATAATCTTGTCCTTAGCTCTTTTTTTTCTTGGGAGGGAAGCTATTACTATAATCTTGTCCATAGTCTTTGTTCAAACCAAGGAATGCAAGTGGGCATGCCCTGATACCAGAAGAAAGACTTGGTGGAGTGCTCTAGAGCACAAGATAAGTTTTGTTTCTGTGCTCAATATTTTATGGTGAGGGCACTGATTGGTCTGATGTTGCTGTTGTGGGGTTGGTGATGAATGGTTAGGTGAAGCTTGGGAGTTGCTATTGAGGGAGAACTGCATGGGATGAGAGAGAGAGAGAGAGGTTTTGTTTCTGTGTTTAATACTATAAGGTGGAAACAGTGACTAGTCTGCCGTTGGTGTTGAGGGGTTGGTGTTTCAATGGTAGGTAATGCTTTGGAATTGCTATTTAGTGAGTGAGAAGGAGAGAAAGAAAGAGTTGGAAATTAGGGTTGCCTTTGCTGTAGGACAGTATGACACACAGAGGGCAGGTCAGGTGGGGAGCACACACCACACACCACAGAGAGAGAGAGAGAGAGAGAGAGAGAGAGAGAGAGAGAGAGAGAGAGAGAGAGAGAGAGAGAGAGAGAGAGAGAGAGAGAGTACTTCTTTGGTTGTGGTGTTCCTAATATATTCCTATTCTGCTTCTAATCAAGCACAGAACACCTTTTTGGCTCCCCTAAGCAGGAACAACCTTAATCAAACTGCATCAAAATAATTCTATATCAGTCTCATAATTTCTTTTCTTAGGTTAACTCCCTTTGCATGGTTTTTTTCTATTATACACATCCACAGCACTGGTGGACTTGTAGTTTAGACAATTCAAATGTGAACTTGATCAGTCTCCTTTTTACTTTGGTTTTGACATCTAACCATAAACAAATGAAACTCTCACTTCCAACAAATCAGATAACCTTCCTGAAGCTGGAAATAAATACAAACTATGACAGACATTGATGCTACATCTGTAATTGACCCCATTGATTTACTGATGGTCAAAGTAGCTCGTTCTCTGAAAATATAGATGGAGATCCTCATCCCCTAACCACACAAATCCTTCCTTGTATCATCCATCCATCACCTTTCTCTGTTATATATAGAAACCTTCTCACTCAACACTCATCTTCTTCCAAACCTTGACATCCTTTGAAAAGCACTGAGATCACTACACAAAGATCTTCAAATATCCCACAGACAAAACTTTATGCTTCAGTCATCATTGAATTCCATTTATTCACATCTACTAATGTTTGGGCTAGAATGATATCCATCAAACTCCTCCAAAACTAGCATGTGCTGACCTTTATGAACCATGCAAAGAAACCCCAGTAATGTCACAGAAAGAAGAGAGAAAAGGAGTATGTCATATAACCAACCCTACCTGATGCAGTCCCTGTTATCATGGTTTCATACTCGAGACTATTGACCTGACAACTGAGCCCTACTCATGAACCATTGGAATATGACCATTACCACCAACTTGCCAACTATACTTGCATTAATTAAACCAAAAGTCTGCCCTACAGCTACAGCAGCCTACAAACAATTCCGGTCCTTAGTGTCCAATAACAAAGAAGATGAGTGGCTTTGAACTGCAAACCAAAATTTCACTTATGAATGGATCTTATGACTTACCAACTCCGGAGAAGATTAAGCTTCCTCAACAAACCACATAATCTATGGCATGAAACCAAGCAAAGGCTTTCATGGAAAATAGATGAAAGCACATCAAATTTGAGATCCTTAAAATGGTGGTCCTTAGTACAGAATTCAAGTTCGACACCTCCCCCAACCAGTGAGATTCTCTGGTGCTACGTTGTTCGATTCACAGTCGCACTGTTCCAGAAATAAAATAGTCAGAAGCCTAGTTTTCTAGTATGTATACGAGTGGCACGGCTTTCATGAAATGAAATGGATAACCTAAGCTTTGTCAAACTTGATTGATGGTGGTTGCGCGTGAGCTTCCAAAACCAAACAAAACCAAAAGATGATCTAAAGAAAAGTCAGGTAAGCAGCACACGCAGGGGGTGAATGTGAGCCAAAAGATGCTCTAAAGAAAAGTGACTGGGAGGGGGATTCAAATCCTTGTTTTAGATGCATCTTTTCCACATGGAGAAACACCAATCTTCAACCCGAAGACCGGATCAAAGATTCAGATCTATGGCAGATAAAGTCAAATGAGAGTTTGGCGAAGCCACATGAGAGGAGGGAGGGAGGTGAAGGAGAAGTGAAAGGGTCTGTCTTTGTTCAAGCAGCAGTTTGCCCATCCACTATAGGGTTGGATGCCATGGTCACAACTGCAACATTCATACATAAATCCCACCGAAAATAATATCTATATATTTTTATATCTAAAATAATATCTGATGGTAGCATATCAAACCCACTTACTAAAGATTAAAAGGCTCGAGTCGCATCTGACATTTTATGAAAGTGCTAACTAGCTTAACCGATATACGATCGAAAGATCAAAACTCGTCTTCATCAATTACCCTTTGCAGAAAGGAAAATAAAATAAAATAATTTATATTCTTTTGCAATTGTTCTCCCAATTTCATCCTATTTGAGTTTGATAGATGAGATACCCACCACTTATAAAAGATTAGGAGATTAAAATCACATCCAACAAATCTGGATAACAAGCTCAACTTGTCAAAACTGCTATCAAACTGCTTGATAACAAGCTCACCCCTCCTCAAGTGTTTTGCAAGTGTAATAATACCACAGATCCAGTCCAGAGTAATGACTCAAAAAATAGTTGTAACAAGCAAATAAATGATTTTTTGCAAATTCTTCACTACCAAATGACTGCTAAACTACTTACCAACTTTGCAAGTCAAAACTTAACTGAGAATGCAAAAATTCTGTGAATAATCGGTTGCAACTTCGTACTCATAATTTCATCAAGTTCCTTTATTATGTGACAATTAAGAAGCATAAACAGTTGATTGTAATTACAGCAAACAATAAGCACCATTCATAAAAAAGTATGCATGTCTGAGCAAACTGGCCAACAGCACCTTAGATCCTATACAGTGACATCTCTGCAGGTTAGACATTACACAAAGCACTATAATGCTGCAAGCACCCCAACATGGAACAACAAGCATGATCTTAAGAAGCTAAAGATCTAATGGAGAACTCAGGCTGCTACTTGGTCAAGTAATATATGAGTAGGAAGAGTGCCACAAAGGATGCCACAAGGGTAGCCATTCTGCGATTTGATTTCGTCTCGAAAACCTAATGTGAAAAGCCCCAATAAGCTCAGCTATGTAGATAGAAGGGTTACTGTAAATAATGAATTCAAATATATTTACCATCTTGAAACGATCCATTGTTCCAGAAAGGATTCCCCTTGACGAGTCCATATCATTGCCCTGAAACCAAAAATAATAAATATTGATGGAAATTGACCATGATATAGAGATCTAATAATAAGAGAAGAAGAGGTTGACAGGGAGGAGAGGAGCAAGGAAAAAATTAATGTAAAGAACTACATACCATGCGGTCCAACACACGATTGTGGCTTTCAACCTCTTCATGTATGTCACCTGTCAACTGTAAAAGAGCATCGAATGATACTCTAAGTTGTACCAACAATTAAGCAGGCATCAAGAGAAACTATCCAGCATACTTTGAGGACACACGAGCTAAGAAAATTGAATTTCAAACACCAAGGAGAAGAATTTTGATATGACTGATCAGGTACAGATGAACTTTTAGCCGTGTCAAAAAGCAAATTCACATGAAATACAGGGAAGACTGGAAACCGAGAAAAATAATTTTCCCGACAAGAAGAAAGCATCAGGTTGTACAAATTATCCAGAAAACTGACAAACTACCTAACAAATTTGGCCACCAAAGATGAGCTATTTCTACTATTATTCTAGAATAGTTTCTTCATCAAAGATTTCCAAAAGAATGCTTCAAATAATCCATAATCCAACAAACAAAGCATGTAAAGTTCTTCATTTCATGATCAAAAGCCCAATTTGCATGATGCAACTAAATGGATGATTGACATTCACTGTTCTATTTGGCACTGTTTGTTATCGAAAGATTGTTCATCCAGCCTATGAGATCAAAGCAAATATATATATATATATATATATATATATATATATATATATATATATAATTGAAACCATCACCCACTAGTGACAGCTAATATTCCTATTTTTGGTTGTGTGCTTGTTTGCTATTCTTCTCAATTTCCGAATATCCCTCTGATTTTCAAGCTCCTAGCATGTGTGAGAACTAGCAAATTAAAATAAATTCCCAATTTACTCATCACAGGTTTGTCAAAGAATCAGAGAACTGAAATGTTGCAGTCGTTTATAATTTTATAGTTACCCTCTTCAGAATGTTGACTCTGTCTTGCAGCCCTTCAATGGCTAGATCGTTGTCATGCTCATGAATTTCATGAGAAGAGTATGCTGAAGCTCGAATCCCACCTTCTTCAATGCCATCAAAAAGAGCAGCTCTATTACTGCGATGGTCCCTGTAGTAAGTAAAATATCATAATAGGCAGATATAACATCATTGTGCAGAAAACATTGCTACTTCAGTATCTAAGTAAAGCTTAGTGCCTTTCAAGTTGAATGCCTGAGGTTTATTCATTTGTTCTTCACTCATCAATTACTCTACAAAGATTGTCAGCATTACCCATCAACATGCATGTAGTGGTTTCCAACTACCTTACAACACCCAACACGAGAAGTAACATCATACAGAAGATCTTTTTCAATGATTAGCAGAATAATAAATGACTATTACTCATAAGAGAATATGTGACATGAATGGCGATTAAGATGTATCAGGATATTAATGCAAAAATGAAAGTGACCCTGAAAGAATACTCCCTCAAACAGTGTCAACCATGAAACCTCAACATTTCATATTTCTTTAACATGCTATCAACTCAGTGAATTACAAGAATAACGACATGGAAATGGAATGCCAAAATCAAATAGCTTCTACTTTTAGAACAAAAAATCCTCATTTTCAGGATTATGCCTTTTATTTGAAACCATACTCTTGTTCCTCTTTCACTTAATACTATATAGACAAAAGGCATCCAGCAGAAGCAGCTCCTTGCATATTAAATGCAGATAATACATGGTCTATGAGATATGTGGAGCTAGGAAAACGTAATTTAAGGTAAAACATTAACCCTAGATGTTGAAATAATGAGATGGGAATGAAGAAATCTTGCAGGTACCTCTACAAGATTTCATATCTTTCCTAGTTTACAAGATTTCCTTCTAGTCCAAAGAGCCAACGACAAGGACTCATCTTACTATATTTTTGTTAAAACAAGGTTCCAAAATACTAGTTATAAGATGTTAAAACATACCCACAATGGCATTTACAATGGACCTAAGGTAACTCGGATCAGCCACATTCTTGAAATAAATAGAAAAGATAAGCACATCCACCAACATGCTACATGTTCACAATTTCTAATATGTTAATTACCAATTCAACAAATTTGCCACTAAAAGTTTAACACAAGTAAACAAATCTTATAGGAGAGAAAGGGGGCAAAGGATGGGTCAAATGCTCATAGTCTTACCTCTCCGTGCAAAAGGAATACCTACATTTTCTGATCTCATATCCTCCATGATGCATTACGGAAACCTTACAAGGGATCATCCATAAAAATAGACCAAATATGATCACCTCATTTTTGCTTGCACGCACTAGATATCAGGCGGGGCCAAAGGCACCTTCAACTACCATTTTTCTATGTCTAGTCAACCTCATAGCACTGTCAGATAAAACTTAAATATTAATTAATTATAAAGGCGACAGAGATGGATTTGCAATGGCAAACAACTACTAAGAGACTTTGTCTACTGTGAAGGGTAACATTCACAAGGCAAAGCTACAGCAACAAAGGGAAAGCACATCTAGTCAACCTCATAGCACTGTCAGATAAAACTTAAATATTTAATTAATTATAAAGGCGACAGAGATGGATTTGCAATGGCAAACAACTACTAAGAGACTTTGTCTACTTGTGAAGGGTAACATTCACAAGGCAAAGCTACAGCAACAAAGGGAAAGCACATTATTTAATCGCCAACCCTAGGAATCCAACAGACCTCTCAATTCCAAATATTAATTTGATAATGTAATGGACAAAGAGTAAAGTTAATAAGATGATCATTGAAATCTTATATTCATATAATTCATATTTTGTTTGATCTAGATCTCTAGCAGTGAAAAATCATCAAAATAGACCAAATATGATCACCTCATTTTTGCTTGCACGCACTAGATATCAGGCGGGGCCAAAGGCACCTTCAACTACCATTTTTCTATGTCTAGTCAACCTCATAGCACTGTCAGATAAAACTTAAATATTTAATTAATTATAAAGGCGACAGAGATGGATTTGCAATGGCAAACAGACCTCTCCATTGACAGCCTAAATTACAGAGCCCACCAACAGACCTCTCAATTCCAAATATTAATTTGATAATGTAATGGACAAAGAGTAAAGTTAATAAGATGATCATTGGAAATCTTATATTCATATAATTCATATTTTGTTTGATCTAGATCTCTAGCAGTGAAAAATCATCAAAATATCTACCTATAATAACGGAAGAACACTTGCACGGGAAACAGTAAAAGGGAAAAAGAAAGGTTCGATATAAGGATAGAGCTAACTATCATTCAGGAATCCTAATCCAATAGCTGTGACATTAGTAGAACAAAAGTATGCACAGTGGAAAGATAAGTACTAAATAAACGTTGTTCATTTTTGCATAATAAAAACGACAACAAAAAGAAAATGTTTCAGTCAATAATTTCCACAGAAAGAAGAAGATCGGAACTGACCTCCTCGAATTCATGGCTGCTTCAGAAAAAAAAAAAACTGGAAATTTCTACTTCCGCTGCCTTTTCCTCGCGATTCTTTTCCTTGCCCAATGCAACGTTTTTGTTAGTGGAGCACGTAATATCAAATCCAGACAGAGATCCAAAGAAACCAAAAGAAATAGATCGGAAAAGGAGTCTAATCTCAGAACAAAACGGAAAAATATTAACAGAATCACGGAGATCCAATCGATTTCAACCCAACAATCCGAGCAAAGCGAGAAATTTTCCGGATCTCCAGCAACCCAAGGAAACCGTGGATCGATTCGTCAATCCGATAGATCAATCAATTCATCAAGATAACAAGAACTGTAACCGAGAGAACAACCTCACTCCGATCTCGCAGCCAAATTCGTCGGCAGGATTCCTTCCCGAGTGGCTTCGGGTCGAAGGAGAGGAGTCTTTTCGACGGTTCCAGCTAAGCATTATTGCACTCATTCGGCCCCATAGGGATAGAAATCCTACCGTCCACAAGTCATGCGCGGATCTCAATGATGAATCATGCCTCTGCACGAATCGTGAAGCGAGATCGTTTGTCTGTATCGATCGACCGACACAGTGTCATATTCGGATCTTATTCGAATGTGGATCCAAGCCCGAATTCGGGCACCTCTGGATACGGATCTATGGACGAATTCCCGATCTGATAAGCTTACTGTTTCCTAAATGAGAAGGATACTACTTGGGCTTATTTTGTTTAAATATAAATAATATACTGAATTATACTTAAAATTTAATGAAAGGAATAAATAAATGTTGTTGATCTTTTGGTGTTGTTGCCCGTAATTTCCCGATGAATGATCAAACTAATAGAATCTATATTGTATGTATGTATTTTCAAAATACAAAATGATGATATTCCAAACGAAAAGTGATTAGAAAATTTTGAATTGTATCGATGAATAATAATCTTTATGATATAATTAAGAAAATTAATAATCTTTATGATGTAATTAAGAATATGATTGAACCAAATCAAATCCAAGCAGCGTGATCAATTGGTCATGGTTTAGTAAATCAATCTAGATTTATATTACAAATTCTCGTTTTTATTTATTGATTGAAAAAAATAAAAAAAATAAATTTAATATTGCAAAGGATATGAGCAAATTCTTTAAAAAACATATCTAAGTGTCTCAGCTTTGAAAAATGCTCAATAATACTCATACTTTTTAGAAAGAAAATATTACTGTAAAACCGATTAGATTAACTTAGGGTTAAACTGAAGAAATAATTGATTTAACCTGAACCAATTCTTTTGTTTCATCATCATTATTTCATTATAATTTAATCGATGTCGTTTGCACTATATGACGTAGTTATCTCCAAAGATTCTTTGTATTTCATTGTCATCATCAAACTTTCTCGAGTTGTCAAGTAATATTTGTCCAAGGGTTTAGGGTTTATTATTCACACCTACATTTCTTCGATTTTTATCGCTATCGATGGTATTCCATTTTCGCTGCGGATAACATCGTAAGGTTTCTTCTATTTCCATCGGATTTCTTACATTTTCGCTACTATCAACACTACCAGGAGCTTCTAAGGTTCAATTAGGCATATCTCCACTTCTAAGGTTCAATTAGGTATATCTCCATTTCTGCAAATAAATTTCCTCTCCATTTTTGTAAACAAGCTTCTAAGAGTTATTTTGTATTGATGTTTAGAATACTGAACTTTGTGAAGCTAGTTTTGTGATCTTTATAGAGGTCAAAGATTTTGAGAATTATTTTATAAAAAGAAAAAATCTTTGTCATCTATGGTCTGATAGTATGGGCTGTGGAAATCAATCTATGAATTGATCATATTAAGGGCTATAGTTAATAACCATTTAAACATGGACCTATATTGATTCTTGTAAAATAATTTTTCAAGGATACTGTATGTTGTTAACAGCGATAAAATAGTGACTATGAGTTAATTGATAAAATAATTTGATCATTATAACTATTAACCTAGCGAAATTCAATTATAAAAATAAGCGATCAATTATATATATATATATATATATATATATATATATATATATATATATATAATTTAGAGAATTTATTTTTAATATTTTTTTCTAAATTTTTAAGCATTTCAAGAGTGTGGTAATTTTTTTATTTTCTTCTTTTTTTATTTTCATATAATTAAGATAGATTCATGTAATATTTTATAGCATTTAACCTTCTAAAATACAAGTTTTGATATACAATACATTATTTTTTTGGGTACAGACCAAAAATAATTTATCGTATATTAGGATTGATCCAAATCATTTAAAAATTTTATAAAAGCTTTTTTGAACGAGACCCATATGGACATATGTCATTGTTTTTCTAATTAAGAGAATTTTGTGATTTTTTTTTATTTTTTTCAACATATGAAACAATATGTCATTTTTTTTCATATTTTTTTCTATTGTTGAATTAAGATAGATCCATGCAAAGTTTTCTAATATTTGACCTTCAGGTGGGCAACTTATGGTAAAAAATTTATACAGAAAATATTTCCTAGTGTATGATACATTATTTTTATGTGAGATCAAAAATAATGTATTGCATATAAGGTTGAACATTTCATGAAATTTTTGAATTAGACGCGGATGGACATATGTCATTATTTCACTAAATAATCAAAAAAAAATTATATTTTTTCATCATTTGAAAAGTGTGTCATTTTCATATTTTTCTCATTGTGTTTTTTATTTGCACTTAATTAAGATGGATCCTTTTTTGATATTTGATCTTTTAAATAGGTGGACAACCTATAATAAAAATAGTATATGGTATCCGATATACTATTTTTGGGGTTAGACCAAAGACAATGTATGGCATAGTTGGTCCACATCATTTGAAAATTTTATGAAAGCTTAAATTGGTCTAAGATATGGAAATATGGTATTGTTTGTCTAAACACAAATTTTTTTTAATATCTGAACAGTGTGCAATTTTTCTATTTTCTCCTTGTCTTTTCTATTTCCACTGAATTAAGATGTATCCATACAATGTTGTCTATTTCCATATTTTTATTTAAAATTTTCATCATCTGAACAAATAATCATGTCACCACCAAAATAATTTTCATTTAGAAAACAAATTCAATTATAATTCTTCTTTAGCTTTAACCATGAATTAATCCTGTCATCTAGCATTTATTATATAAAATATGTATTCCAAACCCAGTACACGAATGTTTTGTTACATTCATTTAAATTATAATTATAATTATTAATTTATTTATTTATTTTTGAATAATTAAGTTATTTTTACGAGAGGTCAAAATCCCTTGTAGATAGTTGGTTATAGGACGGAAAACTTATGAATTATTTTTTATCACTTCCTCCGCATATTTCTAAGTATAATAAAAAAAATATAGTCTCATATCATGAAGGCAAGGTCATTTGAATATTATAAGGAGTATTTTATCTTACTCATCTTTATAATTATCCCTAACGTAATCGTATCTCATCGGATTAATATAAGTAATTATAGGACAATAGTTTGAAAATGATAAGTTTCATTAAATTGAGTCTAAATAACATTGAAATATCTCTTCTATCTTTAATCTATTAAATACTATAGAAATGGGTCTCTTACAAAGGTGGATGATAGCATTGCATCCAATGTGAAAGGTGAGAAAATTAGTGATGGATTTTTATTAGATGTATCTGCATGTATATTATTTTATCAAAATAACTACATATTATAGTAGTTATTAATATCAACCTAAGTAGTTAGTAGCAGTTCATTTATTTATTTTTAGAAAAAATCTAGTGATAGGAGAGAAGATAGAGATTCAAATAAACATATATAGTTTATAAATTATTTGGTATAATATGATTTGATTATTTGATTTTTGATATGGGTGATTTAAGTCATCAACTGAAGTAGAATCTTCAAGATTATAAAAATAATCTATTCTCACATTGTATTAAAAATTAAATAATAAAATGATATAAAAAAATCTATCTGATAAAGTATGTTATCCCAAAATCAGATTTATAAGTGTACATTCAAAGATTGACTACAACAAGCAGATAGCTACAATGTCCAAAGTATAAGTGCATAATAATTTTTATAAGATACCAAACAAACTTGGATAAGTGGATGCCTAAATTGAATTATTTTTATCTTGTAGATTATTAAGAAAAGTGAAGCCACTGTAGAGGATGAAGTGACATTAATCTTAATCTTATGTAAGTTGAAGTCATTGTCCTGAGTTACATATAATTTTTTACTTATAGCTTGATTGTATGTAATAAGTGTTCCATTTGTTTGTTAATTATAAGACAACTAACCAATTTTTGAAGTTGATAGATTTTAACAATATGGTATATGGAGATATAATAGATACATATGCTAATGTTGTTAATTTGGAAGGCTTGGGTGTCATTATAATCTTATGTGTCGTAATATATTCGGAAATTAAGGTACGTAAGATTTTTTATAGTTTTCTTATTTAGTATAGGATTTATATTATTATTTTAAAATATTTTAAGGTACATAATCACAAATTATTCAGTCAAAATAATAAGACTAATGAGGGAGGGCCAATTAATATATTTTTGTGTCATTACATAATAAGAAATTGGAGCATTGATACTTTTTAGTTGTCAATCTACCTAGCAAAATTTAGAAGTATTACAATTCAATGTCCATTTAAAAAGTAAAATACAAAGATATTAGAAGACGATAATGATTCAACAGTTTTTTCTAATTATTTTATTTTGATAAATAAATTTAATAAATCACATTTCTAAGGTTGTAGTTCAAGCATTGAAGAATATAAGGTGATATCAATATAGAATTATTGTATCCTCGAATTACGCCAATCCTCATCAATCATAGGGATGGGTATACCAAAGTATATCATGTTCAAAGTAAATTGTATCGTAAGATACCAATTTTGAGGATTCTAAAGTATCATGAATATTTTGTTATTGGTTAATTATATAATTAATGATCTTTGTATATTCTAGAAAGATTATGCTATACCGAGCATTTATTTTTTTGGATATTATGTTTATATATTCTCTAAGATAAGATGAATGCATATCATCTATAAATTGCAAGTGCAATTATGGATGATGAACAATTTTGTAGATAATATGCTTCTTACTTTGTATAAAAGACTTTTTTGATCTTTAAAATTATACAAATCACCTGTTAAATGGTTATGAATATCCAAAATTATACATATAAATCAATTTTTTTTGGAGAATATGGTTCTATGAAATTTTGTATGGCACCTTGTACTAAATTATGAAAACAGAATATTTTTTAAGACATTACATAGCATTTCTCTAATAGTTGGTAAAATGTTATTGAAAAACAAAGCATTTCTTTAATATACAATACATTATGTTTAGGATCAATTCAAAAATAATGTATTATATACGAGGACTAGTAAAAATGAACTGAAATCTTATGAAAACCTTGGAATGGCACTAAGATAGACTTTTATAACATGTTTTCTATTTTAGATAAATTTTTCAATAATTTTTTGAATTATTCACCATCAGAACAATGTGTCATATTCCAATTTTCTTCATTTTTTTTATTTCTACTGAAAAGCTATGGTACATGCAATATTTTTTGATATTTGAGCTAGTAAATATATCAGATAACCATGACAAAAATTTGATGCAATACAATGTTTTTAAGGTCAATTCAAAAATAATATATTGGATACTAGGACTGTTTCAAATCATTAACATTTCATGAAAGCTTTGGAATGACACTAAGATTGATTTTTATATTTTATATTTTATATATTTTTTTAATTACTCAGCATATGCACAGTGTGTCATTTTGTATTTTCTCTATGTTTTTCATTTACATCGAAAAATGACAATATTTTTAACATTTGATCTTCTAAATATGTCCAAAAAAAAAATTGATTTAAAAAATATTTCCTAATATACGATACACTAATTTAAAAATAGTATATCGTATATTAGGATTCTATGTTGTTGTATTCTTCTTCTTCTTCTTCTCAGCCACGAGGGGTTCTTCAAAGTTGTGGCCCCTTGGTGAAGGTTTTGACTGCTGCAGAACTATGTTGGTAACACTCAATTATGATCGAAGAGTAATTGTTTGCATGTAGTTCCTTCCTGGTCTGTATCACAAACCCTAAACAATGAGATACAGAACTACTGTCTGATCAAGACTTTAAACTACTTATTACATGGGAGGTATATAACATCTGCGTCTGCTCAAAAACCACAAACTTACTGAATTTAACATGAGAACATGAGATGACAAAAAAGCATCGAGTCGCAATATATTGTTTGTGATCGAACAGGAAGTGCATAAACCAATAACACGATCTTAAATTACCAATCTCATCTAAAATAACATGTTTAACAACTAAATTCCAGGGAAAAATCTGATTAGAAAGGTACAAAATTCAGTTCTTGCAGCAGCTTCAATGAGGTAACTCTGTTGCAAGGACGTATGATCTTCATCGTAATACCACTGCTGCTTTGGCTGCAACCAGCTTCATCTAGACTGTCTTTGTCTTGGGAGCCACCTTCCTCTTGGACTGCCTCTTTGGAATTGAGTTCTTCATGCCTAGGAAGAAGAGCAGTGCACCGAAAAGAGCCAAATTCTGCAGCGTAAATGTAATTTCAATGCATGAGTGGGTTTGCTCCATCTGATAAAGTCAATGGAAAATGTATGAGAACCAAACCAACCTGTGTGAACTTGAAAAATAGTTCCACGAAGTCGGGCTTTTGGATATCGTAGTTGTAGAAGTCGAACACGATGGGCGTCACCACTGCCAAATGAAGAAGCTTCACAAAAGAAAGATACAGCTTTCAGCATCATAATCTTAACAGAAGTTATTGGTTTAAATTATGCAGTATTGTTGCTAAGTCGGCAAACAAATTACTACCGAGTAAGTTTATGTATAACTTTGTCTAGTAAAATCATGGTACTTAAGAATTACAGACCAGAAGATATGCTCCAAAGGAACTGCTGAAGATAAATAGAAGCCCTCCGAGCCCTTTAAGAACTATGGTAGCTGCAATCACATGTTTCATCTGAAAGTAATAGCAAAAAGTAAAATTTTCTTGAATATTGATTAAATTTGGACCAGCTGTTATAAACTGAAATAGAGCAAGGAAAAAGAGTGTCCTTACTTCAACTTCAGGGACTTTTACCCCCAGATGCAAGGTAACATGATTCACAAAAGTGTCATATTTTGGTGCAACAACTTTAGCTGCTGGCCCACCATCAACTCCAAATTCGATAATCCTGAAAACGGAACTTAAATATCAGCACAAACCATCACGCAAGCTCCCTGGTAATTCATTGGCAAAGTCACCTAGGAAGATTCAGGGTTGTAAGTCTATTTTTGCATATATTCTGCATGGGGACCAATCAGCTAAACATGAATCATCCCACTACTTCACCAATTTCACCAAACTAGAAAGAACTAGCCACTTAAGCTCAGGCATTACAGTTTACAACATCAAGTATATAATTCCAATTTAGAATACGGACGTGGAAACAATTTAATATCTTCATGACCACTGAAACCAAAAGGTTACAACAATTTCATTCATAAAAATCTGCCTATGGTAAGACAATTTTGCACCCCAAAGTTCACTAAGGTATCACATGTATATAGAATGTAATTTATATTCAAAACACCTTGACTAGATTTCCATGTCAATATATAATACATGACCACAAACTTATGATAATCAAAACAAAGATACATCCCTATCTTAAAACTCACATCCTTTGAGAGGAACTGACATCAATCTTCAGAAAGGCTTCTTAATTTCTATGATCTCACAAGCTTACAGCTTTATGACACTATTTTGAGCATCAAGAAAAAAACATCATTCGGCTCTAGCTTCTGAGGATGCATGTATGTTAAAAATTAATATTTGATTGTTCGATATCTTAATATCAGAACATACGATTTGACAAGCCCGGAACTATTTCTCAAACAATATGTACAGCAGGACAAATCAAATAAATTAAACCAGAAATTCATTTCTGTCTTCCTCAAATCAATTCCAATAGAGTTGATTGAAGGATGATTCTGAGGAAGAGATGGTCATTATGTCGACCAACTTTTGAGCTTAGCAGACTTTATTGGTTGTGTTTGCCTTCGATGTGTGCTTAATCATTATCATTTTCAACAAACAGTTGTAAAAGAATCAACAATTGAGTTAGATGCGAATAACATTAACTATAAAAACTTGAAATTTTAAACTATGAAACAATATGAAAGTCAAATATGAGCAAATATGTCGACCAACTTTTGAGCTTAGCAGACTTTATTGGTTGTGTTTGCCTTCAAACCTTCGATGTGTGCTTAATCATTATCAATTTCAACAAACAGTTGTAAACGAATCAACAATTGAGTTAGATGTGAATAACATTAACTATAAAAACTTCAAAATTTAAACTATGAGACAATATGAAAGTCAAATATGAGCAAATATAGCTGTTTAATAGAAAGATGGTACTTTCAAGGAAGAAAGAAAATATAGATAAGGTCGAGGCAAGGCAAAAGAATTATGGGAAGGGATGGATGCTATATAACCCCACTTGCTTTTCTGGCATGTGTGATACACATGACAAAATTTAAGTTTTATTCAAACTGTAATATCGATGGATGTTATTACATTCCTTATTCATTTAATGAAGACAAACAAAAAAATCAATTTACTGGACCATTCAGGCCTAACTTCATCCAAGTTGGTCAGAAATTAGTATTTCTTTGTTTAGTTGCTTAGAATCAGAACTGTTCATGACTGTAATCAACAAGAAAATCCTACACTAATTCACAACAAACGTACATATACATAACATACTTCTGACACTTGCAAAGATGCCTAACATTTTGTTCAGACATTGGATCAGCTGCAATTGCAATAAATGATTTATCCAAACACAAATGTATCCTTCAAATGCATCAAAAAAATCAGATTTGTTGGATGTTTCCCAGTAAGACGCTTGGCATCCACCAGGCACACAGCAGATATTGCAAGTAGCTCTGTAAGGAGGTACAGATCTCAAAAGTTTGTGATCCATCTGTCATCATGCAATTTGTAATGGCCCAAAAGAGAAGGGTGACAATGGTTCACATAACCATCTGCCCCCATTTCACCATAAGCAAAATGATTGACACCAGGTACAGTCAGATCCACTGAAATACCACACTCGTATATGCCAAACAGGACCAGAAAAGCCACGATAATGGATCTAATCAAATTATGCTAATCATATCGAGCTCAATGCACAAAATTCCTTATTGACCAGCAAAGTATCACATGATAAGTATCAAAATTTTGCCATGTACATCATGGAACAGGGTTTTCAGCAAAATAACAAGCGGATGCAATACTCCTAATAGCACGACAATTCTATCCCAAAAGTGGGAACAACTTGATTTCAAGAACAATAACAGCAAGATCCAACAGCACCCATAAGTTTCTAGAATAAAAGCTGTACAACGAAAGATAACCAACACGAGATATTCTCGGGAAAAAAAAACCATTTGTACAGAAGAAAACCCTTATTCGAAGCATAATCTATAAAACTGAGGCTGGGGCCAAACCCTAGCTCGGTGAAGACGACCACAAGCAAGAAAAATGGGCAGATCTGAAGCGAAAGAGGGTAGAGAACAAGAATGAAGCTTACTCCTGGTAAGCGGAAAGAAGGAACACGGAGGCGAAGAGGACCCTTCCGGCGAACGAGACAAACCCCATCGCACTCTCCTCCCCAACTCCACCAACGAAAGCCTCTACAAGAGAGAAGGCGAGATCTGCCGCTCGCTCTGTCTATTTAAAGCTGAGTACAAGCCTGCCACTGGTAAGCTCCAGATTCACGGAAGTGCCACTGCGTGGCCCCGGCCTCCAACGGTCGGGATTGGGCTTTTTGATTAAAGTATGCTTCAGACAGTGAGGCCAGCTGTCAAGATTCGCGATCCGGTGGGCCGCACATGGTCTCTGACGGCGATTTAACTCTGGAGACAAGCGAATGGATCCGGGCCGTACGATGACGGATCCGATCCGTTAACTCTGACGACGATTTTACTCCACAGACATCAGATGGATCCGGGGCGTTAAATCTGACAACCGGAGCATTAGATGGGTCGGGTTTGTACGACCCCTGATCTGATCCGTTAAAATACGATTCCGATGGGTGACTTGACGGCGATTTGACTCCCCATCCCCGAAGACAAATGAATGGATCAGCGCCGTACGTTGTCGGATCCAATCCGTTAAATCGGACTCACGGTCTCTGACGGCAGTTTCCCGCGCGACAGACAAATGGATCCGGACCGTACGACGCCGAATCCGATCCCTGGGGCACTTCTGACGGCCGTGTGATGCCGGATCTGATCCGTTAAGTCCGGTCGCAGACGGGCTAGTCAATGGTGCTTCACGGCGATTCGACTACAGACAAATGGATACGGGTCGTATATATCGGATCGGATCCGATTAAATACAGAGGAAAGAACAGGGCAAGTTATTGGTGACAAAGAAAACATTTTCTTGCAGATCTGTTCTAGGAGTTCCATGGCTAGAAGACTTGGCCTCCATTGCTGATTTCTTTCTTGACTTCATCACTGTGATAAAAAAAGAAGGATCTTTCATGGTGATCTCTAGTTTCCTTGCAGTTTCCCAATGGCATTTCTGCAGAAGAAGATCAGAACATTGGCTTTCTGAGCTCTGAAGAACCGGAAGCAAGCTTTCTCAGTTGGGTGAAGAGAGTTAACTGAACCAGACTTCTGACAAGGATTTATAGAAAGAATCAAATAAAGATGAGGATAGATCAAATTAGACAGAAGTGATTGGATGTCAACACATACCATGAGAGCTGCAATGTCAGATATTAATGACCCGAGTCATTCTGACAGAGACTCGAGCAATCATGTTGAGTCCTCCATAGACATAATGTGCAAAACAGGAAACTGAACCATTATGAAGTCAGCATCTTCAGCATAATATGATTAGCTGTGCGTCTATTTCATTCGGTATTTGTTGGCTCATATGATTGGGAAAGAAGCAATTTGATGTCTGAAAGATATCGGTAATTATATTTTAGTTGAGTGGCACCAATTCACAGTTACCGGGAATTGTTTTATGTTAGGTAAGCCATCGTTTCTCATTCAAGACTCGAAGGATCAATCAATTGATGCAACCATCCTCTCATTGAATGTTGCTACCTGTCAATATGACGATGTTCATGAAATTGCGTTTAGATATTACTAGCCTTCTTCATGCTGGCCTTTAAAGGTCCTGCTGTCCACCTAAAAGCTTCTCTCATCTCTCTAAGAGAGGAGAGGAAAAAGAACTATGGTGTCACTTGACATGGCATTGCAGTCTGTTCCAAATTCAGTGAACCTGTGGCAGAAATTTATTGACATTATGCTGTTAAGTTTCAGAATTGGTAAGACAACATTTGGGGTATTCAAACATTTGGTGAGGATGAATGTAAGTGGTCTAATGTATAATTGTCTAAGATTAGCTTCAAGTGTTACTCAGTATTTAGGCAATCCAATCCAACGAGCTTTGAAAATATTATTGATTCTTATTATAAAACAAATATTGAAGCTTCTTTGTTGGCTATCAGACATTATCAGCATTATTCTAAGCTTTTCAGCAGGATGCAAATGACATATTTCCTTAGACACACAGCCTTAAGATTAATCTAGATTTGAATTCAACAGGTGATAGATGGGCAACAGTTCGGGCATGTTCATACCATAAGGCAAAAAAGAGAGATTTTTTTGGATCTAATGTGGCAACAATGCCACAAAGAAGGCGCAAAAGATTGGACTATTAATTCCATAATCTACATTCTAAGTTGAAGTCCAATCTCTGCACACCCTTATGTACTGACATGGAATTCTACTAGAAGACCTCCAATAACAAAGAAGCAGGTTTCTCTTTGATCTCAGCTCAATTTGGAGAGGAAGGATAGCGCTGGGCGAGCTCGGGCCGAACGAGAAGAAGGACCTCTGGTATCTGCCAGAGCTGCTGCTTATCTCTCCGTCGACATCTTGGAGCTGCGAGTTCTGCCGCAAGATCTTCTGAAGTGCCATGTCGAGCTGCCTGTCACCTGAAGAGCCCATGGAGAAGGACCTCCTCATCCGCCGGTCGCAGAACTGCTCGTCTTTCTCCCTCAGGTCAATGCACTCATCCCCCATGCTGCTAAGGTATTGGAGCTTCCTCCCCTTCTTGTGTCCCAATCTCTGCTCTGTTTTCCATGGAGAATTCGTATTAGTGGTGGTGAGTGCTCCGACAAGATCACTTCCGACGTCTCTTACTTCTACCACTGCATCATTTCTCCGGTATGGATCGGAACTTGGAACTAAAGCCATTAGATGAGCAGTTGGAATCGGAGCTGTGATGCTCGACCTGCAGAGTGGGCAGTTGGCGTTGGCTTGAAGCCAAGTATCGATGCAGTCTATATGGAAGACATGGAAGCAATCAGGCAGCAGCTTAATCCTCTCTTCTTCATGGAATCCATTCAGGCAGACAGCACACTCAGCAACACTGTCAGCTTCCTCCCGATACCGAAAGGTTGGGATTGCCTGAATTGCCGATTCATCGAGGCCGAGTCCTTTGGCTGTGTTGGAGAAGGCCATGAATGGGCCAGCCCGCCGGCGGCGTCGTCGGGACCTGGAGAGCCGGCTGACGACGTCGGAGCGGTGCCAGTTCAAGCAGCGCTTTATGACGAAGACGTAGTAGCTGAGGAGGAGGACGGAAGTGGTGACGATTCCGACAATGGAGATGGCCAGGATGGGGAAGCTGGTGAGTGAAGAAGGAGACGGTGGTAGAGGCCGTGACTTCAGGGAAGGGTGGAAGCTCTGAGGGTCCATCGAGGATGCAAAGGAGCTGTCTCCGATGAGCTCATGCACACAAGGATCAGAAAGGAAATCTGAGAGAAAAGTGCTGTGAGTGCGCGTGTCAGGGATCACGGTGAGACAAGAAATACAAGTGGAGTAAAGAGGAGACAGGAAATACAACTGGTTCCTGGTGGTCTCATAAATGTAACTGTGTCTGGGTCACTGTAGATCATGGTGAGACAAGAAATACAAGTGGAGGTAGATATGTATGTAACTGTGTCTGGGTCACTGTAGATCATGGTGAGACAAGAAATACAAGTGGAGGTAGATGAGGTAGAGGCACTGGGAGACTTGAATTGAAGAGGTTAATGGAAGTGAAGGTTGAGAGCCTACTTCTCTTCCAAGATGAGTCATATATGTATGTAACTGTGTCTGGGTCACTGTAGATCATGGTGAGACAAGAAATACAAGTGGAGGTAGATGAGGTAGAGGCACTGGGAGACTTGAATTGAAGAGGTTAATGGAAGTGAAGGTTGAGAGCCTACTTCTCTTCCAAGATGAGTCATATATGTATGTAACTGTGTCTGGGTCACTGTAGATCATGGTGAGACAAGAAATACAAGTGGAGGTAGATGAGGTAGAGGCACTGGGAGACTTGAATTGAAGAGGTTAATGGAAGTGAAGGTTGAGAGCCTACTTCTCTTCCAAGATGAGTCATATATGTATGTAACTGTGTCTGGGTCACTGTAGATCATGGTGAGATTAGCAATGGGGATAAGCGGGGAATGCGGTGGAAAGTGTTGCAGAGATGATGCTGTCTTTCGCTTTGGGTTGGGTCCATGCAATAGGTGGTCAGCCGATGTTGATGTGCAGGACTGTTCATCCAAAGACCTCAGGAAGGAGACAACTCTCGAGTCTCATCAATGAACAAGGTAGAACTGCTGAGACAAATTTCTTTTGGCTGTGAAACAAGTCAGACTGTAGCGGCATAATACTTTTCCTAAGCAGCCCATTGGAAACAGCCTGTGACCGAGTCCAACCCTACAGCTTGTAAGTAATCCCTGTACATGAATAAATAGATGATGCATTGGATCAGTCATTGAGACGAAGTATAGAAGACAACAGAAGCAGTGTTGGTGTTATTTGTATGGCAAAGGAGGGGTTTATTTCATATCAAAGGAAAGAAAAGGAGGACAGGATGTGATGGTGGAGTTGACTGTGTCTTTAAGGGCATCATCATCTTTCCACTATCTTGATTGGAGAATATTCCTTCCTATAGTATATTTGAAGAAATATGAGTGTATTTTTTGTTTTACTTTGAGGACAAATCAGTGAAGGATGATGATAGTTATTAGAACTTTAGAGTGACAAGAATAGATTTCATGAGTAAATGGACAAACAGAACATTGCCATGCATCATAGGTATCTATCTCTATAGTCTACTTCTATTTCTTCTTATGCTCAAAATAAAATTGCATTCATAATTTATATCACTAAAGTCAGCTTTGATTAATGTAATTCTAGAATGAGTGATAATATTCCTCTATTGTAATCAAGATTAAAATTGTTTATGAAAACTCACACATGGTTTATTGACAAAAAGCTTTTTTTATCTATTCATGTGATATATTTTCAATCTTATATTATTTTATTATACTATATTATTTAATTATTCTTTTAATATATATAACAATAATTCGGAAAGTCTTAACTATTTGGTGTTGATTATATGGATCTTTATCCTCGTTCACATCTATAAAAAGTTATATACTTAGTAAAGTTCAAAATATTTTAATTTTAATTTATAATTTTTATTAAAGTATTTTTAGGTCTTCCTTCATCTCTCCTCGTATCAATAATATTAATTATTCTATCTCTTTTAATTATTTTATCTATAGGTCTTCTAAGTATATGCTCTGATTCATTCTCATCTTATCCATTACATATCTAGTTTTTCACAAATAAAAAATATTATTCTTATAATATATAGATTATATATATATATATATTACTATATATTTATAATTTATTGTTCTATTTTATTCTTTATTTTGTTATTCTATGTGTGTCCTTTGCATTATTTTGTGATATGTTATTATTTAGACCATAGTAAGAATAATACTTACTGCTTTATATATAATTCTAATATTTAATTATATTTTTTATATAGTTTTAAATATATTATTTGATATTTACATTATGTTTTCTTAATTTTTATGATATACTATATATATATGTTTTGATATTTGTATTATTTTATGGATGCATTCATTCAATTATATGAATATAAACTATATTATTTTACAGTTAGAAAGAATGTGACGGTTTCCAAAGACAAATATATAAAATCTCCGAGAATAAAAAATCAATCCCTTTTTTATTCAAATTCCTATAGAAAGTTGCAATAATTTTGTTGTGAACATATTTCTTAAACAATAAAGTTGGTAGAGAGATAATACAAATTTTAAGTTTGGTTGGAGAATTACAAACATAAAACAAAAAATATATATATTATGTCAGAGTTTCAGTGTGGGATATATCGGAAGAAGCTTGACCAAATCATAGTATTTAGTTGGATCATAATTTGATTCTGTAGATATTAAATAGAAGCAAAAATAATTCTCTAATTTCCCACCAACTTATGCATTAATTTGAGTAAGAAAATAATTCACAGCTACCTGATTCTTGGCCTAAAACCTAAGGGGTAAAGTTCCTATCACAAGAAAGATCAAGAACAAACACAAAATGATGAATCATTTATATATTTCTGATTTGAAAGTAAACTAGAAGCTCAATTTAACTTTGGATTCATAACCTGACAGAGTTCAATGTGTTCTTTCAGATGAGAAGAAGAGCTTAGGTGTGTTGCTCGGGATGAGATATGTAGAATCTAAACCTTGTTGAATGCTGAGGTTGCAATCCACATTTTGACGGAGGAGTCTGATCCAATGTTGATTACTATCAATCTTGTGCGAGATATATTTTTTCTGATGAACTCCTTTATTGATGTAATAATCTTTCATATGCACAAAAAGACCCACTAAAATACTAATTGGCTTGCAAATAACATGAGAGTGAGCAGATATTATTTTGTTTTGAGAAGAGACTGTCCATTGGCATTCTCCTAATTTTTTTTTCTTATGTCGATATTATTGCAATTAATATTCGGGCCATATGATATATATTTTTAAGTACTTTGGGATTGATCAAAGGTGAAGGGCATAGATTACCTATTTTTATTATTGATCTACTGAAAGAATATATATATATATATATATTCATAATTCTCCAAAAAATTATGTGGAAGAATAGATGAAATATATTTAATTTTGGTTTTCTCAATTTTATGTACTTACTTTCTAACGAGTCAAGACTCGTTAGTAGTTGAAAATAATAATATATATTAATATTTAGCGTAAGCATCTTCTAGAAGCAGACAAACCTTATATTACGATAAGTTAGTTTCTTCTAGAAGAAGACAAGCCCTACTAATTAGGTGACCCACTTATGAGTTAAAAAGACAACTGAATCAATAATGATACCAAATATGAGGAAACATTTGCTTTGACTTTGAATTGCATGATTTTTGTCATGGGAAAAGGAACCTCACTATCAGTTTCCTCCATTAATTAATTCCTATCCTTTTTCTCTCCTTTTACATGTAGATCTTGTCAAGATCTTACAAATCATACTAAAACATATACATGATTGAACTCATATATATACTTAATACATAAAATATGAACACAAGCAGTTTGAAATTGCGTACAGCTAAACCCTCAAACAAATCAGAACAATAGGCTAGTCAGACTTGGCCACTTTGGGTTGCTCGAGGACAGATTGCACTATTACCAGCTCAGTCTACTAATTTTGTTTCAGCGCTTCATGTAGATTAAAGGCGACAAACTCAAATCACCTGCCTGAGAAAGTCAACGGAAGGGGCGGCTGTTTTTGACCTTCTGGAGAAGCAAGAACACTTCCGCCGGCAAGCTCAAGAATCGCCATGGCCGCACCGTCTTGACTTCTCTACTAGGCAATTATTTGGTCGAAGAGAAGTGAGAGAAATCTCGATGTCGACATAAAATGTCCATCTTTGCCCTCTCGCGGGAAGAACGTTTCTTCCGACGAACCGTCCCCTTTGACTTTACGCTCACGTCATATCTCTCTTGTATGGCATTCCCTCCCTCTCTAATGCTTTCGATGTATTCTAATTCAGATATGTACAAGGCAAAGAGAAGAGAACATTCCGAAGTCCACGGATCTGAAGGTTTCCAAACATGCGGTCAAAGCGGAACGACTCTGCTAGTCAAAACTTGACCAAGTTCTAGAGACCGGCATGCGCTTCTCATCTACCACACGTGTGCCACGGCTTCTGCTTTCACCATGCTTGCAGCGTTGCGTTGTGGGAGACTTAACGATGTTGTCAAAGTCAGCACTGCTGATCGGTCAACCGCGTTGACAAGCTGTGGTTACGTAACATCGCATGACTTCTTTTGCTCAAAATTATTGGGCTGGATGTGGACGCTTATTATTCATAAATCCCTATATATATACATATATATATATATGAATTTTTTATAAGAAAAAAATTTCTCTCCTTAGAACCTCTACAAAGGTTGCACTCTATATAGTTTGACGATGTGAAATCATCGGGCAAACTCATTAGTAAGGTTAATATCTTAATTCATGTAATCAAATTATCTTCGACTATTTCCTACAAATCATCCTATGCATGATTCTTTCAGCTTCCTATGTTGTACGTAGGGTAGTAATAAGGAACCCATCCAACCTCCATATACAACACAACCTATGGCATCATGAATACTAAAACTAGTACCACCTATTACCTTGTATTAGTTCCTGCATGCTTCCCAACATTGCTCAAAACCAAGTAATAATCATTTGTTAAACCTTGGACTCTCCTATGATTCCAGGTGATCCCATACCCTAACATTGAAAATTATCCTATCATCAAAGGATGGTCCAATCTTTTGCCAAATAAATGTAATCCTTGATACAATAAGACTGCAACCCTCAGTGTAAAGATGAGAAAGAGAGGAGGAGGGAACAGTGATTGTGCTGTCTCCTTCTATCTTTAGAGCCGAGTAGATCCCACACACACAACAGATTTCTTGAGCGTGGGATAAGCATGGAGAGCATTAAATATGTCCAAGGATTCTGAGACAGATGATCACATGATTTGTCTTGGGACGCATGCATTAGTGCCCATCTTCTGCTAGTGAGCTAAAAGAAGAATCTTAGGGGGGGCAGGACTAATCATTCAGTCCTTGTGATCGATCCCTTTTTAACAGTCCTCATGATCCCTTGTTTGACAACCGCACATTAAAATTGTGACTGATGGGGAGGAGATTGGATTCCGGTGGGTCAGATCTTTCCCCACACCATTCCACCCCGTTTATATAGAAGAATAGATGCCCAAGTTAGATTTCAGTTCGTATACGGGTTTGGAAGGACTGGGCTCCGTATGATTCATTAATGACCAAATCCAATAAATTAAGTTAGATTAGACTGATCGAGCAATAATTAATGTGGATGTAGATATTATGCTGAGATCTTTTCTGTAATTAAAGCTTTCATGATTAGTGCATATTCGCATTAATCGATCCTTTTCATCAGATCTATTTTGCGTTCTCTACAGTCGTGGTGATCAACAAAGTCATGTTGTTCCCACCACCTGTTTTGCGTGAGAGGATTATGAGGGGAAAGGACAGCCGTTTGGGTCCAACATACTTCGGATATAACTTGTTAAAATGTCAATCAATATTGGCAAAGATTAATCGAAATGAAGCTTCAGTGGGGGCATTTTTGCCGGTTTTCGTGCATGGCATAGCCTACCATTTCTCCTTTTTATATATACATATTGCTGTACCTTTTTCTCGTAATAGTTATTTGCTTTGACTTGGTTGTTGAGCCGAAAACGTGGAATCGGATTGCTCGTCGTCAAATGGGATTCTCAATTGCCTACGTTTAGCCCTGCAAGTAGCATGGTCACATCAACACCCCACTCTCTCTTTTCTTTTATGATCAAACTTGTACGAGATGTGCGCTACAGTGGAACTCATCGTTGAGTTTTTTACCTTTCAAGAGTGTCGATCACGTGTGAGGACGACTGAAGCTGCTTTTGATTCATGCATGTGAAGACCATGGGTGGAGCTCAATAAGTGTGCAGTTTATTGCTTCAGTCGTTCCTGAGCACAACTTGTTAAAGAGATGACAACTTTGCAGTAGTTGACTCCATCTGTGTCTCCTGGTGTTTGTATTGGAGCTGTCCAACTCCGATGCAGTAGGCATGGATATGACGGGAATGCGAAGCTGCTGTTGACACCTACGTACTCCCTCATGCAACCTGACAAACCTCAACAGTGGCCAATTGGACTTTGCTCGATTCATCCATCACAACCCAATCCTGATAAGAGAGTACTTGCTGCAGCACCCAAGGAAGAATCAACACCCTCCCACCGCATATCAACAGTGGAAGAAGATGACAGCAGAAGCTTCACGGCAAGCAAGCTTCCCTTGAAAGAGGACGGCGTTCAAAGTTTCACGTCCCCAAGTAGAATTCCCTCCTCCTATATTCTTCTTCTTCTTCTTATTCTTATTCTACTACTTCTTTTTGTGATGTCAGCCAACGCGAGGCTCACTTTGTCGCCTTCTCATCATCAATCAACGTTGGTCCAGATTAAACTAATCCCTGTCCATTTCATGCGTGGATAAGAGAAGGGCGGTCGGTAGCGTGCTGTTCTCATGTCCTCCCAATACCAGAATATGAACCTCCAAAGGAATACGAAGTTACACATTTAAACTCGATGCTTCGACATCATATGAATCATAATACTTAGATCAGTACTCCTGGCTATGCCACATCTCTGGAGAAAACAAAAAGTTCACTGCGTGCTCCTCATGTGGTGTTAATAATTGGTATGAAGTATCGACTCCCTACACATATGGCCACGCATCAATTATGACTGCGTTGAAACTGTGACCAAGTAATTGTTTGAACCAAATCACAAGTCAATGGAAGCACTCGTCCAACTTAGTGCATCTCTGATGAACAAAAGTGATCGTCAGCTATAACTCAATTTTACCTTATAATTCAACCTCTCTTCCTATAAAACTGATCCCAAAGTTCGTCAATTCGATGACATTGTCGTGCGTTCAAACATGAGAGCCCCACAACAATGAATTCCCAGATGCCGCATCTTTAATTCCTATTGCAAAAAAGTTAGATTTTTAATCATTAATAGGCTAATAATTTGGTCTATATATTCAACTGCCCACTAGGACGGGTGTTGGGGTGGCCAACTTTTGTGAGAGCTCAGATGTCCCACTGGAAAAGGTGTCAACGAAATACATATGCCGCCAAATCGTACTCACTCAGACCCAAAGTGCATCATTCACCTCAAATTAATGACGGGATTTAATGCTCGGACTCTAATAACAACAGCAACAATAACCATGGTTGGTAAAAAGGCATCTTCCCATTGGCGGAGAGAGTCGGGACCTCCGCGGAGGACCAATCAAAAGCGTGCGTCCCCTACACGTCGGCCAGGGAAACGAATCACGACATCGTTATCTTGCACGCAAATCGGACCCGCCCGTGGCCGTTGGATGCGATCATCCACCGCTGGGATTGTACTTGATCCCGCCCAGCGGCCGGGCGCGGGCCGGGTTGGTGACGTCGTCTATTTTGTCTCATCTCGCCGCCGTACGTCAGCCGCCCACGTGAGCGCCCCGAGCACGCCCGGCCCCGCCCCTCATGAAGCCAACAATAAAAATCCTCGCGCCCCCGTCCTTTGTGCCAGCCTCGGTCAGACTTGCCTCGCTATCTTTTCCTCATCCCTTCCATGTCTCTTCGACCCTCTCCGGTATATATCTTCCCCGCCCCTGCGCTTTCTCACGCTCGATAGCGAACACCACGAACCAGGCGTGCATCTCATGGATCCTTCCAATCTCCACTGTCGGAGCCACGACGAGTTCTCGTCGGAATCCTCTGGCCGGTCGCCGGACTCCCTCCCCTTCAACGTCAACGACAGCGACGAGATGGTCCTGTTCGACATGCTGGCGGAGGCCACCGCCCCCAGGCCCGACGAGGCCAGGGACGGGGAGGCCGAGTCGAAGAGCAGGGACGAGGAAGGGCTGCTGCTGCGGCGGCGGACGCCGGAAGATCGGTGCTACCGCGGCGTCCGGAAGCGGCCGTGGGGCAAGTTCGCGGCGGAGATCAGGGACTCGACCCGGAACGGGATTCGGGTGTGGTTGGGCACGTTCGACACCGCGGAGGCCGCCGCGCTGGCCTACGACCAGGCGGCGCTGTCCATGCGGGGACAACTCGCGGTGCTCAATTTCCCGGTGGAGCGGGTGCAGGCGTCGCTGCGGGAGCTGGAGTGGGGCAAGGACGACTGCTCCCCGGTGATGGCTCTCAAGAAGAAGCACTCCCTGAGAAGACGGCGGTCATCGAGCATAAAGGACAAGGTGGCGCCGACCAGGATACCGAATGTTCTGGAACTGGAAGACCTTGGCGCAGACTACTTGGAGGAGCTCCTCAGTGTATCGGAGCCTTCAAAACCATGGTAACCCTTCTCCTGCTCTCGGCCGCTGCCATCTCACGCCCGGAGGACCTCATCATTTCCTCCTCCATGATTGGAGAATCCAATCACCTGCTCAACCCACAGCCACACTCCATGAAACTCGGATCCAGCTCCCCCCCTCACCATTTTTTATTCTTCTTCTCCTCTCCCTCCCTCCCTCTCTCTCTCTCTCTCTCTCTCTCTCTCTCTCTCTCTCTCTTCTCTCTCTATCGAAAGCCCCCATCAGATAAGCAGTGCTGCATTATTATGCGGGCCCCGAAAACGATGTAAGAAAAGATGTACATGTCTGTTTCAGATCCATTGAATCCACGGGAAAGTTGAGCACGACGCCTTTGCTCTCTTCACATCATATCGATCACCAGCCACTGTTCATCCCCTCACATAGTAAGCCTCCTTTACAGGAGGATTCTTACGCATACTTGACCTACCATATCTGGTGCCCTTGTCAGCATCCTTCCAGCCCTACATTACATATCACGAACTCATTTCTCACTGCCACATATGGCAGCTTGTGGCATATAATAATTGGAGGATAATATATTTAATACTTCTTAAAGGAGCTTATCTAAGAAATGGATTAGTTAGACAGCTCAAGCACTGTGCAGCTTATAATATAATCCCACAAAAGCTGATGTGATAACTGTCACACACTACTAAATTCTGGTTCACCAAACGAGATCTATTTCACAATCCAACATCGAATATATACTGTAAAGAATAACGGTTTACGCTTCTTTTCATCGAGTTGATCGACAAGGTGTGCCGATACATGGTACAGGGACGGACACCAACTCCTTATTTTAGTGAGGCCTTCAGGTTCTTTTACAGTGCCCATTGTCGTGAGACCTCAGATACCTCGGTGCACTCGTTCCTTCTCCTCATGATCAAGCTCTTGGTTCATGATTCTGGTCAAACTCAAACTTCTTTTGCGGTAAACACAAGGTTTATCTTCCTTTCTTTATCCATTCTTTCCAAAAGAGACCTGGACATGTTTTGGCTGAAACAAGCATGTGTCTGCAGAGATATATAATGCGAACAGCAGCCCATCCAAATGTGTTGGTCAGAAATGGTGTGGACGAAAAGAAGCTGCCTGGAACGTGGCTCCGAGAGTTGTCTGGCGACTCGACATGGTGTCGGATGAGTCACATGGTCAACATGACCAGGTCAAAGTTCAGGGGCCGTTGACCTGTTACTTTATGAAGTTAAATGTTGGACCGGGCTTGATGGGCCAATGCATTTTATCGTCCCTAATCTTCCAATCCAATTTAACCCAAACCTACGTATTTATTCTCGTTTACATACATACATTGTGAGTATATGGTGCATAAAATATCATGTAGTCATCAAAATGTGACATTTAGAGAGGAAAAGGAGTTGGACATAAGGAGGTAATATTTTCAATTGAGAGAAGAAAATGTCAGTGTCTCCTACCTATCCTATCCTGCTTCAGTTCGAGAACTTTAAATTTAGTTCCATAAGCTGATTGTCAATTTAATGAGGAAATAGTTTCTTTATGCATTACACTGATGTGGCATGTTTAATAAATATGCCCTAATTTGACTCTCTCAAGTCCAAACCAATAAAAAACAAATACTGATTAGTATGTACTTGTTCTAAGGGGATGATAATGATGGGCATATAAAAGAGACTCATACATGGAGACAACTTGTAATGTTGTACGAAAACACATGCGATCCATGGGAAGAAGAAAGATAAAACACATAAAAAGAACATGTTGTGAATAAATCACGACAAAATTACACACTTGATTTAATCCGCATAATGATTAAATTGTTTATTGTTCTCAACCTTTGTTTTTATGAATCCAAAAACCTCGCACTTGTCATGTTGGAACCACAATACATCTATCTTTTCACCAACACTACATTGAGAAAACTTCCGTTTATCCCTACAAACATGTCTAGTGTTTTATATAGTTCTTCGACAACAAATATGTGATACACTTGATGCTAAATTCCATTGGTGAATTATTATAATGTTGTTCCACGAATTGATCTTTTTGCTGTTTTATCTTAATCATCAATTTATCTAAATGATTGGCTTTACTTAATATTAGTCATTGATTTACCGTAAAGCCAAACTCAATTCCAAAATTATTTTAAGGTTAAAAATAAGTATAATTTATGTTATAAGTAAAACTTGATTTCAGTATGTGCTAATTAAATATTCTGAATTTATTGACCATCATTGGGATATTATTGATATTTTCTTAATATAAAACTATTGGTTAATTTTTTTCTCACAAAATATCTCTATTTTTATTTTTTTTATTTGATGTCTTTATTTTTCTCTAATATCCTAAATAATTTTCATCATTATCGATGCCTTTTTCTTCTTTGATAATGGCTTCCATCTCATCGTTTGATTTTTTTTTGGTTTGGCTCGTCATTATCATCTTTTTCCCTTAGTAAAGGCCCCATTGATCTCATCTTGTCATAGCTCCACTCTATTATATCAAATTGTGATCGACGAGAGATACTTAGGATATAAAAAAAATAATGTCACCAAATAAATACTAAAAATAAGGGTTCATAAAAAAGCCAAAAAAGAGAGAAATTTTTCATAAAAATCGTAAAATTCTCCGTGTACGGTCAGAAAATTCAGCCATCGGATACAAGAATCCACGGATCGTCTCGGGTGAGACTTTTGCTACACTTACAGGGCAGGAAACACTTTGCTAACGAATAACAAGCCATCAAACCCGCATACTATGACGTCGTTTATCGCAGGGTTCATTCTAACGTGATTGATTTCGTGCACCATCAATCGATGGGAACAGGCGATCAAGGCTCGAAGACGAGACCCTTCACGTACGTCTTTTATCGCCCTTAATTCAACTCGCGCTGCAAAACTAATACTGAAGTCGTCTCTTGCGTTCGGTCGCCTCAAAAGGGGGAGGAGAGGATCTCCTTTTTGCGATCGAGGGAGTAATAGAGAGGAATGATATCAAAGATCGCGCTTTTAGGTGGTTTTCCGTGAACAGAAGAAAAAGGATCGCCATCATCTCCCTCGCTCCCGTCCTCGGCGCTCGTGCAGTCATCGTGATCACCCTCTCCTTTAATTCGGTTTCTTCCCTGTCCTTTTTCTCTCTCTGAGGCTTTTCGGTGAAGGATCGAGCCGGATGGATCGTGCTCTGCTGGATGATATCATAGGGCGGCTGCTGGAGGTGAAGGAGCGTAAGCACGGGAAGAAGGCGCATCTGAAGGAATCCGAGATCCGGCAACTCTGCGCCGTGTCCAAGGAGATCTTCTTGCGGCAGCCTAATCTTCTTGAGATCGACGTGCCCATCAAGATCTGCGGTAATTGCTAGGTTCCTTTCTTTCCCCCCTTTCACATGTGAAAAATTAGTTTTTGGGTGTTGGTACCGATTATTTGGAAGGTGAAGTTTTGAGATTTTTTTGGGCTGTGTAATTAGTTATTATTTATCTTTATTCCCCTAAGAATCGATATAAGTTGCATATGTTTTAGTTGTGCTAGTTACTCTGTTCGAGTAATATTAGCGGTATGACAAGTGTGTATAGTTGCTCCCGGTTGTTGGCGATGAAGCGGGAATCGAAGTTGTATCAGAAGCAGGAAGTAGAGAATAGTTTCCGGTTGTAATAGGTATTCTTGCCAGGCCAGCAGTGCCTTAATTTCGCTACTAAGTAGAAGATCAAAGCTGTGCGCTAAGGAATAGAACCAACTCGGGGAGCTCATCCTTTAGCTTGCAACTATTTCACTATACTGACTATGGGAATTGGACTCAGCTGCCCAACCCTGACTTTACTGTCACTGTTTTACGATTCTTTTTTCGGCTTCACTTATTTAAGACATCCTTAATCGTAATTCATAAATTTTCATCCTTCAGCAATTTTGCTTAATCAGAAATTAGTTGTTTTAGAGTCTTATTTCGATTTTAGGTACATGACTTTGTATTATTGGCTGATAGAGTTCACTTAATTTTGCATATAAACTTTTAAATTGTCTCCATTTTTACCTGAAAAAAATTGCAGCTTATCTTGAGTGATTCAATGGTTAGATATTTTGTTTGTATGTCTTGTGGGCTAGTCAGCACATCTTAATAGTGGTAAGTGCTTCCGATTAGTTACGGTGAAATGCTCTCTTTGCTAGTATGAATATAGTTGTGGCATTGTATGAAAAAGAAATGTTGCAACCAATTTATCGTTAAAGAAGCACATACGGTTATTGGCAAGTTGCAACCTGCAGGTATAAGTTAGGAACAAAGAAGGTAGCTCTATACCGGTAAAGATGGATATTAGCTTAGCGATGGATAGGGAGGATGGGGATCCTCTGACATGAATTAAAACAATACATGCAAACAAAATGTATTTATGTCACGCACGGATTGCAGAATTATGGTCTTAGGATTGCCTTTGTTCATGCGTTCCACATTGAATCATATTCATCATGAATGAATTACCAAAAATGAATAAAGGCAAAAGGTTCATGGTGTCAGGTTTCTGGTCTTCTGTTATATTGGATAACATGCAATAAACATTAGACTACTTGTAATATATGTGCAGTGAAGAAAGTCGGACCACAACAAAGAAGGGAATCAGTGCAGGAAAGTAGTGCAAACAGAATAAAAAAAATACAATCAAGTTTGGTTTGCTGAATTTCTGAATTCTGGATATACCTTATTGACTTGGTAAATTTGACTGTTTAGAGCATCTGACCTTGTGCTTTCTTATGGCCTCAGGTGATATTCATGGCCAATATTCTGATCTACTGAGGCTTTTTGAGCTTGGAGGA
Source organism: Musa balbisiana (assembly GCA_004837865.1). Classification (NCBI taxonomy): domain Eukaryota; kingdom Viridiplantae; phylum Streptophyta; class Magnoliopsida; order Zingiberales; family Musaceae; genus Musa; species Musa balbisiana. The sequence goes on from CM017189.1 coordinate 20,019,363, forward strand.
TTTCCACCTGCTTCCAATTATCTTTTCTTGGGTGACTACGTAGATCGAGGAAAACAAAGCCTTGAAACTATATGCCTTCTCTTGGCATATAAAATCAAGTATCCTGAGAACTTCTTTCTCCTGAGGGGAAACCATGAATGTGCTTCTATCAACCGTATATATGGCTTCTATGATGAATGCAAACGGAAATATAGTGTGAAGTTATGGAAAGTATTCACAGATTGCTTTAATTGCCTACCTGTAGCTGCTCTTATTGATGAAAAAATTCTCTGCATTCATGGTGGTCTTTCTCCTAGTTTAACAAGTTTGGAACAAATTCAAAACATTACACGCCCTGTTGATGTGCCAGACAGTGGTCTGCTATGTGATCTTCTCTGGTCGGATCCTAACAAAGATATTCTGGGTTGGGGAATGAATGACAGAGGTGTTTCTTTTACTTTTGGCCCCGATAAGCTGTCTGAGTTCCTTGAAAAGAATGATCTGGATCTTATCTGCCGTGGTCATCAGGTTATAAATAATTACCTTTGTCTCTGCATATTGTCTTGCTAAGCAGAATGCCCTATTTTTGGTCAATATTGCTGCTTTTCTTTTTAGGTCGTTGAAGATGGATATGAGTTCTTTAGTGACAAGCAACTTGTAACTATTTTCTCTGCACCAAATTACTGTGGCGAATTTGACAATGCTGGTGCAATGATGAACGTAGATGATACCCTAATGTGCTCCTTCCGGATACTGCAGTCTTCAGAAAAAAAAGGTTTCCATTTTTGAAGTCTAGATCTAAAAATCTGAAACACCTGCACCAGCAGTCAAGGTAGGTACTGACATTCTTGGAGTGCCTGAACAAATGTGGTTCATATAGTGTACCCAAAGTATACAAACTCTATACATTTTGCCTTCACCTTTTTCTACTTTGTATATTTTATTACTTAACAGGTTGCTGGTATTTCAAGCTAAAAAACTGACACCAAAGTCTAAGATGTTTGATTTTTTATATATATCATTCCAGAATGGATACAGAATATATAAAATTCACCAGCATGTGGGTTAGCTGTGGTTATTGCCATAATGATGAAGCCCTAACATCAAGCCCAGATTTGTTTAAGCTCAGTTTGATATTAATTGCAAGCCTAAGTGACCCAAGATATGCTTATGTAGGTTCAAGTTATTCTTAGTTGTGTCCTAATAATGTGAGATCTGATTATCAATTGTATTTTCTCTTTTTGAGAATTTCAGTGAAATTTCATCATCCTCTTTATTGGTTGCTTTAGAGAAAAGATAATGCTTTCAGTTCTCTTGGTAATTTTGAGTCCCGTTTTAGCGTATGGGTCAGGGAAGTTATTCAGTGTATATGATTTCTGTTATAGATGCCTGCTTGATGGAATTTTCTCATATTATGAACTTCCAAATAAAGTCATACATACATACATACATACATATACATGTATGTATATATACACACATACACATATACATATACATTTATTCATATACATTACATATACATCAAATCCTGGTTGCAGTTTAGAAGTTCTGTCAAGTCTGTGAATAGAGATGCACATGTAGGAAAAAGGTTTTCTTTTTTGTTTTGCCAACACATGTAGGAAAAGGTTGATTGGTTGTGTTGTATGATGAGTTTTGATTTGCGAATACATACATACATACATACATACATACATACATACATACATACATACATACATACATACATACATACATACATACATACATACATACATACATACATACATACATACATACATACATACATACATACATACATACATACATACATACATACATACATACATACATACATACATACATACATACATACATACATACATACATACATACATACATACATACATACATACATACATACATACATACATACATACATACATACATACATACATACATACATACATACATACATACATACATACATACATACATACATACATACATACATACATACATACATACATACATACATACATACATACATACATACATACATACATACATACATACATACATACATACATACATACATACATACATACATACATACATACATACATACATACATACATACATACATACATACATACATACATACATACATACATACATACATACATACATCTATACATGTATGTATATATACACACATACACATATACATATACATTTATTCATATACATATACATCAAATCCTGGTTGCAGTTTAGAAGTTCTGTCAAGTCTGTGAATAAGAGATGCACATGTAGGAAAAAGGTTTTCTTTTTTGTTTTGCCAACACATGTAGGAAAGGTTGATTGGTTGTGTTGTATTACTAAGTTTCCTTGGCTACTACTTATTCTTCTTTTCACTCATGGGGTTCTCATTCTTTCTTCTTTTGACCTACCTTCTGCTCTATTTTCTCTGTTCTCTAGTATCTAATCTCCCTGTATCTGAAGTCTAATCTGTCTACTTGGTTTTGTAACCATATGATGCACTTTTGTTAATCAATTGCTCCAAAGAACAACTATAATAATCATTGCTGCATGTACTTGTGTTTTCTGTTATCATCTTTTTGAAAGAATCTTATTCACTGCTATATAACATGTAGTTAGCCTGTTCCATGTTGACCCTGCATTTTTAATTTCATTTTCATTAGCTTGGCTTGTTACAGTGGTTGAGCCTGACCATCTTGGCAAATGTATTCTTCAGCAGGGTCAGACTTTACTCGAGCCTTGTTGAACATTGGCCTCTAGTTTGGTTCAAAATTGAAGAGTTGTCATGTTTAACTTTCTAAACATGTTTCTATTTCTATAATCATCATACGTGATGTTATGTGCATCATTTTCCAATCATATTTAACATGAAACTCACCTGCACGTTATCTAGTCTATGTATAATATTGACTAATATAGATCATATCTCTAGCCTACACAAAGGTTGATCATGAACTTAATTTCAAACCCTGTTTTTGTTCAGACTTCTTCACATATTAGTTCGGTTTACTCAATCTGAGAATCAACCCAAGCATGAGCACAATTATAGAGACAGTTCACATCTCATCCCTATATCAACTGAGGATTGCAGTGTTCGATCTATCCAAACTTTTAGAAGTACATGCCGTGAATTTTAAAAGATTTAAGACCTTAATTTTATTTCTTTTTCTTTTTCGTTTTGCCGTTACATGTCAAAGCTTTATCAGTGTATGCCAGGAGATTTTTGTTTTGAGAGCTTTGCCCCTCTGCTTTCTTCACTGTTGTTAAAAGTTCAAGTTTGAGATATCTTGTTTATCTGTGTTTGATTGCCAAATAAGATGCCGAGAAATTGATGGAGGTCAAGGAATCAAAGATCTATCGAAATTGGAAGGACTGCTCAGTCAATAAATGCCATAGTAGACTTATGGGATTTTTCTTTCTTCCATTATCTTAAAATTTTTGCAGTAAATTGATTCATATAAGTAAAAAAGAGTTTTCTGCTCTCTCAAAGACCTGGCACAACCCACATCACACTTATCCAATTATCTCATTATCTGGAATGTCAAATGGAAATTTGACTAGAAACACAAATTTGTTGGTCATTTGATCTTCTGCATAATATTTTCTTGTACCGTACTATCTTGTGGTGTTAGGCTTATTTTAGAAATTGCTCTCATCAGTTCTGTCCTCTCATCACATTGTTGTATTCTGTGATCAGCTTTTCCTTGGTGCCACGCATGAGACTCACTAGTCATGGTATACCTATGCGGCATGCTGTTACAATGACCAGTGCTTTTAGAAGGACGATGCCACTCATGTTTTTGTATTTTTATCTACGAGGAGCGACGGCATGTAGCTGCTGTATGTATACTTACTAGAATTCAGTTTCTATCTTATGTGACATGAATTTTAATTCGGTCCTGTTGTCTGCTGTGCAATGAATAATAGTTCATTGTTTTAATAACCAAGTCTGTATAATAATTTTCAAAATAATAGTTCGTTAGATCCTCGAGCCGTGTGTACCAGAATTCTGATACTGAAACAATTTGATAACTGATACAATGGCACGGCCAGATAACAGTATATCTGCTCTTTCTTTGGGTGCTTTTCTTGTGTTGAATTGCTGCTCTCTTTGATTGCAATGTTTCTTGTGGCAACACTCAACAATTGTTGGTGATTTTATCACCATCCTTTGCATTGAGCAGTCTTCAGATCTTATTTTTGGTAGCTTCGTCAGCCATCATGGATTTTATTACCATCAACACCCATATAGAAAGTTGATCTGTTGGCAATGGAACCCCTCGTATGAAGAAAATTAGGATTCTTACTTCTGATCGACTATTATTTGCTTGCTTTAAACTGGTGAAAAGTCAATGCAATAATCGTGATAGTATTTTTGTGTTTTGGTAGAAAATATTGACTATTTTTAACAATGCAACATGAGTGATTATTGTTAAATTCTTTTTCAAAATATTGATCATTGTGTCCAGAAGCTGAAAGGGTATTACCATTAGTGTTGCAGAAGATTGAGCGCAAAACTACAGAGAGAGAGAGAGAGAGAGAGAGAGAGAGAGATGTGTCCGTGAAAACTGCGACCGTCAAAGGGCGGCGCTGTGTTGTAGGGGGGCGTAACCGTTTCTGTACGCAGCCACCGCAAGATATGACGGCCGACCAGGAGGTGGGGCCGCCGTTAGACTCTTTCGGATCCTCAGAATATTCGCCCCCAAGATTCTGCTTCTCCACCCTCGCTCGCGTATCCCACTGGCTCTTCCATAAGTACCAGTATGCCTCCATCTTCCTTTCTCACCTCCTTCACTTGTGTCTCGAATCCTCCTCTCCGCTTCTGTTCGCCTTCCTCCTCCGGATCACAAGGTACTTGAACTTGTTCTCGTTCTGTGGCTGCTTTGCTGAGATTTTGATCGGTGATCATTCGGCATTAGGGATTTTGTTCGAGCTGTTCTTTCTCTTTCTTGAGAGAGAGAGAGAGAGAGAGAGAGAGAGAGAGAGAGAGGTTGTATTGCAAGCATGAGTTGCAAAAGAAGTTTTTAGGTAAGAAAGATCGATGAACTTATGAATATTTGTTTCTCCGTTTTAGACGGATGAGTATATCGTATAATTTTATTTTATTTTTATTTTTCGATCAAATACAAGACTAAATGATCTTATCACCAAAGTTTTCTGTGTCAAATAGTGATCTCCTCTGTTTCTCAGCAAAATTCTGTGTGTTTTCTTCTTTCCCTCAACTACTTGATTCATGGTATCAATGATTGCGTCTGCATGTGTGAATCAAGCAGCTCATATTGACCTTCTTGAAGATGGTATTGTGATCTGCGTTGGTGCATGACTTCACGGAGTGAGTTGATACAAGTGATAGGAGAGCGGTAGAGTGAGCATGGCGCAGCAACTCCAAGTCCTCAGCGCGCTCGACGCCGCCAAGACGCAGTGGTACCACTTCACGGCCATCGTCATCGCCGGCATGGGCTTTTTCACCGACGCCTACGACCTCTTCTGCATCTCCCTCGTCACCAAGCTCCTCGGCCGCATCTACTACCACGTCGACGGCTCGCCCGCCCCTGGCACCCTCCCTCCCCAGGTCTCCTCCGCCGTCAATGGCGTCGCCTTCGTCGGCACCCTCTCCGGTCAGCTCTTCTTTGGCTGGTTGGGCGACAAGCTGGGCCGCAAGCGCGTCTATGGCATGACCCTCATGCTCATGGTCCTCTGCTCCGTCGCCTCTGGTCTCTCCTTCGGCCACTCCTCCAAGGGCGTAATGGCCACCCTCTGCTTCTTCCGTTTCTGGCTCGGCTTTGGCATCGGCGGCGACTACCCTCTCTCCGCCACCATCATGTCGGAGTACGCCAATAAGAAGACCCGCGGTGCGTTCATCGCTGCCGTCTTCGCCATGCAGGGCCTCGGCATCCTCGCCGGCGGGACGGTGACCATCGCGGTCTCCACCGCGTTCAAGAACAGGTTCCAGGCTCCTCCCTACGCCGTCGACCCTGCGGGCTCGACCGTCCCCGAGGCGGACTACGTGTGGCGATTGATCCTCATGTTCGGATCCTTACCGGCGGCGCTGACCTACTACTGGCGGCTGAAGAAGCCCGAGACGGCGCGATACACCGCCCTCGTCGCGAAGGACGCGAAGCAGGCGGCGTCGGACATGTCCAAGGTACTCCAGGTCGAGATCGAGGAGGAGCAGTCGACGGTGGAGCAGATCGCCAAGGCGCCGACGAACACGTTTGGCCTCTTCTCGAAGGAGTTCCTCCGCCGCCACGGTCTCCACCTGCTCGGCACCACCACCACCTGGTTCCTCCTCGACATCGCCTTCTACAGCCAGAACCTGTTCCAGAAGGACATCTTCAGCGCCATCGGATGGATTCCCAAGCCCGCCACCATGAACGCGCTCGAGGAGGTCTTCCGAATCGCCCGGGCGCAGACCCTCATTGCCCTCTGCGGCACGGTGCCCGGTTACTGGTTCACGGTCGCGCTCATCGACGTCATCGGCCGCTTCACGATCCAAGTCCTCGGCTTCTTCATGATGACAGCGTTCATGCTCGGCCTGGCCATCCCCTACCATCACTGGACCACCAAGGGAAACCACATCGGCTTCATAGTCATGTACACATTCACGTTCTTCTTCGCCAATTTCGGGCCCAACAGCACCACCTTCATCGTCCCGGCGGAGATCTTCCCCGCGCGGCTCCGGTCGACGTGCCACGGCATATCGGCGGCTTCCGGGAAGCTGGGCGCGATCGTGGGTTCCTTCGGCTTCCTGTACTTGGCGCAGAACCAGGACCCGGCCAAGGCCGACCGCGGCTACCGGGCCGGCATCGGGGTGAGGAACTCTCTCTTCCTACTCGCCGGCTGCAGCCTCCTTGGGCTCGCTTGTTCCTTCCTGGTCCCGGAATCGAAAGGCAAGTCGCTCGAGGAGATGTCCGGCGAGACCGAAGGCGAGGAACAGGTAGCGGCCGGACCCAACAGGACTGTCCCAGTGTAGTAATCATCGCGTTATTTGTTGTTGCTGCTTGATAAGGGTATTAATTAGGTATTAATTATGATAAGACTCTCGTGATATCAGCTGACACCCCGCGCCTTTGACGGGCTGACAACCCCTGGCCAGCATGAGCTAGAACGCCAATCGAGGCCCATCAACGACCGGTCAGACTCGCCTCCTCACGACACGCCAGCGGCAATGTCAAACGTCATCAGGGGTACGATCCTGCTCCCAGTGGGCAGGTGCATCCGGTAACACTCAAGCTCCTTATAAATACCCTCACGTTCTAAGACGCTAGGGGAGGAGAAAAAATACTCTAAAAACCACTCTTCTCCAGATCACTGACTTGATCGTCGGAGGGGTCGGGCCGAGCTTCCGACCCGACCTGTGTGCAGGGACTAAGACGAGGCGTGTCGCCGGGCTTACAGGCGGGGAGCCCTTTCCCGGAGGAAACGACGTCCCCTCTCCCCGGCCGAATCCACCAGCGGGTCGACGACCTCTACTGCCTCAAGGAACCCCCCGGGAGATTCCCTCCATTTGGACCCAGAACGAGCCGCGTTGGCCCCGAGGCCAAGGCATAAAGTTGTTTACCCCAACATTTTGGCGCTAGAAGGAGGGCCCGAATGTCGAGGAATCACCAAACTGACTTGGTCGAACCCGCAGCCGAAATATCATACCCGGCTGTGGGTCCGGGAGGACATTCCCCACAAACCGGCCTCTGTGACGAACCCCTGGCCGCGACCTCGGAGCGTTACTGGCGGATATTCAACGACCCGGGTCTAGCGCCCCTTGACGCCCCCTCGGCCGCACCCTCGCAAGTTTCGTCCGAGGCCTTCCTCGACCTCACCCATCAGGTTCGAGCTTTGGTCGGGATGGTACAGTTTATCATTCCGCTCGTCACTCGGACGCCACATTCGTCGACCGCCCAGCCGGCCCAGCAATAGGAGCCACACGTCCGAGCTCATGCTCAGCCCTTGGAACCTCTCACTTCCCCTCGGCCACCGACGTCTCCTCTCGACGGTCGAGCGACGGCAAACCAAGGAGGCCACACGGAACCCGAGGTCCTCTCTTAGACCTCGACCGACTCTTTGCGGGCCCAGCTGCTCCTCGTTTGTCAGCAGTTAGACGAGGTACAGAAGGAGATCTGCAGGTCGAGAGGAGAGCTCGGGGTTGACGCGCGACAGGGATCCTCGTTCGTCCCCGAAATTCGGGACCAGGCGGTCCCACAGAACTTCCGTCTTCCCTCTTTGGACGCTTACGATGGCTCTTCCGACCCGGCGGACCATGTAGCGGCCTTCCGCACTCAAATGGCACTATATGGAACTTCTGACGCTCTGATGTGCAGGACGTTCCCCACGACCTTGAGAGGATCTGCTCGCATGTGGTACAATGGCCTGAGGACCAGGATGGTGGCCTCGTTCGACCATCTCGCCAGGGACTTCGAGCTCAACTTCCTGGCCAGCGCGCGGCCGAAGCCGTCCATTGCCCTGCTCCTTGGATTACATCAGAGGGAGAACGAGCCCCTCTCCCACTTCGTAAACCGCTTCGCCACGCAGATCCGAGAATTTTCTGACACACATCCCTCTCTCTTAATGCAGGCATTCATGACTGGATTGCGACCCTCCCGATTCTTTTGGTCCCTCGTGGAGAGACCCCCCACCGCGTTACCCGAAATGCTTCAGCGGGCGAATCAGTTCGTTGCCGCCGAGGCATGGATGGCTGAAAAGCGGGAAGAACACGCGAGGGCCAGGCCAGAACCGGCTCGCGGGCAACAGCCCGCCGCGACTAGGCGACGGCCGAACCGATCCGATCCGCCCACTCTGGCGCTTCCCCTGCCTCCTCCGGGCCCGTCTCGGATGGAGATATTCCTCCAGATAAGGGAGAAAGGGTTGCTCAAGCCCCCCGTCCCGATGAGGAACCCCCGAGAACTCGCCGATCAGTCCAAATATTGCTGCTTTCACAGGCAGAACGGACACGACACCGAAAACTTTCGCGAACTAAAGTGGCAGATTGAAGAGCTTGTCAGCAAGGGTCACCTTAGCCGATACGTCCGCCAGGACAGGGAGCCCTCGCCACACCCGGTGGGTCCGGTGGAGCGACACATCGACGTCATCATCGGAGGGCCGACGACCGGGGGAACTAGTATGTCGGGAAGGAAGGCCTACGCCCGTTCCGCCGCATCCGACGCCCCCCGACGCGGCCCCGACCCCGAGGTTGTCTTCCCTTCCGAAGACTCCCAGCGGCTGGAACACGATGACGCGTTGGTAATAACGGCTCGGATCTCCAACGCCCAGGTAAGGAGAATCATGGTTGATACAGGGAGCTCAGCCGACGTGCTCTACCTGGATGCCTTTCGGAGGATGGGGCTAGCCATACGATACTTATAAACAGGATCTCGCCAAAAGCGGCGACTCTTCCCCTCCCGAGATGCGTCGCATCGGAATGACCAAACGTCACTTAACCATAAATGCGGCTCACAGGAACACCCAATCAGTGTGCTCCGTGTGGCAAAAAACAGGCCCAAGGCGCCGGCCTTTTTGAAAACCAGTGATTCACGTTAGCGCGGCCTGCCCGCCTGCGTCGTGCCCCTCGGCCTCATGTCGCCCGAGGCCACACCAGCGTGGCGACTCTTCCCCTCCCGAGATGCGTCGCATCGGAACGATCAAACATCACTCAACCATAAATGCGGCTCACAGGAACGCCCAATCAGTGCGCTCCGCATGGCAAAAAACAGGCCCAAGGCGTCGGCCTTTTTGAAAACCGGCGATTCATGTCAGCGCGGCCCGCCCGCCTGCATCATGCCCCTCAGCTTCATGTCGACCAGCGCGGCCTGCCCGCCTGCGTCGTGCCCCTCGGCCTCATGACGCCCGAGGCCACACCAGCGCGGCCCGCCCGCCTGCGTCGTGCCCCTCGGCTTCATGTCGCCCGAGGTCACACCTGCGCGGCCACCGCATTGCGCGGCCTGCCCGCCTGCGTCGTGCCCCTCGCCTCATGTCGCCCGAGGCCACACCAGCGCGGCCTGCCCGCCTGCGTCGTGCCCCTCGGCCTCATGTCGCCCGAGGCCACACCAGCGCGGCCTGCCCGCCTGCGTCGTGCCCCTCGCCTCATGTCGCCCGAGGCCACACCAGCGCGGCCCGCCCGCCTGCGTCGTGCCCCTCGGCTTCATGTCGCCCGAGGTCACACCTGCGCGGCCACCGCATTGCGCGGCCTGCCCGCCTGCGTCGTGCCCCTCGGCCTCATGTCGCCCGAGGCCACACCAGCGCGGCCCGCCCGCCTGCGTCGTGCCCCTCGGCCTCATGACGCCCGAGGCCACACCAGCGCGGCCCGCCCGCCTGCGTCGTGCCCCTCGGCTTCATGTCGCCCGAGGCCACACCAGCGCGGCCCGCCCGCCTGCGTCGTGCCCCTCGGCCTCATGTCGCCCGAGGCCACACCAGCGCGGCCCGCCCGCCTGCGTCGTGCCCCTCGGCCTCATGACGCCCGAGGCCACACCAGCGCGGCCCGCCCGCCTGCGTCGTGCCCCTCGGCCTCATGACGCCCGAGGCCACACCAGCGCGGCCCGCCCGCCTGCGTCGTGCCCCTCGGCTTCATGTCGCTCGAGGTCACACTTGTGCGGCCTGCCCGCCTGCGTCGTGCCCCTCGGCCTCATGACGCCCGAGGCCACACCAGCGCGGCCCGCCCGCCTGCGTCGTGCCCCTCGGCTTCATGTCGCCCGAGGTCACACCTGCGCGGCCTGCCCGCCTGCGTCGTGCCCCTCGCTTCATGTCGCCCGAGGCCACACCAGCGCGGCCCGCCCGCCTGCGTCGTGCCCCTCGCCTCATGTCGCCCGAGGCCACACCAGCGCGGCCTGCCCGCCTGCGTCGTGCCCCTCGGCCTCATGACGCCCGAGGCCACACCAGCGCGGCCTGCCCGCCTGCGTCGTGCCCCTCGGCCTCATGTCGCCCGAGGCCACACCAGCGCGGCCTGCCCGCCTGCGTCGTGCCCCTCGGCTTCATGTCGCCCGAGGCCACACCAGCGCGGCCTGCCCGCCTGCGTCGTGCCCCTCGGCCTCATGACGCCCGAGGCCACACCAGCGCGGCCTGCCCGCCTGCGTCGTGCCCCTCGGCCTCATGACGCCCGAGGCCACACCAGCGCGGCCTGCCCGCCTGCGTCGTGCCCCTCGCCTCATGTCGCCCGAGGCCACACCAGCGCGGCCTGCCCGCCTGCGTCGTGCCCCTCGCCTCATGTCGCCCGAGGCCACACCAGCGCGGCCTGCCCGCCTGCGTCGTGCCCCTCGGCTTCATGTCGCCCGAGGCCACACCAGCGCGGCCTGCCCGCCTGCGTCTGCTCCCATGCGGGCAGGTGCATCGATAACACTCAAGCTCCTTATAAATACCCTCGCGTTCTAAGACGCTAGGGGGGGGGGGAGAAAAAACACTCTAAAAACCACTATTCTCTAAATCACTGACTTGATCGTCGGAGGGGTCGGGCCGAGCTTCCGACCCGACCTGTGTGCAGGGACTAAGACGAGGCGTGTCGTCGGGCTTACAGGCGGGGAGCCCTTTCCCGAAGGAAACGAGTCCCCTCTCCCCGGCCGAATCCACCAGGGGTCGCGACTCTACTGCCTCAAGGAATCCCCGGGAGATTCCCTCCATTCGGACCCAGAACGAGCCGCGTCGGCCCCGAGGCCACGGCATAAAGTTGTTTACCCCAACACTGCTCTCTCACCTTCTCTGTTATCTCATGTTAATAAGAATGTTGTATTTTTTAAGGATAAGCCCATTGGGCCGATCTGCTTCGCAGTGACCACGACTCATGTCACACCTTCAATCAGAAAACCAACGAAATAACCGAGACGCGCTTCAAAACCTCCTACGTTGACCACACATACCACGACCGGTGTCACACCTTCGATCAGAAAACCAACGAAATAACCGATACGCGCTTCAAAACCTCGTACGTTGACAATACATGCCACGGCTCATGTCACAGCTTCAATCAGAAAACCACCGAGATGCGCTTCAAAACCACCAGCGTAGACCGACGTCTCACCTGCGGGGCCCGTTACGCAGCAGCCAACGGAATCTACCCATCTCAGTCCATGGTGTGCTCCCCGGCCGGTAGCGTACGCCACCTGGACGTTCAGATCGAGAAGCCTCCAGAGGGACGGCCAGTGTGGCATCCTCGGCTTAAGCCCACCGTCCGTCAACCAAGTGAAGAGCACGTGCGTGGCGTCGCTTTGCGCTGCGCGGCTTCGCGGTCCACCGCGACGGACGTCTCCATCAGGTATCAACGGTGATGATCCTACGAGCTGGTGGCTAACCCTTTCATCGGACGGCTATCGTGCTACCTCTTCCTTCTAGTATCAATTAATTCTGTGCTTCCTCCTTACCAACCTTGCTTACTCGACTTTGCTTTTTCTGTCACCGGTTTCGCACCTCTGTCTCTCTCTCTCAACCGACTCCCTCTCTCTTCCTCTCGAACGTCTCGCGTGGGAGAGGTGGGCTCTGGTGTGGGAGTGGAAACCTCTGTTCTGTGCGTCTCTTTTTGCTTGCGATCGCCGTGGTCTTTGATTCCGGCATGGGTTCTCGTCGTCGCTCGTCGGGGATCCTTTGAGTTACTCTCTTCTCGGGAAGATCTACCCACTTCGACTAAGTTTTTTCTTCCTATTCGACGGCTTCTTGGTTTGATAATCGAGAAAGGTGAGATGAGTTTGAGTTCGGACAAGCCTTGTTTGCGAATTGAAAGTTCTTTATCCCTTGAATTTGGGTTTGACCTTTGTTCTGATTGTATCTAGGCTTTGATCTTTGGTGGAGCAATTGGATTTTGAGGACTGTTTAGACTGGTTCCTGGTGGATAGTCAAAATCGCAATATTTAGTTCGATTGTGGATAAAAAGGAAACGAATTTTGTTTCGTTTTAATTCGTTTGTAGGTTCCTTGGGTTTAAATTGTAGTGAGTAGAGTTGTCTGGTCAAAGAATTTGTCGCGAGTCAGAGAAGATGGAATTTTAAAGAATTGTTCCTCTTTTATACAATCGTTTCTTATTCCTCCGTGTGATAATATGAATGGAAGGTGTTTTAATGTCACAAGGAACAGGTTTTTGTTCTTTTGCTGCTCACAAAGATGTCCTTGTATGGGAGCCAAACTCGGTTGCAGGAATCCATTTTCGTTAGGACTAAAAGAGGAAACTTCCCATGTAATTTTTCTTCTTGGGAAGAAAACCAGCATCCAGGGAAGCATGTTTTTGGGATGGTGTCACTAATTCTACTTAGTTTATCTTTGTACTGAAATATAACTTGAAATTAAAAGTATTAGTTGGTCTTCTTCCTTCGTTTAGGGTTTTGAAAAATAGACTTTATTGTTGATTGAACATAGTAGATCTAAGATTCAAATCTTCTTTAGCTAATATTAAATATCTACCAACCAATTTTAGGTTTTTTACATTTGGGAAATGAAGTGTTTCCCATTCCTAAATGGAGCATCGAAGGCGGAGCTCCAAGCAAGATTTTCTGCATCAGTTCGGTCTAACAGTACAACATCAACTGAATGTAATGTGAGAAGATCAGGACCTGAGTTTAACACTGGGGATGTTTCCAGTATTGGTGCTGATTCCATGGGAAGGTCACTGTACCCTAGCTTCTCCCAGATACCAAGCAATCTCAGGGTTTTCACATTTTCGGAACTAAGGAATGCCACAAGGAACTTTAGCAGGTCACTAATGGTTGGGGAAGGTGGGTTTGGATGTGTTTACAGGGGAACAATTAAGAGCTTCAAAAATCCAACTATGAGGATCGAGATTGCTGTCAAACAACTAAATCGTAAGGGGCTGCAGGCAAGTTTCTTTTTGCATATTTTCTTGCTGTCGCGGATTGTCATGTGCTATACATTGCTTGTTTCACTTAATAACTGTTTAATTTTATTTAGAAGTAAACTGAAGAATCACTTACATCATATGGATATATGAACATGCTGAGTTAAGGCTTAAAACCTCTACTTTTCCTAGTAAAATTAATGAATTGGACTGGATCATTATTACGTTTGATGATTTTTTTAAGGAATGTTGCCTTGGTACATAAGGAAGAGCATTTGAAATTTTATCCAAGTAAATTTTGAAGAAATCTATTTTGTCATCCTTAAGAGTAAGGTGCTAGTTAGAAATATAATCTATTTCCAAATTAAAGCGTTATCAAAAGAGGGGAAGAGGAGGAGGAGGATACATGCCTGTGAGGACTAGGTGGGTGGCATGAGCAACATATAGGAGAAGGATAAGGAGAAGGAGGAGCAGGAAGAGGAGGATACATACCTGATAGACTAGTGGTGGTGGGTGGCATGAGCAACAGACAGGTGGCTGGTGGTGGCAAGGGATGCGAGGAAGACGAGTGAGAGAGATCGAGAGAAAGGATGTGGGATGGGGGTTGTTTTAACCCTAAAGGTTAAATTAAAAAAAAGAACTGGGCTTACTGCCAGGTTTAGGAGGGTTGGCACCTGGCAATCAATGAATTGGCCATCCGAAAGGAGTGTTCTTCATGCTAGTTCAAGTTTGGACTGGTAAATATTGCCTAGTAGGTACTGGTCAGTGAAATTAGGAACCATGCTGTAAATATCTGCATACCATTCTTTTTCCTCTTGTTAGTGTTTTTGTGTTTGTATCTCTGTTGAACATTCTGACTTCAGCACCTTGTGTGTGAGTGAAGGAGGTTTCGAGTATATGATGTTTCTGACTAGTGAACATGAGAAAAGTTGTATCTTTAAGCATGCCCAGAGGCCATATCTCTTTTACAATACACTTCATTCGTAGTGTTGACTCTCTATGTTACATTATGCAAGAAAATCATACATATCAGACACGGATTGTTTACTGAATGGTACTAACTAAAAACTACCCTTTCATTGACCCCTTGTTTTTATGTGATCTTTTAGTTTAATTTTTTTGAAAATGATTTTGTTCCATTTATATGTGTGTTCATATGTATGGTGAGGAATCTTCATTGTACCATTCCTTGTAGGGGCACAGAGAATGGTTGAATGAAGTTAATGTTCTTGGGGTGGTTGAGCATCCGAATCTCGTCAAATTAATAGGTTATTGTGCTGAAGATGATGAAAGGGGAATACAACGGCTTCTGGTATATGAGTATATGCCAAATGGAAGTGTAGAGGACCATTTGTCACGTCAATTTAAGACAATACTTTCTTGGTCCATGAGACTAAGGGTAGCTCTTGATGCTGCTCGTGGATTGACATACTTGCATGAACAAATGGATTTCCAGGTTACAGATTAACTTATCTATTAGTTTTTATTACATGATCGACATGTCGATTTTTTATATCATGCATCATGGTTCTTACAACTGTGAGTTAATCTTTGAACTTGTGCATTCTGTTACTCTACTTTTTATTTGTCATGATTGGATATGTTTCTATAAGGTGATGGTTCTTGTAATTTTTATGCTTCAGTTTTGTACTTTCTGTTCAAAACTTTATAGACGAGAAAGTCTTAAAACTATGAACTTATTAAGGCTAAATTAAGAAATGAAATTTAGAACTTGAAGTCACTGCAATTTCTGAAAAATAGGTTGAACATTGCTTCTTGTGTGGCTAGAAAGTGATTATGTTTGTGCTTTCTCCACCGTTTATCTATGTCTATACAATAGGGAGAGTGAGACTTCAAAGAGGAACTGGGAGCTACCAAACAACTTGCTTTCACATTTATATTATAACTTGTATATGATGTTTAGCTCCAGATTTGCTCAGCAGTGACCATTACTTCACCTGGACTTTTTGTTTGCATTTGTCTACATAAATGAAAACTGTAGCACAAAATTGGAGGCCAGATGTTTACATTGGACCCCACTTTTATTGTTATGCAAATAATAGAGTCAATAGGCATATTTATTTCTTGTCATTTTCGTTTTTTTAAATTTCATTAGGTAGTATGTTGATCAGTGTTAAGGAAATAGTTCTTTCTCCCAACTCTTGATTTCTAGTTGTTAAGATCCTAAACTTGGTCTTCTATTTTGGGATGCCTGCATCAATCTTTAGCATGGAACCACCGTCAAAATTCAACAAGGAAGAACAAGATAAGGACACAACTTATGATGGTGGCAATGGAACCTTTATATCAATCTTTACATCTACTATTGAGTCTGATAATTTCAGATTCAGACACAACCTGACTTGCCTGCAGGTCATGCTCGACCAGTATCTTTTCATGAACATAGTTTATCCCTTTAAGTAGATTGGAGCCTTTCTGGATATTTCAGGTCAAGAGCTGCCACTGCTGAATTGACTCTTCTAAGTTCTTGAAGCCTACGAGACAGTTGTTTTTTTGCTTGAATGACAACATTTTCTTTTATTTGTCAAAAACAGAAGACAGTAATTTTAACATTTGAGTTTATTTATCATTTGCTCAAGAAACTATTAAAATAGACTTTGATATAACCTAAAGATCATTTTTGCCAAATATTTCTACCAAAAATGTTAATCTCACTTATTACATGAGATTGTTTTTATGTTATTTGGCAGATTATATTCCGAGATTTTAAAAGCTCCAACATTCTTTTGGATAAAGACTGGAATGCAAAATTGTCTGACTTTGGCTTGGCTAGACAAGGACCGACAGAAGGAATAAGTCATGTTTCAACAGCAGTAAGTGATGTCAAAATACCAACGGTTCACGCTTCATCACAACTCCTTTCAATGCTTTGCAAAAATATTATGAATTGTGTATGTGGTTCTTTTATCTTTGTTTTATAGATAGATGTAAGAATTAAGAAAATGTTATTTACTAATCCATAACCACCATAACCAGGCTGATGGCATGCTGGTGTCTACATGATTACAAGTGCACAAATGCCTTTGTGGTTATATTCAGTAATCAGATTTTGTTTGAAGTTACGGATAAATTATGTTGTCCCATTAACTATGTACATGCTTATCTTATCAGGTTAGGAAAGATCACTTAGTTGTGATGCATTAGCAGGCCTGATGCACTGTGTACATACTTTTCCTGATGACAGTATATAAGAGCAAGTAATTCGCTCAAAGAATGTTTGGTAAGTCTAAATGGTAAGGTAAATGAGCCAACGATGGCAATAGTCCAAACAGTGTTCTGTGCACAGCACGAGAACTTTTGACAAGCGATAGAGCATCATTTGACAACAAAGTGGTAGTCAATCAAGAACAAAATATTAACTGAACACCACTTCAATCAAATAATTTGTTTGATCGTGTTTTTAAAAGGTTCAGGAATAAATTATGCAGTAGGAGTAACTTTTTCCATGTTTTGTTGAAGTTACACTTTCTGAAAGTAACATTAGCTTTGGTATGCATGTCATAAGTTTACTTACCTGATAATATTTTTATTAATTGAATGACAAAAGATTGTTCTGCTGTCACATAATGCCATGTTTAGCTGGCTGTGGTAGAGTCATGATTTTTGGAAGAAATAATGGAACAGAATCTTTATATTCTTTATGGATTATAACACCTTTAAATGTCGGTATGAAACCACCAAATTTACATGCCAAAATGACATAACTATATCGATCTTTATCCTAAAATAATCCACCTTATCGGAAATTGTTTCCATACTGGTCTTTTGTTGCCCAAATGCTGTCACAATTATCTATCTGCAGGCCCTCAAATTATGCCTTTATGGCCCTAGTCAGCCATATCATATGCACAGAATACTTTTCATTGTCTCTCTATTGAGAGACCTTGTCTGTCCTCTAGTTTCCTCTAAGGGCCTTATCTCACGATCTTCACATAATAAAATCGCTGCCTGTTTGTGATCCTACCTTTGCATAAAAGGGGATTTCAAAACTTTGCAAGTGTTACATGATAAAATTCATCATTTTCAAACTTTGTTAATAAAACAAGCAGGAAAATGAGGCAGTGCTGCTTGCACTCACTGGAAATGTACTTAAGTGGATAATGGTTGTAATTTATTATCTAGAGTATTGAAAATTCTTAAAATAGATGGAGGTTTTGAATTATATAATTGGGTGCCATCTTTTCTACCCATTTTAATCGTTGCCCATGATTTGAAAGGAAAGAAGGCTGTGAATCTCACTGCTTGATCCCACAAGCATCCCATGTTGCCTCTCCAGTTTCCTGGCTGACCCACAGTTAAGGAAGTGGGTAAAAAGGCATTTCCATATCTGACCATGCTTCAGTTCTGGTTTTAAGTTTTGACAAATTGGAGCTTCCTTTCATTAACTTTTATATGCTATCTTGTTTGTGCCACAACCATAAGAATCACAAAGCTTTGTAGACACAAAGATCAGCAAGGAAGCATCACACTGAATATCACAGAGAGAACATTTGTCAACTGAGCAACTGCTACTAATGAAGAAAGGAAATAAGTACCTACTTAAGTTTCCTACATAAACATTTTCCATTGACTTCTTTAGCTAAATAAATACTACTTGGAGCTGTTCTCTAATTCCATCATTAAATTATACAGGTTGTAGGAACTTTGGGTTATGCAGCACCTGAGTACATGCAAACTGGTCGCCTGACTGCCAAGAGTGACATATGGAGCTATGGAGTTTTCCTATATGAACTTCTCACAGGCCGTCAACCAATAGATATAGACCGTCCTAAAGGTGAACAGAAACTCTTAGAATGGGTCAAACCATACATATCTGATGTCAGGAAGTTCCGTATAATCATGGATACAAGGCTAGCAGGTGAGTACTCTTTTAAATCTGCAACAAAGCTTGCTTCTGTGGCAAACAGATGCCTACGGCAGCAACCCAAGTCTAGGCCCAAGATGAGTGAAGTTTTGGAGATGGTGCAACAGATTGTGGGAAGTACCGGGGCTGGAGTACCACAGGCCCCATTAAGGAATTCTGATCTAGAACAAGGACACCCAAGAGTAGAGAAAAAGGAAGTTCTGAGAACTATCGGAGAGCAGAAAAAGGGGCAAGGAATGCAGTTGGTGTGGCAGGGATGCAGGTCAAAACTAGTGAAGTCATGTTGATTAGCTTTATGAGTGTTGAAACTTCCATCTATGTTCTTTCGGAGAGTTGATGATCCCTAAAATAAATATCTATTACATTGGAGGTGTAACATGTTACCATTTTTACTAAAATAAGTTTTATGTACTTCTTATCTCCAAGTAATCCTGTTCGTAGTGGTCAACGTTAGAATCGCTGTTGCTTATAGCTTGCAAATCTATCAAAGTGTCATGTGACTCATCTTGTACGAACATATTCTAGCATTGTTCCATTTGCAACATCAATATTTTTTGTGGTTTTGTTTCATAAATCATCGGAATTGAAAAAACTATTAAATTCCTTGGATAGCAGCATGTAGAACTGTACAGTGGCTGGGTAACAACCTCATGTCTTTCTGAGACCTGGATATGATTACTATTAACCAGTAACTGAAGTTATGTGCATAGCCTCATTGCCAGTAACTGATGTTTTTGCATCTACCAAGACTACCATATAAGCTTCCTATTATGGTGATGGCAGCAATGGTGTTCATCAACAGCTCATTGTTGGTCATAGCTTGACAAGAGCTCATTGATCATGATCTCTCCACACAATGCATATGATGAAGGCACTGAAAGCCCCTCAAACATCAGAACTAGGGACCTACATTGCTGTTACTGTTTCACATTGGTGTTGGAGCTGGGATTGCAGAGTACTTCTGAAAGTTACAGATCCTTCACACAGTTTATCTGAGAACAGCAGAGCTGAAGCAATGCAGTCTCAGTTTACATCCATCCTGGTTTGCTAAAGATTTTCACGTGGGCAATCAGTGGCCAGCCTCGATATGAAATTATGCATGCCTTTACGGGTATGAATTGCAAGTAGGTTTCTGGATTTCTAGTGATACACAACTGAATGCTTTCAAAACTGGAAAAGCAGAAGCATTAGAAGCCATTCCAAACAGGTTGTGGAAATTTATGCTCCTGAAGGGTGCTGCTTACACATTTATGATTCCAGAATTAACAAAAACATCAGCTGAATGTTGGGCCAACAGGTATACTCTAATTTCCTCTTAATAATGTCTAAATCCAATATACTACAAGGTTTTGGTTCTTTGATTTGTTCTTAAATCCTGCGTGTGCTTTTAATCTCTTAGTATTACTTGATTCAACAATGATGGTTGAATTTATCTAATTAGTTTTCCTTCAGACATCCCAGAGGTGTTATTTACAATTAGATCAACTTCATGGTCACAATAACTTCTAACACTTTTTGATAGTTGATTTGCAATTCGTTATAGGTCTGTCATGCTACCAGGATGGAAATCGGTTTATAGCATATCGTTTATAGTGGTTTATTGACAATTTGTTGGAATTAAAACATGAGTAGTTTGATTGGAGAAATGTGGGGCATACCATTGCATTTGTGATATGGTTACCAAACAGTTTCTTCTGCAAATGGGTTGAATTATATCTGTAGCTGATGTAATACAACTTTTTATGGGCAAAAATAAGTTTCTTTCACGTTTGCTACTTAAGTGTCAATGTTGTAGTGATGTAGGGTGATTTTATCTACACCTAACTGATTGCATGTTGTGCTGTCATCATCGTTCCCAGATTTATTGGTGTTATCAGAGTCATAAGGTTGGTGTTATTCCACCTTCTCTTGGTCTTTTTGTGGGTAGATCCACTGACCTTAAATTCTGAGCTTGTAAGTCTTCGAGGATTCTTACATATTTGCCCTGACTCAATTTGGATTAATCGATATCATTCATAATACAGCCTGCATAAATTTTTTTGAATGATGATTATACTTGAATGTCTGACAAAGCTCTATTAGTCCATACTAGTCTCCACTGGATGGTGAGAGACCAAATTATTGTGCGTAGTATGTTTCTTTTCAGTACAAAAGCTCAAGTTCCAACTTATAGCGGTGTGCAAAAGCTCTAGTTTTCGTAGCTTGAGGTTACCGAAACATGGAAGCATGTCTGCCATTAGATTTCCACCGGAGCGGAAGAATGGGAAGCTGAGACTTCATTAGGATTCGTGCAATGACGAGCGACTCGCGAGGATGAGTTGAAGAAGGCATATCACGTCAACACATGTGGGAATCCTAATGGATGCCACCTTGGTGACCCATGCCTCATCCCATGTAGGATTTTGTGAGCCTGCCTTGCGCACATACATTAATTTACGCACCCTTGGTTCTCTTTGACAACCGTAAAGATAGATATATTTGATGTGGGAAAGCATCGAATCGACAACTGGACCGTAGGTCGAGTTCTTGTCTCAATCAAAATAGCTGCTGGAACCCGGTTCAATTTGGGCTGATTTGTTGCGTGGCTCGATCACAGGGATGGCCGTGCGTCCGACTCGATCGGGGCCGTCCAGGCGACGATCGGACGCCCGCCGTGCGGCCTCCGGCCGTGGCCAGCGGGAGGGCATCAGGGGCGGGGCCCGCTGCTGACAGCCGTCAGATGGGGGCCGTAGGGCGGAGATTCCCCCCCGTGATAGATGCAAACAGAGGAGCCACAGTGCGCTCCCCTCCCGAAGCACCGCGCCTGCGCACGCCGTCCTGCCCCGAATCGACGGACCGGATCGCGTACGGCCCCCAACCGACGGCCCACGTTCCCCCTCCCAGCAACAAAAGGACGGATTCAAAAGGGCGCCAGCGGCCGCGCCGCTCCAATCGGGCTTATTTAGCCCGTGACGTCCGCGAGATTCCCCCCCTGTCGCTCCCACCCCTCGTTCTCACTCTCTCTCTCTCTTCTGTTTCGGTATTCTTATCTATTGCTCGCTTGCCCGCTCGCTACGTTCTTCCGTGGCGACGCGAAGCCGCGGTATCTTCTTCCCGTCGCACTCTCTTTGTTCTTTTGCCCCCCGATCGCCTCGATCCACCGCTGGATCGCCCCGATCTGATGTAAGTTATACTGGATGGTGGGGATCTGAATTGATTCTTGCCCGATCTTGGTTGCGATTGGACGAGAACTGAATGCTCGATGATTTGTGGATTGATCGGATTTGGGAATTTGATTGTCGCCATGGATCTGTGGTTTTCGAACTTAAAACATTTCGGATGGGTAGATTGGTGTTCTGAACTTAGTTCTGATTCATGCTCTCATGTTTTCTTTTTGGTCATCGCAGTTTGATTGATGATGACTTCTTTAGCTTATAAACATTTGTGCCGTCTGTTGTTTCTTCACCCCCCGCCCCCCCACACCCCCCAAGTTCTTGATGCTTCTTGATAGAATTCTAGTTCGATTGGATTTTCAAATTTCTTAATATCTCTTGCGGGGATTGCTGTCCTTTCTTGCATAAATAGATCTGTACTTATCAATATCCATTACCACCATGATGTCCTTGAAATGCATCAATCACGCACCGTCTTTTGAAACACACCAGTTTATCAATGATGGTTGTTGATCTTGCAATACTTCTGGCGAGGACTGCTTTCTGATGTATTATTAACCCTCTTTATTCTGATTGTTTGAGTGAATGATGTTCGAGTAGGGTCTATCTAGTTGAGCGGAAATATATATTTAAGACGGGCTTGCGGAAATCATTCCTTTTGGAAAACGACTACTGTTTTTCTTTTCTCAATATTTTTTTTGATGAAATCTTGTTTTTATGCCTTTTTCAGTGTTGATAGATCAAAACTTTCCTGAAGACATTTAAATACAAACTGAAGATTGTTGGACAAGAACCTGACGAACAGGTTGCAATTCCTAATACTAGACTTGCTCATTACGTATTGGCTACAGGCAAAGATGTTCTTATGTTGAGCTGTTAGTAGTTGTTGAAACTTGAAAGTAGAATCCAGTCGCTTAATAAATCAATATATGTGTACTCGTAGTTTGATAACTTGGATTTGGATGAAAGGATGTCTGACAAACGAATTTGTTTTCATTGACTATGTCAAGCTTAATGTTCTACCCTGCTTGGAAAAATTCAAATAGGTTGCACAGGTTTTCTGTTTATTATTTGACAAATTATTATTGCAACCACTCTTCTACCTTGGCATCTACACTCATTTTTTTATGTTGGAAAAACTTTTTTTGTGTAATTATTAGCTTAACTATATTATGGATGGGTGAACCCACTTTCCCTGTTTTCGGTCAAGCCCATTTGCCTTTCTATGCATGCAACAATGGAAAAAGATGCTGTTCTAAAACATAAATTGACATTTTAATATTTCTGAGAAGATCAATAGATACTATAAGCATGTCGAAATGCCAAACTGGTTCAATTTTGATATAAAAGGATCTTTAAGTCACATGTGTTTATGGCTAAGAAATTCACTTGTTTGCATAATAAAATTTTTATTCCATTCAAGCCAAACATGTGTTAGCATATTAATTCAAGTACGTCATACATTTTCAGGGAATGCATTATCTTATTGTGACCAGAAATATCCTGAGCTAGTCACAATTCCATCAGGGTTAATATCAGAGAGAGCCTATTACACTTGCACTTCCGACAGGAAATATTTATATCCAATGATTACCTACGAGCAAGATTCTGATATTCATCACTGGGGTTTCGATTTTCTTCATTGTGACCTATTTTCAGTCCCTCCATATTGTGGAGGCACCAGTCAGCAGGATTCCAGTTTCTATGATACTTCTTATGTTGGAGAAAGTGATATTGATCCAGAATGTGCAACCATTGAGAATGATGAAATTATTGCCCATGCTCTTCAAGAAGAACTTTCTCAACTTGCTGTTGCAGAAGCATCGGGATCTACACATGCAGAGGATGAGTGTCTTCAAGTATCTGTTCTTACACAGGATTGGTTTAGTCCATATATGAGAAGTTATAGTCCAGGTACTAAGATGACTGTAAATATGGTCATTGATATATTGTTTGGTCTCCTTGATGATTTTTCATGTTCATAAAGGGAATGACGGTGGCCAGGATGAGGCTGATGATATGGAACCCTCCAGTTCATGTTCTAGTCCTGGGAGAACTCATATACGGGGATGAATGGTCCTTAGAATTAACGGATGATTTTTCAGATATCGAAGGTGAAGTTGGTAAACGGTTGAATCACATGGTCTCCATTCCCGTAAGTTATGCATATTCTTTGTCCACCTCATAATAGTTTATGATTAATGATTTCATATGTTGAAAAACACTTATGATATTACATATTAGTGTATTTTTATGATTTTCTGCCCTTTCATTTATTTCTGTGAGACTCAAGTATATCTTACATGTAATATCATAATATTCTTTTATTCTTGTAATTTGCAAGTGCCAAATTGTTAATTTCTAATTTTGATGAGATAAATATGAAAAAATTAATTTCCTACTGCTCAGCTAAAAGATGATGCATTTAACATCTTACTAATTTCAGTAAAATAATATTTGACATGATATTGGTAAAAATCCTCCGAATAACCTTTTCTTTGATTTCTGAATTACAATGTCTGATCCTAGGACTGTATGTTCAGTCGGTTCTGCATGTTCTCTATCTTAGTTTGCCTTGTGAATCTAGGCATTAATAATATTCTTCCACTATATAATATGTATCCAATATTGAGTTTGCTTGTCTTAGAACAATGGCTTTGAGGATAAGGATGTGTGTGATGACCCTTCCAAGATTCATAATTAACAGGAGCCTCGTGCACTTGGCTGCCTCTTCTTGGGGATTTTTTGATACTTTGACTATAATTTTTTGTAGGAAGTTCAGCATAAGTTTCTGGACATCAGCTTTTTAGTATCTTATTTTGCTTGTCAATATGATCCTCTAAATTATTAAGATTGACTTCTGCAGCATGTTCCTAGAATTAATGGAGAAATTCCTTCTGTTGATGAAGCCACATCAGATCATCAGAGGCTCATAGACAGGTACTGACTAATTCACTAACTTGGAAGTATTATTTTGAGATGTTTCCCATAGAGACAACTCACCTTTGAATACATTTATCTGAGATTTCCACTAGAGAGTGTAACATAAATTTTAGTTCCTCTGTCAAAAGTATAAGCATTTTGTGCTTGAAGCTCCCTGTTATATATGCCTACTTGGATATACTTTGCCATGGGTTCTTTAGTTTTACAAGTGATGAGTGTTTAAAGTTTAAACCGTGACTTGGAGGTGGCAACACTTGTAGTCACCTTGAATATATACGCAGGAGGAAACTTGTATCCTTTAGCATGGACCAACGAAATCCATGATGAAAGACGAAGGCAAGGATTTAGGATACATCAGAAAAGGAATGCTATTCAACATACTACAATTTTGTCGTTCATTCTGTAGCTGATGAATTGTAATTCAGTTTTAGTTCTCAATAATTCAACTTTCAGTGATATTTTTCCCGATTTTAGGGATAATTGCATATGACCCTTCAATTATCCAAAAATCAGGAAATAGTGCTTTTCTTTTATTTCTGTAATTGTCTATAGAACCTTCAAAAAAATTAGATCCTTCATTTTTTTGCAATGTCCATATTTGCTTAGTTTTGCTAAGTATGTAATTTGATACTTTTGCTGAGGCATATATGCAAATATGCAATTTTCTCATTATCATTTTTTTCTGCATGTGTCCTGCATCTCTGAAATGAGATCATCATGCAAATATGTTGGTTTTATTCACTAATATAGTTCTCCTGGATGATTTCTGAACTTTTAAATCTTGTGAACATTCACTGTTTCTTTTCAACTTCATTTTTGTTTTTTCCCCTCAATTGCAGATTGCAGATGTATGATTTGGTTGAGCTCAAGGTCCAAGGAGATGGTAACTGTCAGGTTAGCAGTGGAATTATTCCTCGTCCTTGAAGTTTCCATGTAGTTGTGAGCTAGATAGACTAATATTAACAGTTTATTTTTACATCTAGTAAGCTAGTTATCAGCAATAATAAATTATATTTGTTCTAAGGCATTAAGAACAGATTCTAGTACAGCTAACCCTGATGTTCTACTAACTATTAAACTGAGTTAAAAACTATAATATTCTCAAGAAACATAGGCTTTTGGATGATGTTGATATTTGGCAACTAATGTAGGATTGGCAAAGTAACCCCTAAACTTATAAAATTTATTCAAACAAGAATCAATTATTAAGAGTCCTGCATTACAATGATATAATCACTACAGTTCATGGCTAAAATATAATTAACTAAAAGACAGGTACCTATCTGTATGAAGTGTGAATAACTACACCCAGCTACCATTACATTGCTCTTTTTTCTTACATTTTCTATATTATAGTTAGTTGATTTTCTATATTGTTTGCACTTTGCTCTTTGCAATTCTTACTGCATATACAACGGCACCTGCATCATTGAATAGGTTTAAGCTATTACACATTTTTTAACTAAACTGACAGTTAAAATCTGCATCTCCCAGTTCCGAGCACTATCAGATCAATTTTACCGGTCACCTGAGCACCACAAATTTGTGAGACAGCAAGTTCTCAATCAGGTTACATTTATATTTTCTCCTGTGTAGTCATCTTCATATTGATTTTCAAAAACCATGTTTCATATGTAGTATTTCCGTTTATTTTCAGCTCAAAACTCATCCTGAGTTCTATGAGGGATATGTTCCTATGGAATATGGTGACTATTTGAAAAAGCTCTCAAAGTAATCTTTATTTCTTGTATCATGCTTTATCCTTGCTCTACATTGCTGTTTAGTACAAATCAAACAGTATGTTAATTCTCTGTCATTTGTACTGATATAACAGGAGTGGAGAATGGGGTGACCATGTGACTTTGCAGGCTGCTGCAGATTCGGTATTGTTCCATTTGATTCCTTCTTTGCATTTTTTTTGCCTTTTTCCATTATTTTTCCTTTTTCCTCTGGTTGAATTATAGGTTGTTTATTATTGAAATTAGAAAATTATAGCTTAATCTTTTGTATACAATATTGAGGGTTTTTGCTTTTGCAATGGTCACTCTGTTTTATGAGACTGTTATGAGCAATGTTGGTATTCTTTGGATAAACAACTAGAGATGATTCTTTGCATTACACCTCTAGTTGGATAACATAATCTAGCATCTTTGATGTAATTGCTTTGCTTATGGTTCTTTTTAACTGTCTTCTGCAGTATGGGGTCAAAATTTTTGTGATAACATCCTTCAAGGACACTTGCTACATTGAAATTTTGCCCAGCTTTCAGAAGTCTAAGCGAGGTATGTTAGAAGTGTTTCATTGCCGAAATGTATCTTATAGTTTTCATGGGTTTGTCTGACTAACAAGATAAGCATTCTTTGTCATTACTGGACAGTGGACACCAGCATGTGTACATTAGTTCTCCATGCTAGCATATTTTAGTACGGTCATATTACTAGATGGAAGAGTTGTATTGTTTATTTATGATGGAACAGCTTATTTAGATGCTCATGCTAGCATGTTATCACGTCATAGTTAGTACTGGAAAGAAAAGAATTGACAGCTTATTTAGATGCTCATGCTAGCTTGTTATCACGTCATAGTTAGTACTGGAAAGACAAGAACTGACATCACCCTCTCGGTATGACCCACCACACTTTAGACATGCTGATGCAGTTATGTGTATCACTTGGAACACTAAATTTCTTTTTGTATCTTTCCTGTTGAGAGCAATAATGAAGTTCATCTTATACAGTAATTTTCTTGAGCTTTTGGGCTGAGGTGCACTACAACTCAATTTACCCGGAAGGGGGTAAGTGAATAATCATCTTGTTGGTATAACACTCTTTTTATCATTTTGCCATTTCTGACATGAAAATAATGCTAAAGAAATCCGCCATTAATATACACAAATTGAAACATTTGGTTCCCCCTCTTGTTTGGCTGTTTAGATCTCCCTGCCTTAGATATGAAGAAGAAAAAAAGATGGTGGCAGTTTGGAAACAAGTATTAGATGAGGAAACAACCATGGCCTTGGCTGACATCCACACATGGAAAATCTCACAGCATTGCTCACTTATCAGAGGATATCAATCCTGTGCTTCAATGCTCGGATTCATATTTATCTCGTAGGATATCTATGCATTTCAGGAATGACAGTTTATTGTTTCAATCTCCTTTGACTTGGTTCTTCTAAGCTTTGGCTGTATGGGTTGCCGAAGCCAAGGCTCATTGCTCACTAGAGCATGTTAAGACTCCCCTTCGGAAAAGAAATAAAGATGACAGGATGTTTCATTTTTCAGACTAAATGTAAAGCTGCGAAAGGGCATGAAATTTGTATTGTTGTGGGGAATTAAATGACCAAGATGTTGTCCGATGTACTTTACTCACTGTCGGTGGATTAATGGTACGAGCTTTTTGTTTACTATGAATCATAGTCCGGTACAAAAAATAATCAACTAATGGTTAATTTAAAGTGGTCCTCAGTCTGCACATTTGATTTAGTTTTCAGTAGTAATTGCAGTTCAACTAATGGTTAATTTAAAAGTGGTCCTCAGTCTGCACATTTGATTTAGTTTTCAGTAGTAATTGCAGTTCAACTAATGGTTAATTTAAAAGTGGTCCTCAGTCTGCACATTTGATTTAGTTTTCAGTAGTAATTGCAGATCTGGGAGGGACCACCGGTTTGATCTCTAACCTGACTTGTTTGTTTTGCTTTCTGTGCCATTGCTTCGTCGTCACTTTGTTCTTCCTCTTGGACAAAGCGAACGAGCACGAGTGTTCGCTTTCTCGGGATTTATACCTTCTCTTACCTTTCCAAAAGCGGAAGATACGGTTGGCAGTCGGAGGACCAACTTCTCGTACGTACCAGTGGGCCCTCGGCAGGGTGGTGCTGGTTTAGCTCTCATCGTTCTTTAGCATGATTCCTACTCGTCTTGGAAGCGTTCGTGGCTCCCAAATCTTCTGGAAGCTTCTCCCCTCCCCTCGCGAACCAGCAGCTCTCGCCGCTTCCCGTGGAAGCTTCTCGATCTCCATCTCTTCTTCAGATCGCGCGGCAAGACCCGTCAATTCTCCCGGTCTTCTTCTTTTGAGTTCAAAACTTTGGTTTTCCGGTTATATATAATGTTAACTTCGCAGGGTTTTATGTATACTATTAACTGACAAACGTATGCAGCTGTTTACTTCAACATGCATAATACCGACTGAATACCCCTGGAACGGTGACTAGGTGGAGTTGTTGACCCTGATGCGCAGAGACCTTATCGGAAAGGCAATGAAGAATTTGGAGGTTAGTTGTGAGAATTTGGAGGCTGGAGTTATTGACCATGCACAGGTGATTAGGTGGGCAGTTCAGAATGCAGCATCGGTGGCTGGAATGATCAATACAGGAGGAGATTGCGGGATGGCAGCATTTTTCTTCTTTTTCTTGAATCTTAAATCCATCGATCTTTCAGTTTTCATTGGTCGCTTTAGTTTTTTGTAGCAGGGAACAGTGATATGACTGACTGTTGCATTCTTTGCTTCGACTATGTTGCCACTTGTGCTGTCATTTGGACCACCAGTCTTAGCCAAAGCCAGATCGAAGCAGCCTGTGAAACGGAACACAGGGTTCTGATCTCTCAAATTGCACTCGTCAGGCCTTTGCCCTGGTGTTGGGTTCTCCTCCATCGACAAGTGGTGATGTGAAACAAGATGATGAGAGAAGAAACTAGTGAAGAAAAAAAAAAAGAAAAAAGAAAAAAGAGATATGGGTGAAATAAAATAGATAACTAATTTAAAATATAAAAAAATTTGATAAGATTTTATTTTTCTCTTTTTATATATCTCTTATACATTGAATCTTTTAATCATAAGTTATAATCTGCTAAAGGTTAAGCATAAATTAAATCCATGCTGCTGCATTCTACTTTGCTGGTTGTTAATTTTTTATAATTATTTTAAGATTTTCTTGTAATTTGATAAGGTTAAACATGAAATTTATTGTCTTAAAATTTGGGAGCAGTCTATACTCACCATGCACACTGCATTAATCTTCTTAGATGAGAAAAAAACTTATCCACGAGAGTTGTCGTCATTATTATTATGATAAATGTATAAATCCTGAATGTTAAACGTGGAGTGAGAAGGAGAAAGTTCAAGCTTGTTAGAATTATCATTAATTCTCTTGAGAATTTGATAGCTACCAATTTTCTTTCTCTTCGAGTTTATTGTAAGTTCATGTTGAAAAACGTTCTCTTTTTTCAAAAAAAAACCTAAACAAGATATCCTTCAAAAATCATCACACGATGATACTTATTGGCATTTTCTTTACAAACTTGGTTGCTAGCTTCAAGCTTTTTTTTTTTTTTGCTTCATGAATTTTTATCATGATAATAGTAAAATCATCTCCCTTTGAAATTGATTAAGGTGATTTATGTACTTTAGTAATATCTACATAATGAGATTAAATAAAATCATAAATAATTTTAAATAGACTCTTGTCCGTAAAATGATTAATCACAGAGTTATAAGGAAATTCAGTATAAGGTAGCATAAGATCCAATTGTTTTGATCTTTTTGCAATAAAGCATTGTAGCATATTACACAAGGTTTTATTAACTATCTCAGCTTGTCTATTTTTTTGAGGATGATAAGTACTACTATATAATAGGTTAGTGCCAAAAATTTTCAATAAGCTTCTCCAAATATAACTAGAAATTTAATATCTCTATTTGATACGATAGATTTAGGAGTTCTATAAAGTTGGACCACTTCATTGAAATAAAGGTTAATAATATAAGAAGTATCTGTGGTCTTTTTGTAAAGAATAAAATGTGTTATTTGGAAAAAGCAATCAACAATAATAAAGGTAGAATTTGTACTATGAGTTTTTAGTTGTCCAATCACGAAATTTATACTAATGTCTTCCGAGAGAACATTAGAAATTGATAATAGAGTATATGCATTAAGATTTTGAGTTTGTCCTTTTTGAAGTTTGACATATTTTACATTTTTCACATAATGTGTAACAACTCGGTAGATTATAGGTTAAATATATTTTGCTTTGATGAGAAGTATTATTTTGCCTCTCTCAAAATGACCTCCTAATTCACCATAGTGTAGTTGTTGGATAATATGCTTTTATAGAGAATATTTAAATATACAAAGTTAAGTTTCACAAAAGAAAAAATTATCTTCGATAACATAATCTTCATGATGACTCTTCATACCTAACTTTCATATTTCTTCAAAATTTTCATCATATTTCCTATTTCATCAAATCCTTTTAATTGGGCTTGCATAGTATTAAGAAACGTCAATCGACTGAGTGCATCTACAATCATATTACATATCGCATTTTATTTAAGACATTCATGATCAAAATTTAAAATAATTTTTTTTTACATTAAATAAAATCTCCAATATCATAGTGTTTGAACAATAACATAAAATTTAATATCATTATTGAATAGTTCTTTCATGTTTCTTTAAGCTTTTGCTAAAGAATATAAATATATGTACTCCACCAATGCCCATACAAAAGGCATCATAATGAACTTCAAATATTTAAAAAAAATTAATAATGTAAAAAACAGGAGCGATCAATAATTTCAACTTTAGTAATTCAAAACTATTGTTTATTTCAAGTGTCTATTGAAACACTCTTTTCTTTATGCAATTAGTTAGAGGAGCTAGTGTTGAAATTTTAAATAAATCGATAATAAAAGGATGTCAACCCATAAAAACTCTTAATATCTTATGGGGATGTTGGTGTTGGCCAAGTTTGGATAACTTTAATATTCTAAAAATCTACTTAATTACATGTAGGGTTTAATATAAAGCCTAGAAAAATTAAATGAAGATTTACATATAGCTTTTCTACTTTTAATGTTGATAAGATAGTTCTTAAATATTTAATATGATCAAGTTTGTTATGATTATAAATAAGAATATCATCAAAGTAAATAATAATAAACTTCATAATATAAGGATTTAGAATTTGATTTATTATTTGGATGATGGTGCTAAGAGCATTTAAAAGTCTAAATGGTATAACTAACCATATAATTAGTCATTCATAAAAGCCTTCTCAAGTTATAAAAGTATTTTTTTCATTCATTTCCTAGTTTAATATGGATTTGATGATAATCACTTTAAGGATCGATTTTAAAGAAAATTTGAGCACTGACACACATATCAAATATATCGTCTATACGTGGATTGATTTTTAAAAAAATTTGAGTACTAGCAAGCATATCAAGCATATCAATGCACATTGGCTAAATTTTATCTTTCTTGAAATTCAATAAAGCTCGTGTATCATAACCCTTATATAGTAAATCAATAACCTGTTTATTTAACTCTTGATGTTCTCTTGAACTCATCTGATATTGAGATTTATCTAGCAAGATTACTCCTGGAATTAAATCAATTTGATGTTAAATGTCTTGAAGAGGAGATAGAGCACTAAAAAGTTCTTCGAAGCAAATATCTTTGAATTCCTCTAATATAGCTTCTACTTCGTTAGAAATTTTTATATGCTACATGCATTTTTTAGTAACTAATATAAATATAATTTTACTTTCTTTGCTTTCTCTTGTAAACTTATTTAAAGTAAAAACATTATTTTCCTATCTTTGAAATAAAAGTTTGGGAGCAAACTCTTCTTGGTATGGTTAAAACATAAATCTAACTCCATTAAATTTAAAAGATTAGGGGTTACTTACCCAAAAACAAAAAAATAGGTGTTCTTTCTAATAGCATACTGATCATATTGTCATGGTCTTCTTAAGAGTATAGGTATAATCAAATTCTTAATTTAGGTATAATTTTTTTACTAATAAAATTTAAAAAATAATTATTCAACATACCAAGTAGGGTGATACTATTTTTATCAATAAATTAAATAAAAATAAATATTAAACAAATATGAAAATAAAAAAATTACCTTATGTGAAGGGCTCGTCTTTTCTTATTTAAGGCGAGAGATTCTACCCATTCGTTTTTCACTCAGCTAAGCCTAGTAGTTAGAGGAATGAAGAGTTGTATTCTATCAAGGAGAGGTAGGTTCCCAATATTTCTCAAAAAATATTTTTTTATTTCTTTAAATATTTGAAAATTTTATTTTATATTAAAAGATTTTATGATTATTCATGTTATATATAAGTTCTAAAATTTCTTTCAATTCCTTTAAATATCTAAAATTTTATTTTTTTGTAATAAAAGGTGCTATTTTTATTCATGTTATATGCAGTTTCTAAAACTTTTTATGCTTAAAATTTTATTTTAAAATTAAAATATATTATAGTTATTCATGCTATATATAGTTTTTAAAAATTTTAGTTTGGATGCATGATACTAATTATAATATATGATTTCCACTAGATTTATATAATAGTTGATTAAAAATATTATGCCCTCATAATTTTATATTTTTAGTCTATTATTATTTATTATGTTTTAATAATTTATTACTAATTATTAGATGTTTGATTATAATTTCATGATGTGATAATTCGAAATTGAGAAAATTGGTTAAGGTTTGGGTTGAGATCAACTAGTAGGCTCGGATTAGCCCATCGACTAGGCCACAACCCCTAGACCCAATCAACAGGTTAGGTCCAACTTTTAAGTTAGACTCCAACTTGCTAACTACCATGGCCCAACCTTGATTAATCCATATGCTATGGGCTGGCTTAGCTTAGTGTCATGTATGCAAAATCATATGCAGTGCACATGACTAGTATATGGGTTGGCCCAACATAACCCAATATTATGTAATTTAACCCATTATTTTTATTTTGTTTGATTTGAGTCCAAACATTGATTAAACCAAATTAGATTTGATTAGTTTATATCGGAATGATTCTAAATCGATTTGACTTATTCAAGTATGTTTAAAACCTAATTTAATCTAAATTATACTACAAAATGATTCTAAACTGATTAAACGAGGATTAAAAAATAGTTCAATTAGATTC
The DNA here is from genome assembly GCA_004837865.1 of Musa balbisiana. NCBI lineage: Eukaryota > Viridiplantae > Streptophyta > Magnoliopsida > Zingiberales > Musaceae > Musa > Musa balbisiana. The sequence goes on from CM017189.1 coordinate 20,053,043, forward strand.
TAGTTAAATTGAATTCAAGTTAGTTGAGGGCTAACTGATATTATATAATATTAATAATGTTTAAAAGAGATGTTTTAATATATTATTTTATCATGATACAAACATGAGCAATATGAGATAATATTATTTCCTTACTGAGGATAGATAAGGCGATTCCCTTCGGAGATTAGTGGGCCATCAAATATGATAGTTGGACGGTTCCTTCATTCATTGTTAGGAGAAATATGCCCCCACTTTGACGAGTGAGAGATACCACTTTATCAATTGTTGAGAATATAATATGGGCTTGTTTTCACTATTGTTAGGAGAATACAAACTCATCCTGTAGGGTAAAGCCTCTCCATCCATTATTGAGGAGTGCTCATTCGAATATTTGATATATGCTAGTTGAATGATTGACTTTTGATCATATATTTATTCTACAATTGACTTATAGAGGTTTCTACTCTAGTTGAATGATTAACTTTTGATTTTCAAAGTAACCTCTCAATATAATAAGGTCAGATTCTAGTGGAGAGCAGACCTTCATCTACCGCTAGATAGAGCTAGTTAGATTTATTTTTGAGTTTGACATTATTATGTTTCTTAATATGACAACTACTCTTCACTTGTATTTTGATGAATAAATATATTATAATAAATATTTAGAATTTATGCATATTAATAAAGTGATATTCATCTATTTGAATCTTAATATACTTATGGAAAGATGCTGTGATTCGATGAAAAAAAATTCAAGGCATGGTGAAAAGCTCGAGTAAGAAAGGACCATAAATGGATGAAGTTAGAGAACTTATCATGTCATAGAGCCACAACTGGGCTACGCTTTTATATATATAATGTTAGGGTTTGATTTGGACTATGTTGGGCCTTGACAAGGATATCAAGCCTTCGAGTGAGGGAAAGTATAATACATCCATTAGTCTTATATCAGAATAGGCTAAACTAAGATTAACTTATAATAGTTTAATGAATGTACTACTATCAATATCAATTTAAATATTTTAGCTAATATCTTGGACCAAATAAAGTTAATAAATCAATTAGCATATAAGGTTAGACTTGTGATAATAGGTGTTGATTAGTAACTCGTACCTCATTACCTTTCTTGAACCATGTAATATGAGGTTATGACTTAAGTTTAAACTTGTCTACTATATCGTGAGATATAATGTTTTCATAATTGCTACTATCAATAATAAGAAAAGAAACTTTATCTTGAGACTTACGATGTGTCTTGAAAATATTATTTCATAATCATTTTTTATTAAAATCATCTCTTGGAATAGCAAGTGCTCTATGGATTATCAAACATTTGCCTTCTTTAGGTGCAATTTTTTCATAAGCCTTCACAGGATATTTATTACATATTGGTTTTTCAATATTTTCAAGTTGTTCATTAGGATCTTCTTCTTAAATAAAATTGACTCATGCATTAACTTGTTTATTTGGGCACTCGTTCATGTAGTGTCCTACTTGTTTGTATTTCTAGCAAGTAGGAAGGTGATTGATGCAACTAGATTGTGATCCATGGTCGGTAAGAGTTAGTTTAGATGTATTTTTCATGATTTTACTAGCTTTTGATCTACTATCATTATAACGAGTAAATTTAGCTTTAAAAAAGGAATATAAAAGAACATTAGAATACTTCTTTGCTCCACTTCTAACAAGTTTTGCTTTACTTTTAGTACTAATTGATAAGTATCATATAACCTCCATAGTCATTTCACCTCTACCTCATCTCGAATCATAATTCATAGGTCACCGATATATCTTGCAATAAGTTATTCTTCCGTCTCTTGAATATTATTTCGGGTTATTAACTTATAGGATTCTTTAGTACAGTCGATAATGGTTTTACTACATTACTAAAGATTGTTAAATTGTGAAAAGAGAGTTTGAATATAATTAGATGGAAGAAAATTTTTACAGCCGAGATTTCATCATCTCCCGAGATGAAATCTTCATTTTTCCTTTCGGAAGGCGCATCTCTTGCACCTTGTTCCACTAGATTAAAACATAACTTCGAAGCCTTGTAGCAATTAATTTTACTTTTCTATCTTTGAATATCTCCTTATACTCAAAAAATTTCTCAATAGTATTAAGCTAATAAAAAAATTCTTCATATCGAAGTCGACTATAAAACTTTGGTAACAAACTTGATGTTATTATTTGCACAGAAAAACTTCATCATAGATGAGTATTCCATGGTTTCTTTGGATGTAAAGGGATTCATATATTTGAATTCATCACTTGCATAATCATAACTTGAGTCTCCAGAGTTGAAGTTTACGAAACATAGTAAGCTTTTTAACTTGTCTTCCTTTTATCTCTATCTAATTGTATTATTCTTTCATTGCATCGTTCTCAGCCCCTTCTAGTTGTTGCTATAAGAAGAAAATACTCCAAGAGCGTAGCAAGGCTCTAATATCAATTGATATGAAACAAGATGAAGAGAAAAGAAGAGGGAGAGAAAAAAAGAAATGATAAACGGGAGAAACAAAAAGATAACTCTCTTTTTCAAAATAATTAATAGCTAGTAGTTGAAAATATAAAAGTTTAATAAGGTTTTAAAAGAAAAATAACCCCACCAATCTTCAATCTTCAATCTTCATTCCTTCTCCTTTTATAGTTTGATTGTATGTTGAATTTCTAAACCACTTAACTAATGGGTCATAATTTACTAAAAATCAAGCATAAATTATAATACATGTTCAATTCATGATGCATTATATTTTAGTGATTTAAAAGTTTTCATAATTATCTCAATATATGATTTTTTTAAAAAAAATTGATAGAATTGAGCTTCAAAATTATTGTCGTGAAACTTAAAATATTCAATGCTCACCCTTTATCAAAGTGGCTTCAAAGTTTAAATACTCTTAGGAGGTGACAAAGTATTCAATGCTATCATGTACTGCATCAAAGTGGCTTCAGGTTTGAATACTTTGTTTTTTCCTTGGTTGTTTTCCACAATCTTGCCATTTTCTTTTTCTTACTATAGTTGGAGATTTTGGGCTGGCAATGACTTGTGTGCCTCCACTCGAGTATGGTTACGCAAGATGTTTGATAGCTCTGTTTCCTGCAACGAACTATTTATATGATCTCAGGAGGTTCAGTGACAAAGATGAATGATATGTAGGGAGGGACTTCGGAATTACAATGTGTTAAGGAGCATATCGCAATGCAAAGTATGTTTGAAGTAAAAGGTTGTTTGCAGCACAAACCTTCAATTATGTAATGAAAAGGTATAGACCAACACAGCCCACCATTCCATCACACGACTTCCAAGTAACAAAGTTTGAATCTGTATAGCATTTACACCGTCGAAGTGCATCATCAATGGGATGGGCAGATACGACCTCCATGATTATGCAGAACGGTAAGCACACTGATACAACTTCAGAAACCCTCTGGTGCTGCACGGGCAACTGCCGTCGTATCTCTCTACCTCGCTTCTTTGTGATCACCATACCAAGGCCAACCATGAGCAGCTGCTTGCAATTGAAAGGTTTAAGGATCGGGGTGCTGACCCTCGACTTTTGATATTGGAAACTGTGTTCCATCTTTAAGATGGCCAGCTGCTGCGGGGCAAAACCATTTCAGGATATTTGGACCCAGAATCTGCTCGACAATTGACATGAATAGTGATGCTGAATAAGAAAACCACACTGCAATTTAGAAACATGAATCTAAAAATTAGGGGAGGTGTGATACCATGATGAGATTCTTATATATGCCAAGATCAAACTGGTGATGGTACTTCTGGCCGCTTTTCTTGGCAAGCCACATTGCTCTTACTGCTGCTCGATACTGTCGAAAATTCAGGTAGCAGACGAAATAACTGTCATGAGATGAAATGTCTCAGGCTTAAAGCTTGACCATAAGCCACTGACCTCTATCGTTGTCAAGTTATGTGTCAGGAGATAAATGTGCCAACCCAGTAGGCTGCCGAAAGCCAAGCTCAACATAACGGTGACTGAAGCGCACAGGATCTGCCATGTTCTGTTGTCAGTAATGCTCGTAAAACATATTAACAAGCGAAGGGTTACAAACATAGAAAAAAATAAGTAACCTATACTATGTTGAGATTCTGATGCAGTATCCACCAACTTGTTCATTCTTTATCTAATTTGAACCTATATCAGACAGGCATCCAATTCAGATTCATGTCACAGACGACAACTACAAAATTTTAGTTTCACTTGACATCGGTATTTGTATGTATTCATTCATCAAAAGTGGATGTTCTATATAGTACTTTGGATATCTGATACACTATTTAACCTACATGTCTAGATATTATCGGCTAGTCAATTAAAAGCCAACTGCCAACATACATGTCCTAATTGGGAACATCAAAAGCAGTTATTATCTGGCTAGTTGACTCATGGATTTATGTTATGATTTTTTTTCGACAAATGGAATATGCCACTATCAAATAATCAACATTGACAGTGGGTTCTGATTTGAGGAGTATACAAGTCACTATACACCCCTAAAAAGCATCTTCTAAGACATCCGTTTTGAGGTGAGGCCATAACTCATAAGGCTTTAAGCTCGCTTGATCAATAGGTTTTAAGAGTAAACCTATGGCTGAGATTATGTATCGATCATAGCATGGTGCAAGAACAGATAATGGAGAAAAGCAACCACGAATCCTGCATTGATTATGCTAGGAAATCATTTTTAGCTAATCCCTATTTAGTGCAAATTAATAAAGAGATGTGATGTAGAGTACAAAATTATAGGTATAAGCTGTCTATTTGGTTGTGAGTCTTGACAGAATGTTGATCAAATTAGATTTGGAGATAAGCTGCGGCTTATCTTCATGGTTTAGTTTAAGCCTTATGGGGATGCTCATCCAAAATTTGTAAATGCAAGAACCATGTCAATAGTGCTGGCAAAAGATACTGTTCTTGCTTGGAAAACACTATATTTAAGAAACACTGCAGAAGTCCAAGAAAGCTAACAGCCCTAGTGCCATACCTATTGAAACTTTCTATAATCTGGTACTCGATAAGACAGAGCAAAAAAATATTATAATGTAAGTTGGGCCTTGTGTTGCTTAATTTATTATAAATCCATGACCAATATATTTAAGATCATTGAACCTTTATACCATGAGATGACAAACTACAGTTCTAGAGAAGTCAACTATGCTAATGTAGTTCAACTTTAAGTCAAATCCAACTTACTTGGTTAGACTGACTGTAACTTGATCAACTATGTGAGAAGAATCTTTCAACTCCATACTGAAAATGAAGCAAGATATTCATAGTTAGCTACATTCGACTTATAGTTAGTTACTCACATCTGAGGCAGTTCTAGGAGAGAGTCAACATGCAAATGTAATGATTGAAGTCATATGGCCTAAAAGCAGTATAAGAAATCAAAAGATATGAAGCTCCTCTACTATGTAAAAATAAGTCACATTACAAATTACACGAAATACACGGATATGAAATGCAAGAGTATTATCTTATGTTGGTTACTGCTCCAAAAATTGTACTTACATAGAATATCTTATTAGAGATTCCTTTGAAATCATGATCCTTTCCAAGAATACTGGTCACAAATATCACCTAACACATCAAGTGAAGGAAATCAGAAGTTGTTAGAGAGTGAATAAAAATAGAATACAAATAACTCAAGAATATGACCACTTGCCAGAGTCGCAGTCATATCTGGAGGAACAATGTAACATACATACCATAGAATATATAGATGCCATGGCTGCATGCAAGACACAGACAATGTAGGGCTTATAATTTGCATATCCCACACAATTACCTATCCACACACAGTGATGATCCTGCAGAGTACATGTATTCTGACAATGTAATTGATAGAGAATAAACAAAATTTAAACCGTCAATATAAGGAGAATTATGCCTACCATTTTTAACACACACCGACGGCAGACCCGACAGTGGTGTGCTCGTGGAGGCTTGTAAGAGCTACACTTATCGCAATATCTTAAGCATTCACCCTGTTGACAGCATCGAAACAATGTGATTTTGTACACCATCAGAAAGTTTGAAGTAGCAAAAAAATAAACTTCACATCTATGAAGTCTGAGTGACACTTATCACAATATTTTAAGCAGTCACTAGAAGTTTAAGTAACAGGATGCCAACCAAAAGTATGAGCACTGGTTTCCGAGAAGAATACCTTGAACTTGGATCATTATGTTCCTCGCAAATAGATTCATTATCATTGGATTTCTGAGAAAGGTGGAATATCCACCTCATCCCAAAATAAACTTGGGGACAAAACAAGATATCAATAACACGTCCTTAGAACTAACATTGGAACAAAGATACAATCAGGAATCTGTCACAACGTTAGTCAATTCTATACAAAATGGATAATAATTACAAATTATCATAGTGCTAATCATCCAACTCTATTATCAAAGCTTCAACTTTTTCTACTTCAATCACCAACAAGAACAATAGAAGCAAAAAATGCCTTCAAAATCCAATAACTCGAGAAAATTATAAAGAAAGATGTAAATTATCCACAAAGAAACGAAGATTAATGGAATTCACTCACATCCTTCTGGGGGTCTTCCGTTTCGGGAGCAAAAGAGGGAGGGACGCCGCCTGGATCGGTGAGGACGGTGACAAAGAACGAGAACAAGCACATGAAGGCAAGCCAGCTAAAGATCAGAGCGTTGAGGAGGCCGGGGCCGGTACCGAGGCCCAGCCAGTCGTCGATGAAGATGAACACCGTAGTGTAGTACACGAATCCGATCAGCGAGATCACCAGGAGCACGGGCGGCAACATGAACCTCCTCTTTTCTCTCCCCATCTCTCCGATCGATCTCGGAGATGAGAGAGAGTGAGAGAGAGAGAGGGGCGAATCGGACGAGGGTTTCTTTTCGTGGGGAGTTTCCGCTCCCTCCAGTGTAGACCGAAACTCCACCGTCCATATTTGGTTGCACGAATCGTGAAGCGAAATCGTCGACCCGATGCCCCTGAAACTGGAGAAGGTTCGGCTTCTCTCCAGTACGGCACGCTCGATGCCGCAAATCAAACGCTGCACGGCTCTTAAATTACGATTGATGGTGCAAATCACGCCACGTGATGTGCACAGAACTGGGCCCTCCATTTCCCACGTTTTAGGTCCGTCGCTTCACTGGAGGCTACTGGGCCCCTCCAATTACATGATTTGGTGCTTCAAGCAATGTTGTCAACTAACACTAATAAGATCTAATATGCTTTGCATTGGGAAACTTATTTATTGGACTTTTGTTGTAGGTTGATTTAAGTAGCTTAATAGGCTTGTTCAATTTCAAAGCTCGAGTCGATTGGACTCATCCGAACTATATTGGTCATGATGGATCCATCTATAATGTCAATCTTAATAGATGCCAATTCATGCATTACCTTTTACAGACTTGATTAAGATACTACAATATCTCTTAAGATATGAAGTAGGACCGCAAGCTGACTACTCCTTTACGGGTTATAGACGCCCACCATATGCTTTGTGAATCATTGTGGATTGTGTTATGCCAACCTAAGGTCATGGCCACGTGATCCTTATGGTTTGGTTTGACTTACGACGTTCAGGACCATCTTAGGGATGAAGGTTTCGCCTAATTGGGTCGAGGTCGGATTTGGTGGGGATGCGCCTCTTTTACGAGCCTGTCCATCTTTGTCGCCCTTGAATTCCTGCACACAAGCCTGGGTCGGGATGAGGGTGATTCTGACTTAAGCCCCTCCAAAACTCAAGTCAGTAATCTGCTGATATTTTCGATGCCTCTTATCAGATGTTGACAATGGGTTTTTATTATAGCTCCTGGGGGGTCGACCGTATACGACCTTTGTGTGGCAGTCGACCCCCTGAGCGGTACATGTACCTTCGGGTATCCATCGTCCGGGATATATGGAATGGCGTCATGCGGCACGGTCCTGAGCTTCCCGAACAGCGAGATCAATCGGCGCGACACCAAGCAACACGAGAAGAGGACATCTATTGCCCCGGATTTCTGGTGGCACATCCGACATAGCACTATGTCTCCCTCCCAAGGCCCCACACTCGGGTTGACATGACGGGGATCGAGTCTTATCATATTATGACAGATAATCCATAATATGCCCTATAAGATTATAACAACTTTTCATGGGTTTTTAGACCTTTACTCAAACTAAGATCGAAGTTTCACTAATTTCCTTATTGTTACAACTTATCCATGAAAATTTTCTTTCTATATATATATATATATATATATATATATATATATATATATATAGAGAGAGAGAGAGAGAGAGAGAGAGAGAGAGAGAATTGTGGACCGCAAGTTTCAACTAGTTTAGCGGGTTAAGGTAATTAGATGATCTTTAACTTTCATAAGGCTGATTGGTACTAGAAACACATGATGTGTTGTTGATTCGGTGTATATCACTAATTCTTTGATACGAACAGTCGAGAGTTGATGGATGGTTTGTAGACTTCCTTCCTCTCATAAATTTGTACGAGGAAAAGAACGCTTGATCAGAGAACGCTTCATCTTCTTCAAACTGTAGCAACTCATCTAATTAGATGCGTAATTAATCTAACACTGTATGCATATTGTTGAAATAAAACCATATGTGTTTTTGATTTAATCTATATTTTGAGTGACGTAGGATGCTTCCATCAAGATGAGATAATTAAAACAGGAAAATCATGTTGGGCCAAAGGAACATGTCAGAAGATTAGACATCGGGCCGGTGGATCGGTCGACGTATCGACAGAAGGCTTCGGGCCGTAGATTCAGGCATCGTGCCAAGAAGAGCAGGTATTGCGCCTAGGATATCGGAGTTGCAGAGTCAATTGACCGATTGGACAATAGGCCGCAAGAGAGGATAATGCACCAAAGAATCGGACGAAGCGTCAAGGGACCAATGACATGCCGGACCACTTGATTAATTGCTTAGGAGTAATTCTCTATATCGAAGTTTTGCTTTACTTGTGCAGGGTTAACTACAATAGCTTGAAGACATAAAGCAAGTCTATCGGAGTCAAGTTCGATGAGTGTTCGAGAGTCCGCCGAAAGTCCAAAGAATTGTCGGAAGTGCTGCCGGAACCAACCGAGAAGAAATCGGGGACTTGCCGAAGTTTTCGAAAGTCCGCCGAAGAGATCGTCGGAGGTTCGCAGAGATCACCGAGAAGGTTCGGCTACTTGCCAAAGACTCGCTAAACTCGCCATAAGACCGGGAGCTTGCTGGGAGTCCGCCGGAAGAAATCCGAGAGTGAATCGGAAGTCCACCGGAAGTTCGCTGAAAAGCTCGCCGGAAGGAAACTCGACGTTGCCGGTTAAAAACTTGCTTAGGACTATATCTTAATTTTATAGTTTGCATGTAATTAGGGTTAGGATTAAGGATTAATCCTATAACCCGATTAGAGGGCAATTGGGAATGAGTTTGGACTAGTTTGGGCCAAGTTTGGAGCCCAACCAGTGAGCTAAAATAGTTTAGGCGGTGGCACCGCCAGACTAGGTAGTGACACCGCCTAGAACCCGAGGGATCAGGCGGTGGTACCGCCCAGCACTCGAAAGGTCAAGCGGTGGCACCGCCTGTAAACGATCAATATGGTATTGACAGGCGGTGATTTGGAGCCCAAATTTAAATCCTCTTGGGGTATATAAATACTCCCTCAATTCTCAGCAGAGAATATAACCTTTGAGTAGCAATAGATTGAGATAAAAGCCTTAGCAAAGTCTTTAGCAAATTTTGTTTTCAATTGCTTGAGTGTTCACCTCATTCTTTCTCGTTGAAAATTTATAAGAGTGTGAACCACTTGTAAAAAGTTGTAAGAGGGGTATTTGTCCTTCCCCTTCAAAGTGATTTGCTAGTGGAAGTTGGGAGCCTCATCGAAGAAGGCTTCGCAAGTGGATGTAGGTCATTTAACCGAACCATTTTAAATTGGTGTGTTCCTTGGATGTATGAGTACTTATCTTTCTGAAATCGTTATTTACACAGTAGCAAGCTTACGGTTTTCATCTTCTAACTTTACTCGAGCTACTTTTATCAAGTCATTCATTGTCTAATCGAAATATCTACGTATTTACGAAATCGTTTTCAAACTTACATATTTTAATCCGTTGTACTAATTCATCCCCCTCTCTTAGTGCCGCTCGGATCCTAACACATATAACTGAGAAAAAGAGAATGACTGCCACATATATTTAAAGAGACGGAGATTGCTATGCACTGTAATGCATGGCTAAAGATTGGTTTCAATATTCGTTGGATTACAAATGGGGTGTCCAAGATGGGTTCTTACGGAAGTAGGGGCCAACATGATCGAAACAAAGCATGAGAAGATGGCACAGATCATGGCATGCATGCTTGTTCCAGGTTCTCTTCCACATTTCTCGTTCACAGCAATCGCAACACAAAACGAAGCAGCGGAAAGCTGATCAGGGCATGCAAGCTCGATTAACCTGTTGAGCGGCATCAGGTGGCAAGACCTAAAAAGGATAGCACTGCATCTCGAGGGATGCACAGTTGACAGAGACCACGCCACCCGCACTGGCTTACCGGTACCAGGTTCTCGAAAGACGCAGTAGAAATATATTTCATAGTACTAGGTTGTTGCCCACAAGGAAGGCATGAAGCCCCACAAGGAGGAAGGCAGTCACATGAGCTTGTTTGCTGAACCCACCCCTGCATGCTGCCATGCCATTCTTTATTTCTGCTCCTGGACCAGATGTGCTGCTCCACACAAGCATCACGAAATAAACTGCAGCAGCTCCTGTTCCAGCATCTGCCCCAGATCATTTCAGTATATTTTTCACGCAAAAGGAGGGGAAGAGAGAGGACATTAATGCGGCAGCACAAGGTGTCGGATTAGTTTGGTCAGATGCTGTCATACCTTGCTTTAGCGGCTGGAGTTACATGTGGGATGCACTTCGCCTACGGTCTCAAGGCGTTCATGACACTGTGGGATGGATGAACTGGATGTGTGTTCGGTCCACTCGCAGATCATGATGAATATGTAGAAGAACGCCAAAAGGCGATTGCAAGTGATGGCGAAGTTTGATTTGGCCTCTGATAGGATAGCATGGGGCCCTCTTGACGAAGACCTTTGCAGAAATATGTGGATTCCGTATCACTCACTCACTGCAGTTTATATCTGTCATCTGTATCTATTTGTATACCAACGATAATCTATTTTGAACAGAAAAGGGTCTGATAAAGTCGGAGAGTGAATCGATAGGAGAGGAAGATCATTGGGTGAGGTGAGAGCATTGCATTAATAACCTGATATTGACATTAGATAGTGATGTATCATTGGTGAGAATTACCTATATATTGGTCCACACATTGCTATCATCTACTATCATGTCATATCATTGACATGGATATTTTCTACCGAAAGAAAAGATCAATGGGGTTAATTGTACATCCTCCCGGACTGTTCTCATTGTTAGGCTGTTGCCATCAGGTTCACCTTTCATTTGCCAATCTAATGGTCGGAATGATAGGCAGACAGATGACCGATACTCCGGAATGTGCTAAAGATCTACCAATCTATCTATCAAGTCAATAATACCATATCAATGAGATAAAAAGACAGCCAAGATAAAGAGTCAAATACCACCAAATAATTGACAAGGAAAAGAAAAGATCATAAATAAATGACCAATCAGTTGCTATTCATTTTCTTTATCTTCGGCAAGAATACATCTTATTTATGGTTGCATTGAGAACAATGAACCGAATGCATTGTCCTTAGGCCTCCTCAGGTATCCCTATAAGATTCCATATTAAATATTATTTTCATTAAAGCACCATATATAGAATTGCAGTCTGATCAGTAGGCATCATCACTATATTGCTGTCTCAAAAGAATATCTAAGAGAAATTGATGAAAGTACTACAGCACTATATTGCTATGGCAATCACTACTTTTGTTTGTCTGATCTTGATCATCGCTATGGCTTAATCTTGATAGTTGGCATCACAGAATACTGAAAATTATGCTTCATCTTTACCAAATTGTGATCATTATAAGCAATATTCTGCTAAGCCAATTGGAAGCTTTGATTTGTTCTGATATATAATATTCTGCTAAGCCTTCCTGAGGTATGCAAACACTGGAAGAGAATGCAGTGAGCAGCTCAGCCGTCTGTTCTCCATGTGTATGATTATTAGATAGGTTTACTGAGTCACTGAGATGGACCACATCATCAAATTGTTGCTAGCAAAAGTATATGATCTACATCACCAAATAGCCAAGTGTATGACACAGGTTACATGTACCATTTAGATGGACCACAACAAGCATTAATTCAGGAGTCAACAAGGGCCTGCAAGCTGATCATAAGATGTTTGTGTGCCAGCTCAGTGGCTCATGGTTGTATCCTCTCTCAGAGAGACAAATGACAGACGAGATTCTCTACCATTGTTGCAGCTGCCAGCACTGTAAGAACAAAGCCATGATCATATCAGTTAAACTTTTGGTTCCTTTTTGCCTAAGTGACATGCATCTCTCCCTAGTATGTCCAGGTGGTGATTGATTCTAAGACATTTGAGGTTGGTCCACTGAGACAATCGACAGCACTTGAAGTGACAGTCTATATAACGGGAATCTTCTTTATCTCCGCGTAAAATGACATGTTTGATGATGAGATGCTAAGGGAAAAATGCGTTCAACTTCATTGCTCGAGTGGCTGCAACAAGATGGACCACAACAAGCATTAATTCAGGAGTCAACAAGGGCCTGCAAGCTGATCATAAGATGTTTGTGTGCCAGCTCAGTGGCTCATGGTTGTATCCTCTCTCAGAGAGACAAATGACAGACGAGATTCTCTACCATTGTTGCAGCTGCCAGCACTGTAAGAACAAAGCCATGATCATATCAGTTAAACTTTTGGGTTCCTTTTGCCTAGAAGTATAACGGGAATCTTCTTTATCTCCGCGTAAAATGACATGTTTGATGATGAGATGCTAAGGGAAAAATGCGTTCAACTTCATTGCTCGAGTGGCTGCAACAACAAATGAAAACTATTCACACCATTAATTAATATGCGTATTATATTATTATTATTATTATTATTATTATTATTGGAAATTTTTAAGAGGAACAGCAAGAGAACAAATTGGTCCTCCTGCAAGGACAGGAGCACTACAATAATTTGATGCCGATCCACATGTCATGAGACCTTCGACGACGACGGCCATGGATTCGAATTGATGGTCCCAGAGGTCTCATGAGACTTGCGTTGCCCAAATGCTGATGTCTCCTGAATTGTACCTGGATATGCTGATGATGGACTGTTTGCTGATCTGGTGTGCCTGCACTGCAAGTGAATATCACTTCTTTGATACTGGGGTTGATTCCTGTTTCATCTTTTCAGCTGCTTAGAGAGAGAGAGCGAGAGAGAGAGAGAGAGAGAGTTGCAGCCTCATGGTGATACAGTCCTCTCTCTCTCTCTCTCTCTCTCTCTCTGGCTCACTCATTTCTAAGGCATGACAAGGGCTGAATTCAGGTGAAGGGGCAAGAGGTGCAGGCAGCAGATGTCCGCAGGGATCCTTAAGAGACGAGATTTCATTGGATAAACGTGAAATAAGAGAGAAGGAAACAGCTAAGCATCGACCAATAAGAACACAATGTATTCCGAGGACCAGCAAACACAAGGACGACTCAAAGATCCCGATATCTCCATCCACGCTTGTGTAGTCCTCCCTCGTGTGTTAGCCACAGACACACCTGAGAAAACCAGTGCAGAGAAGGGCCCTTTGTGACAGCTTCAGATGGGAATACTTCGGTGCCCGACTTAAGTCACGGCCTAAACCCTTCATTAGTTGACTCGATAATTGCACAAATCAACTAATCCTCTGTAAAACATTCTTTACCTAACATAATCTTTTAGTTGTATCAGTCATGCGTTTTCACCGTTGAATTTGCTGTGTGTGTGTGTGTGTGTGTGAGAGAGAGAGAGAGAGAGAGAGTACAGAAGATAATTTGATTGATTTCCAGGACAGAACAGTCAGTAATCATGATCATTCAAACTAAAACATAATTAAATATGATTAATGGTGGGAATATGTATATGTGTTATCTCCATAAAGAAAAATGCCACCCTAAATAATAATGAATTCTTACCAGCTAAAAGTAATAACATTCTATGCATGGCGGTGATGTATTGATAGGAAATATCATGAGATTTCTTATCCTCTACTGATATCTATGGTGCCATTACAGAAGCATATCAGTAATGACTGCAATGTCAAACCTATTAAGATTAAGATTAATTGCGAAGGTGAGAGAAAGCCAAAAGGATTAAGAGTGAAAGTATAAGGTTTAGGGTAAGAATTCCATGACCTGATGTGGTGACAATTATAATATCCCAAAACATTATTTTTTACTATAAATACTCCCCTTCCTTCCTCAATCCTCACACTCAATAGCCCTTCATTTTCCTCCCTCCATCATCTTGTGTGCCTCCAATTTGTTCTCATTTTCCTTTTCTCACCCTCTTCCTCCATCCATTCACATCTTCGCCATATCTTTCTTCGTCTTTGGCTTATAGATCATGGTTCCTCGCCAGATCTCCGGAGGGAAGTCTCGTTTCGATCTCTTAGCCTGCGTCCGGCGAGCGCTACCCTTCTTTTAGGGAAACCTTGTACGATCTTCGGTTCTCTTGGTGACTGCAGTCGGATCATGCAAGGGATTCATGCTGTGTTGCGTGAAGAAACCTAGAAAACCTAATCTTTTTTGTCCGCGAGTGTTGAACTCTCGGTGATGTCTCGTCGAGATCCCTCACCGGTGCATCACCAGGCACTTGTGTTCATCTCACGGGTAGTCGTGCATGGAGTGGATCTGTGCTCCTTGTTTCTTGATCTTACTTCTTCTCCTTGTTCTTGGTCATTTTAGGGTGTTTCCTCCCTTTGATCCACACCCTGAAGGGGCCACAGCCATGATGCGTGGATCGATCCAAGCAGTTGGTCTTTGTGGGTGTGGCACCATCAAGATTCACATGGATTCGGCCGCCGTTATACATGAGAATCTTGATGATGCTGCATCGACAAATACATGACTAATCCCTCGAGATGTACCATCAGATGTTGAGGTGATCGATCGCTTCCCAAAGTGTTCCTGGTTTTCTCTCTTCTTCTGTTCGAATAATTTATGATATATTGGATGCGAGCTGAAGTTGCAGGGAGTAGATTTTTCATCTCATACGGTGGACCGGTGAGTTGGTATGTATCTATCTACCTTTGTTCTTCGTGGATGGTTGCCCTCTTTCATCATTTTTATTTCAGTGGAGATTCGAGAGCATAAGGGTTGAGATCTATCTATAGCTCTCTGGAAAAGGTATAATAACATTTCCTTGTTACTATACAGGAGAAATTGTTGATGGGATATATTGTAGTTGTAATCATATGTTCAGCTTTATCATTTGAACAAAGAAAACGATTCTATATATAGTTTCTTGTGATCATCCACCATCAAGGGTTTTATTGACAGGATTAGGGTTACCATCACCGACTATGAACTCAGAGCAAGCATGATATCGGCCAAATTTCTTTTAGATGGACTGGCATCACCTTCCTAAATTCAACAGTAGGTGGTGATGATGTCTGTTATATTGTAATCTTTTTTGCATGGTTCTTTTCATATTCTCACCATCTTTTTTTGATTGGGAATGGATCAGCAGAAGTTTCTTCATCAAAGGAAAAACCTGACAGTGAGTATCTCATGAGTGAATCAAATATTAAATTGAATCTCCAGCCTCGGATTGTAATCGACAAGTTCATGCATATCATGATGGGTTAGTGACTGCAAGAACTATGGCACGGTTCATCAAATGAGCATAGAGATATTAGGATCCATCCTCACTGTGCTACATGCAAGATGTGTAGGAAAGATCAGCTGGTAAACTGATCTTACAAACATGGCAAAAGAAAATGTTTAGATCTGGCTGGTCTCATACTCTGAACCATCTTTTAGTAGGTAACTTAACGTGTGTAATCGAAAAGATTCGGCAATCTTATATACCTAAGATTGTGGCGTAGCAATAAGATTTGATTGGTTACATGTTGCATTTCCTCAGTGATTATTGCTAAGTTCCTAGCGAAATAGCTAGACTTGAGAATTGCTCGACATCAACATGGTTTTCTTTGCTTCTTATCTTGATGCAGAAATTTTGCTGCATGTACTGAAGAAGATAAAGTCAGGTCTTGTCCGAGGGAAGGCCTCAGATTCCTTCCTGATGATGTTTCCCACCATTCTCTTCTCTCTTCACTTTATTGTATGTTGTCTTCTCTTTTGACACAGATTTGCAGTAAATGTTTCTGCTTCGGTTTCTTTTCAAGAGGTTTTGCAGCAGAATGCGTAGCAAAAGACCTCTGGAGCGTATGGCATTCTGAAGCTGCAAATGTATGATCCATGAAAAGGATACCGAGGGAAATTCTTATTTAAGGGGAAAAATGGATCACAGAACTCAAAAGAAGCATGAGGAATGAGCAAGATTCACCATGACCATTGAACGAAGGTGGTCAAATGTATATCTGCATTCACCATGAATCTCTGGGCCTTTGATGTTATTCGTTGTCGGTATGTCTTAGATCATCGCTAAGATGTGGTGATCAATCATTTTGATGACACTTGTAATCGTGAGAGGAGCAAAATTGAAACCGAAATGGCCATGTATCATGATGAACAAAGAAAAGAAATGGTGGACACGAGGTACTGTTTGCTATTAATATGTAATGCTCGTCCCACCTTCACTCATGCAGGTGGGCCCCTCGCAAGGGGACATCCTCCTAGTCCAGTTATAATGTGGCATGGACCAACGTTGAAGGACTTGAAGGACTTGAAGGACATTCTCGCCCATAATTGTCTGGAAAACGTACCTTGTATCTTTTCTCTTCTGTGAACACAAACAATCATGCACGCTTTGGGGTGGGGATTCACCTGAGCAATAATTCTTGCGTACAAGCCTACACATTTGGAGGTAGTATTTGATATGCAGATACCGTATGTTAGACACACAAAAGAGTGATGGAAGGAAGAAGAATAAGCATGCATGCATGCATGCAAGTACTTGATTATTCAATGTAACGGTATTTTGCTAGTACCATTAAGACATGCTGCACCTCCATTTTACTGTCCGTCACACACACGATTTGAACAGAGTCAAATTGCAGGCCTTGATCTACTCTATGCTCAACCAGAAACAGATATCGAAACAGTAAAACCTTTATTAACCACCATCCCTTAGATTTCTTTAGATTGTAAGAGACATATAGCTTCCTCCATAAGCTTGTAAATGCAACATAGCTGATAATACAGATGACATGTCAACAAATAACATGGTACTTGTGGTGAAGATTGGTGTAGGTGTATTACTCGAGCAGACTGAATACTGGAAGCTTCTTTTGGGCCTAACCTGCCTAGAATCATATTACGGTACATAATTGCTAAGCTTAATTACGGTGATTAACAACATAATCTCGGATTCTGCTTTATATTCATCAATTAATCAGACAATCCAGCTTTGCTCCTCGGATGCTCCTTAAAGTCCATAATGTCACCCACCCACCTCGTCACTGCTTGATTCTCACAGACCCAAATCTTGTCGGCTACCTGATTGATCAATCTGAAGTCATGGCTCACCAACACCAGGCCACCATCCCACTCATTCAGTGCTTCTGATTGGGAATCAATGGTCTCGATATCCAGATGATTTGTGGGTTCAATGAGCAGCAGCATATGCTCTTCAAAAGTCCATAGAATCATAAAACAGTATGCTCGGAAGTACTGGTACATAACTGCTTAACTTAATTACGGTGATTAACAACATAATCTCGGAAGTACTGGCTTTTGAGGATTCTGCTTTGTATTCGTCAATTAATCAGACAATCCAGCTATGCTCCTCAGATGCTCCTTAAAGTCCATAATGCCACCCTCCCACTTTGTCACTGCTTGATTCTCGCAGACCCAAATCTCCTCAGCTACCTGATTGATCAATCTGAAGTCGTGGCTCACCAACACCAGGCCACCATCCCACTCATTCAGTGCTTCTGCTAGGGAATCAATGGTCTCGATATCCAGATGATTTGTGGGTTCATCGAGCAGCAGCATATGCGGTTGCCTCCAGGCCAGCCAAGCAAAGATCACCCTGCTCCTTTGACCATCTGACAAGTTCTTCATAGGCATCACCTGTGCTTTTCCTGACAATCCAAACTTTCCAATTGCAGCTCTCATCCTCTCCTCCTCATTACCTGGGTACTCTCTCATCATGTACTGAAGTGCAGACATCTCTAGATCAAGCTTCTCGGCCAGATGCTGATGAAACTGGGCAATTCTGAGATGGTTGTGCCGCCTAACCATTCCATCCAAAGGGATAAGATCACCAGTCATCAGCTTGAGCAATGTGCTCTTCCCAGCACCATTGGGCCCTACTAGTGCTACTCTGGAATCAAGGTCCACACCAAAATCAAGGTTCTTGTAGATGAGTTTCTCTGGGGTATATCCAAAAGTCACTCCCACAAACTGCAGGACTGGTGGGGGAAGTTTACCAACATCTACAAAGCGAACGACCAACACTTTGTCCTTCACCACTTTTTCTGTAAGTCCACCGCGCTCCATCTTGGCAAGAGTTTTCTCCTTGCTCTGGGCTTGACGGGCCAGCTTAGCAGATCCATGACCAAATCGAGCAATGTACTCTTTCATAGAAGAAATTTGCTCCTGCTCCCACTTGTACTGCTTCATCTGATTTTCTTCCAGCTCTGCACGAGTCTGGACGTATTGGTCATAGTTGCCGGTGTAGAATTTTAGCTTCTTGCTCTGCATGTGGATGATGTTGGTACAGACACCATTAAGAAAATCCTGAGAGTGTGACACCACAACTAGGATACGATCAAGTTTCTTCAGAGTCTCTTCCAACCAGACACATGCCTCTAAATCTGCAAAACAAAACAAGAACAAGCAAGCCTAAGTTTTGCATACTACCAGTCAAATGTGCATTCATACAACATCAGAAGCTGATCTTCTCATCTATGAAAAGTTTTGTAATAGGGAAGAGAACTCTACTACATGATAAATGCTTAAATTTATGTCCTGATTGTACACAGTGTATAAAAGATTCATTTAGATAACTGTATATACTTGTGAGCACAGATCTGGCCAAGGAAAGAAACAATTTGATCAAATGATCAAAACTTATCTATAAGCAATGCCTCATAATGCAATTTGGAAAAAAAATAGAAGCTCTTTTGCAATATTGCAATAGTCACTTTGTCTATGATGAGAGCATGAGTAAGCAGACATTATCCTCAAGTGAATAACCACCAAGTATGAAAAGCAGTGCTGTTCCAGCACTTAACATGAACAAAATCCATTTTAGCAGCATCCTGCTACAATGTAAACAATTTTTGAAAAATAAAAGCACAAGCAAAAGCTAACAACAATGTGCAGATGAAGCATAAAATGAAATATGGAAAATATATGGTTGATGTGGAAAGAGAGACGAAAAAAAGAGAATCTACTGGAGTTACACCAGCTGTTTCACTATTTTCATGCTCAGCTCTGGTAGGAACATCTGTAGAAGCAAATTCAGTAACCTTGGAAGCAAATCGAACTAATGTACTTCTTTTCTGAGAAGCACAAAACATGATAACAAGAGAAAATCACAATGATATTATCATTTTTATTACTGTAAACTGCACAAGGTAATTCTAAAGACATAAAAATCAATCATCATAATGCAAATGTACAATTGATATCTAACCTTTTGTCAAGCTAGCGCATATTTAGATATCTAGCCTGAACCATCTCAGGCTTTTTGCAACCAAATTTAGGAGATTCTTGTTTCTATAATTCAGATTTGCTCAGGTAATGAATGTAAAGTTTCAACAAGCAACCCTTGATGATACTTGAATTTCAAGGAAATTCATTGAGATAACTGCTTCAAGGAAATAATGGATAGGGAAATCAAGTTTGGCAGTTGTAACGTTATACCAATCCATGTAAGTTTGTACAAAACCAAATTCTTAATTAGTTGGCATAGCAAAGTGCAACACCATATCTAATATAATATTACATGGACGGATGGGAATTAGTCATTTAGGATTCCGAAACAACTAGGTCTACATCTCAAAAGTTTCAACCCAAACCCCATGAATTAACTTGCATATATGTTCAACCAATATGGCTCACAGTAACAAAAAAATGTTCTTATCTACATCTACATATCCATTCTGGATTGTCTAGGACATGATACTTGTAGGATACTTCATGATATATGTAGATATATGTGTCATGATTTTTAAATAATTAATAAACAGATAAAATAATTTTAGAATTCTGCAAATAGTTTTTCATTATAGAAATGAAAACATGTTTTATATAGTAATTATTAGTTATTTGTATTTTCATTAAATTATGATTAATAAAATTGATAGAATGATCTTATTTCACTTATAATAAGTTTCTTCCATCTTCTTTATACAACTGAAATATTATATAATAAAATTCTTTTTGTCCATGGTAAATAGGGTAGGAATGCTTTCATGTTGATTAGTGACTTGCTATTATCTATCATAATATATAACTATCTATTTCAAAACTTCAATTAAATATCAAGCCTTGCCGTAAATTTAATTTTTGTGTACAAATTCAAGGCATTTTATAACCACTTTTCTTAAAGATGTCATGTATCAGCATATATGTCCTGTGACATATCAGTGTCCCATATATCAGTATATAGGCTTCATAAATCACAAGAAAATACTCGACTTTTAAGTTATTTAATGAGTAGCAGATTAGAGAAAATTGTTTTTTGAATGTTCCAAAGATCTAGTGTAACATAATGGATCATTAGTATTGATTTTGCTATTCCTTCATTACAGCCACAATCACTTTATTAGTTGATAATCTTCCATGTAAACATGTGATAACCCAAACAAATCTACCAACTCCAACACCTACCCGAGATACCAACTGTTCAAGCCCCAAGGAAACCTAGCTAAGCTGATCTTGTCTCAGGTACATATTTCGTTAGTCAAACTTGGCATCACCAACTGATCCTGATAAAATTGTATACCAATAACATAAAAGAAAAAAAAAAAACGATGTAAAGGTCATCGACCTATCAAAACAAGAATAATAATTAATTTCTTTGTATGAAAAATCCAAGTATGCCAAATAATAAATAAAGAGGACCAATGGCAACTAGTTTCCTGATGTTGGAAAAAGAGAATATATATTTTACCAAGATGATTTGTAGGCTCATCAAGCAAGAGGATAGTTGGGTTCATAAACAATGCTCTAGCCAATGCAATCCTCATACGCCATCCACCAGAGAAATCACGGGTTTTCTTTGCTTGCATTTGTTTATTAAAACCAAGTCCATACAAAATTTCGGCAGCTCGCTTCTCAGCAGTGGATGCATCTATTGCTTCCAATCGCTCATATATACGATCCAAAGCTTCTCCACCACCACCATCCTATAAGAAGTCATAAAATCAAAACATATATAAAAGAATAATAGATCACTTTGATCAAAGAAAAGGCGTATATAACCAAGCTGCTATCTGTAACATGAAAATTGTGCTTACAAACAAACCTCAGCAGCTAAGATTTCAGCTTCTTTCTCCAGCCTCAATCTTTCTTCATCACAATTAATGACGGCCTCCAAAGCTGACATGTCTGAAGCTTCAATCTCCCGGGTAAGGTGATATATATCCATGTGCTCAGGAATTGGAAGCTCTCTGCATCCTATTGCTGCAAGGAGGGTGGATTTCCCACAGCCATTCAGTCCTAACAAACCATAGCGCCTACAAGTAGAACAAATTAGCTAAATAAACAAACCAAGGCATAAAATCCAACTCCAATACTAAAGTTAGAAGTTTACATGCAATACCTGCCATAGTTGAGCTCCAACTCAGAATCCACTATAAGGTCATGCCCATGAAAGGTTAGTGATAACGACTCAATCTGGAATGTGTACAATTGCCAAGGATTATGAAATGAAGGCAAAAAATATTCATAATGACAAAAGAAACACAGTAGAAGCCATGAATATGTTAACTTGATCATCTTGTTCAGCGCCACAACAATGGGACTGCAAAGGGTCTGGTCATAGTTGTCTATATCTATTAATATTCAAGTGATAAAATAAAATCAGTATATAACAAACATCAATCCATCCTAAATAAATCAAATTCATCAATAATTCCAAAATTCCATATAGTGACAAAATGAACCCTTTCAAGCAACCAACTTCAAGGGGGAAATGAACCATCCAAAAGTTAGTATATACCGTATTCTTAACAATTATGAAATAAGGAAAACAAGAATATGCTTGTGCAGATAAGGAAAAGATTAAGAGAAGCAGTCCTGTCAACAAGATGGAAACAGAATTTGTTGGACAATGGTGACCAAATAAGTTCTGTAATTTTGAGCTTCATCCTGGTACTCAACAATCAAGACAAGAATTGCTTATGAGCCTGTAGCCATATGATGCATCTTTTCTCAACACTGCTTCAGAGCAAACAACATACTGAATAAAGACATCTTGTTCCACTGCCATCATCCTCATCATTATTTATTTAAGGTCACTCTTAAGAACATCAGAAGAAAATCATATAGCCTTACAATATTAAAAAATTTCTTAATGATATAGTATCATTTAAAAAACTTGGCCAACATAAGCACTCTTTTTCTTCCTTAATGATATAGAAATTCACTAAGCTTTGGAGTGTAAGGGGATTCATATATAATATATTTTAAGTGAGCTTTTCCCAATATATTCTTTATTTAGATGATGGTAAAGAATTTCATAACTGATAGTAGAAAACATAGGCAAAATATCTACAAGCATTGAAGACAAATAAAAATAGTCTTTAGTTCTCTGATAACCATAAAAGCCTGGGCCATACTGACTGTCTTTTCCAAATCAAGGACTTCACCACATAAGGGGCAATATTATTGCGACAGAAAAGAAAAACTCTGTACCCAGAATTTCATAACTCTGTACCCCGATCACATTGCAAGCCATAAACAACATAACATTTTATAAGTGACTCATTTCCTACGGAACTGCACCTCGTGGTCCATAAGAAATATTAAATTAACTTGTATATATGCCCGAAACAATTCTCATTTTTACTCTAAATTTCAAATTCGAACCCTACTTGATTTGATAATCGAAAACTGATGATCATGCTCAGATACATTTTCACTATAATCAAAACTCCATTTCTGAAATAACCCCTCTATGATTTTCACTTGTTAGATTAAGCATTAGCTTACTTAACAAGGAACAAAAACGTATCTTTACGAACCAAAGGTGGAGAGGGAAAAATGAAGGTACATGGATATCTCTGGAGAGCGGATGCGAGGCGAGGACACCCGTGCACGTCCGATCCGAGATCCGCATCGAACCGACTCCATCGGCCAACTTCCCCACCGCCGCCCCATTCGGCACATCGGCGGCCGCCTTCGACGACGTGGCCGATGATTTCCCTCCCCTCTTCGCAGCCGCCGCGGCCTTTTTGGCCGCCGCCTTCTTCTTGCTCGCGTCCGACACCATCCCCTGCTCAAATCCCCAAACCAAATCAACGGATCGGTCTCAACAGACGGTAGACGGACAAAACCCGGGCTAAATTCGAAGGGGAGAGAGAAATTGGAGGGCGGCGTGGAGGATACGGTTCCTACTTTCTTGCGAGGGTTTGCCCTTAATGCCGATCTAATATTAGTTCAATTACTTCTTTATTCTTATACTACTGAACCCAAGCGTCACCTTGCTTTGTTCTTCGTGATACCGCTAGCATTAATATGCGGTTACTTCATCTACTGTTCAATTAGTATGCGGATATTTTATCTGCCGTCCACGCGTGAGTTCGGAATCGATCCGGTCCGAGACGGTTCGAGTGATCCAGCGATCCGTGACTGCACGATTCATAAAGCATTGAGATCTGACCTCCGGCGTTTTGAGATCCACGTAAGTTCTGATTACTGGGCTGGGCTTGATATTTGGTGGGTCTCTATTCGCTGTCAGCCCCAAATGCAACTTGGAATGTGGAATTTGGTGTGCAATTCTTGGATTCGCCAATCGACCTTTCAATGTTATCATTGGAGGCATTGCCTCGAGATTATTGTGGACTGCAAATTGAGATACAAGACGCATTGAATCTATCAATATGTGACATATCAGATTGAGTTTATTTTGACGATTGATTAGACTTGCAATTGTGACATAAACAGATCAAGATTTGTGTCTTTTAAATCAGGTTCGAGGAAGGATGGTGGTGTAATCTGACCACTAAACATGAATAAGAAACATATGCATGATCGAGAAATTAAATTGTTTGTCACCAAAGTGAGGGGTGTGATAAGATGGCACTATTTGGGTAGTCAAAAGAGCCCCAACTTCGAAAGGTTTGGTTCAGTTTATTAATTAAATCTTTTAAATGTTAAAAGAATGAAATTCTCTCAATTATTTGTTTATTATTAGAGATATTTTAATTTTCCTAAAGATGCTAGTCCTTTTTATTATAAGGATCAAAGAGATGAAAAATCTTATCTTATTGATTCCTTTATGATCCTCTTCATATTAGTCTTCTTTCATTATATTATAAAAATTATTTATTTTATATTTTTATAATGATAATTTTTTGAAAAAATTTATAAATTTAGGAATTTCGTCCTAATTTTAAAAAAATGTTCATATAGTATCCGATTTTTTTTAAGATCATCATCTTATCCCTATCAACCATTGCCCTCCACTTGTCGATCGCTCCCCTCCTCTCTTATAATTGCTTGCACTTCCGTACTAGGCTAGCTCCATTGACTCCTCTCATGATTGCTTGTGCCTCCACATGTGAGCTAGCCTCATGAACTGGCCCTTCATCTCTATTGGATGCCTATACCTCCATGCATAAACATGCCTTAATAATCGCCCCCCCCTCATCTCTCTTAGTCGTTTACACTTCAATGTGTGTAAGCTAATTATATTAAACTCACCCCCGACCTTCTACACCTTCATACATAAGTTGGCCCCATCATCACCCCTCTACACAAAGATACGAACGGTGGTAGAAGCGATACAGGACGAATAAGACAATGATGATTCTGATGAAAGCATGGGTAAAATAATCATTTTTCATGATCAGAAATGTTATCTAAAAAATTTTCAAAGTTTGGATGAATTTATCCCTTTTCACAGTTCTGAAAAAAAAAATCAACTTACAAGTTTTTTTTGAGAATTTATCTTTTTTATAATAAAAAATTTTATTTTTAATAAAATTGATTAGACATGTACAGTCCAACAAATTGATTCACTCATTCAATTCAATCTTTATAACCATGATGGGCACTTATTCTTTTTATTATATTCCTATTATTTTGTCTATTTTATTCTTTCTCTCTCATCCTTGGAACACTACATTCCAGCAGCATCAGAAAGCCCCATGGCCACAGTTAAAAGACTTGTCATTATTTTTCCCCAAAAACCAATAAGAGGACAGGTTAGATTTGGATGTGGGGTGGGTGATGCATGGTTTCCAGATCCAAAATGTTGGACTGAGACCATCATAAGGAGCAGTGGCTGTGTCTGCATCCAAAGTGGATAGCCCTTGAAATGGACAAAACACCAGCCTCTCCATCTGTTGGAGTTGCTCCCAGGCATTGCAGCATATGGTTTTGCAGATCGGAGAGGCAGACAAATTTGCCACAGAGATGGACAAGACATTTGTCTTGTCCAATCTTTCTAGGGAAGGGAGGATCACAACCTCTCTCTCTCTCTCTCTCTCTCTCTCTCTCTGTGCTTCAAATCTTTCATTGCCTTGATTTCACAGCCCTCCCACCAACCAATGCATCTGGTTTTGAATCTTCACAAACACCTGCCATCAAGAACCTCGCAAGGCTTGCAATCATACTTGATTAATGATGCACTTCTAACAACATGCTCCAATCTGTACACCAGCCGACGATGATCACTCTTTTATCTGAATATAAAAAGAGAGTCCTCATCTGCTACCACCACATTATGAACCATCCCTGAGCTGGCTTGGCTGGAGAAGTGCTACCTCGAAGGGAACCAAAACAAGAAAAAGAAAGTGCTCCATGCGCATTGTTTTGAGAGTTAATCGCAAGTGACGACACTAAGATTTCAGCACAGTTATCAGACTGTTGTCATCTTGCTTGATTGAAGATTCCATGACAGATATCTCAGTTATCAACTGTGAGGCTCCATCCCATCAACCCCAACCTACCCTAAACACAAGTCCACCTCAGTGTGTTGAGATGTTGGTGGC
Source organism: Musa balbisiana (assembly GCA_004837865.1). Taxonomy (NCBI): domain Eukaryota; kingdom Viridiplantae; phylum Streptophyta; class Magnoliopsida; order Zingiberales; family Musaceae; genus Musa; species Musa balbisiana. The sequence goes on from CM017189.1 coordinate 20,079,310, forward strand.
CTTGGTCTTTCTATATTCACAGCCTGACATTGCAGACTCTCATCTCTTTGACATCTTTCCTTTTAAATATCCTTCAGTGGATGCACAAGGTGCATGCACTAAGGCATCCACTGTCTCATTATTCATCCTCTTAGAATATGAGTATAACCAAGGTGTGTTCCTTTAAGATATGAGAGTTGACTCGTGCTTTGTCTAGTTAGGAATCTATCATCAAATAAGGCTGATGTTTCTTGCCAGCAGATATATCCAGTGGGTTCACGTTGGATTCTTATGAAAATTGTATTCTTATCTGAATGCAAAAGACCAGAATTATCAAGATGATGCCTGGTTATCTTGAATCCTACCGTCATATACGTTGGCAAACATGTTCTATATATATGCAGATAAGGTTGGTATTAGGGTAAGACAATCATCAGTTTAGCTTGGAAAGTTGCTGCTCAAATGTCTTGTCGATATGAGTATTCATATAATTGAGATGGACTGAGAAGAGTCAAAGTCAGTTTTAATGCCAAACGAGATGCTGAAAGGTAAAAGATACGTTTGTCTATGAGCCACTCACACAAACACATGGTTTGGAAGTGTTTCTTGACTTCTCCTTTTCCAAGACGTTTCTTCTTTCTCTGTCTTCTTTGTTTTCTTGGGTTGTAACGATGAACAACAACACCTCATAGGTAGCTGTGAATAGTTTCCACCGGACCACACAGTCGTGCTTCTGTCGTATTTGTTGTTTTGTGCATTCCCATGGTTGCCATACTTTTGTGTACAACATGCATAGCTACAGATTATCCAAAAGTATTTGAGGTTGAACGTATCTTGTCGGTGTGTTGAGAAGCTAATGGACCGCATAAACAACGGGAAGACCCATTAGATCCACACATGGTAGGTGCTACAGTACAAAATAACATGCCGCAAGAAAGCAAACAGTAGGGTTTATGTATGAGAACACAAGATCTTTCCATGAATGGACTACCTTTTCCCTTTTCATGATTAGTTGAGCTAAAGATCAAGAGCCACTATGTGACTGTGTTCATGACATGACCACTTCCGTAACAATCTCATGTCTTTCCTTTCTCCATCTGTCAATGTGAAGAAGTCATCATCATTTTTCCTTGGGCTGCAAAATGATATGTTTGGTGCCTGAAAACATTTTCTAATAGCGACATGGTGCTGTTACTGTTAATGATGTGAAAGATGTAGATTTTCTTGAGTAGAAAGTTGAGACTAAGAGCATCGACATTTTCTAGAATTCAGCAGTGTCAAGTCCCCCCTCTCTCTAAATTCCACTACACGAGTCAGTGCTGTTGAACATCGAACACAAACTAGTTTCTGCTTTCATCAGTCATCACCAACCACTTTGAAGAGAAGACAGCAATCAAATACCAGGGCATTGCCCACTGGAAGCAAGGTTCATGGTGATGACCTTCTTCTTGAATGATCAAGTGTGTCAAATATTTATGATCAAAGTTGTCATGGGTCAGAGTTGCAGCTACACGTCTAATCATAATTTTGTTTTCCTTTTATAATGACACGAGAGATTCAAAAGCTAGCTGGAAGTTGAAAATATGGGATACCGGTCAATTTCACTGCTGATGACTACAGTGTGTGTCCCTTTACATCGCAGAAAATGAGGGGTTGACATCCGTTCTCAACCATCTTAAAGTTATCAATCTATGACTCCCGAGAGCAAAACAATGGCTAAAGCAGAAGGTTAACATGTGGATGATGAACTCAGCAGTGCAAGCCAAAAGGTTAAGCTATTGGGTGGGGAGGTGCTGTATGGTAGCATCACATGTAGTAATTACTTGGGCAGAGATTATCGCTACATTCCGATTGCTTGTTACATTAATTAAAAGGGAGGGATGGCGACAAGTCTTGACACAGCCCTCGGACTTGAACTCTGGCATGGAGTCAGTGACAATTTTGTCTACCATATGCACTTGGACTAGACTGATCCAACAGAATTCAATGCTTCTACCAGCATATATTGGTCTCGGTAGAAGGAATGGAGGGAAGAGGAGCAAGCCAAAGCGAGCAGGGTTTCATCAGATGTAGGGTCTCCAAAAGTACAGGGACTGGTTTTCTTTATAGGTGGTGATGGTGAGTCTTATAAATCTCTGACACCAAGATGCGTGCAGCCAAGAGAGGCTGGAGAAGCGGATTGAAACTTGACAGCCTATCCTTTGACTTGTTTAGCATTTCCAACCTCTATATACCTCTGCGTTGTCCATCTCCTTCTCTGTCTCCTTCATACTGTGTTGTGGCAGTGTTCCAAGGCCAGGCGATCGAACTCAAGAATCCAGTGGGAAGAAGACGTGGGGGTGGAGCCACAGGCGATCGAGCTGCAACATCTGCAGCCATGGGGAGGGCTCCATGCTGCGACAAGGCAAACGTCAAGAAAGGCCCCTGGTCTCCGGAGGAAGACAAGCAGCTGAAGGAGTACATAGAGAAGCATGGAACAGGTGGAAACTGGATCGCTCTCCCTCAGAAAGCTGGTAAACCAAAGGAGTTTTGTGGTTTCAATTCCCTTTTTGTACTTGTATGCGCTCTTCCACGAGTGTTTGAGGAATTCTGAGGATTGAAATGGAGTGCCAACAGGTCTGAGGAGGTGTGGGAAGAGTTGCAGGCTGAGATGGCTCAACTATTTGAGGCCTAACATAAAGCACGGGGATTTCTCCGATGAGGAAGATAGGATCATTTGCAGCCTGTTTGCTAACATCGGAAGCAGGTGAATTCGATTGTGTTCTTGATGCCACTGCATTTGATGCGATGGAGTCCGTAGTTATATGCTTTCTCTCATCCGATGTGCCAAATTCCCATGCGCAGATGGTCCATCATAGCAGCCCAGCTTCCGGGGAGGACTGACAACGACATCAAGAACTACTGGAACACCAAGCTGAAGAAAAGGCTCCTGGGCCTACCGACATCCCACAGAAAGCCTCATCATCAGCAGCAGAAGAAGCATCAGCTCCAGGAGCAGCAGCAACAACAGCAGTTCTTTCCGTCGTCCTTTGCGGCCACTGATCCGTTCTCATCGTCAGCACCTGACCTGGAAGGCATCCCCATCTCTCATCTCCTGAATTCTCTGGTGGCACACCCGACGCATCAGAGTGGAAATCTCATCGTGTTCGGAGGTGATCACCACAGCTGCAGTTCATCCGATGGCAGCAGCATACAGATCGGCTACGGGAGGGACTTCAACCAGGGGTTATATAATGGAAGGGAGAACATGGGCTTCGAGAGCCATCTCTATGGCGGGTTGGAGACCGAGAAGCTTCTGCTTGGTGGTGGTGGTGGTGGATGTGAAGCATCATCGATTGGATACAGGTTTGGTGAGGTGAAGCCGACCATCGCTTGTCCAACTGATGCCTGCCATGGCCTCTATCTGGATGGCAGAAGCGGTGCAGCCACGGACACGAGCTTCAGGAACATAGCAAGCGCCATGTACCACTGCTGACTATATAATGACAAGCATCTGGTTTCCTTTATTTTCTCCTCCTCCTCCTCCTCCTCCTCCTCCTCCTCATCCTCCTCGGGAGGAGGGATATGATTGTGTGATTTTGACGGTGCATGGGCTTCTTCACAACCAGCGTTGGATATTGTTCTTGGGGTTGCTTCTGACACGATGTTTGCTGTGTGTGAGTCTAGTCCGACCTCATCATTCAGAGCTAAATCTAATGTGCCTGCTGCCTCCAGTGCTCGGTGAGTTGCAGTCTCCCAAGAACATCATCGAGAGTCGCAACAAATCATAAAGAAACAGAAACCCTAAATCTATCAGGTCATCATAGACCTTCACTCGAAGAAACAGAAAGCTTCTTTAACCTGTAAATGGCTTCCTCCATCTGCGTCTCAATTCCCGAAGAAGCACCAACAGTGCAAACACATATCAATGACCTTCAGAGGTCACATGGAGATGGGACATGGAAACCGGGGACAACTCGGTACCAGCGGAAGAAGCGTGTCTCGTCCTCATATATAAATGCGACGCTTTGGAGCGTAGCTCCAACTGAGATCGGCTTCGTGGGCTTTTCAGTGTTCTCAGCTTCTTGCGAGCTCATCCATGGCGGTAAGCTTTGGCTGTTCCAAGAAAAATAGGGGAGACAGGACAAGGGTGTTGGTTCTTTAAGGCCAGCGCAACCGCAGCATCGATGAATGGGAAGGAGAAGATAGAGAGTCTTCCTTGGCCGGCAGAGGGAGAGGGAGAGGATATATGCTTTCAAATCCAAGTTGATTTCAGAGCTTAGATTCTTTTGTCATCTTGCATTAACCTTAAAAGATAAAAACATCTGTCTTCCTGAATTCTCCCACCAAAGGCTTTGTCACTTTCTCTTGCATTCTTTCACGCTTGCATGTCAGTATGTGGTACATGTTTTATTGATTGGGCTGCACTTACTTTGCTGTCATATACATTATATACTTGCCACTTAATTTGCTACTGATGTAAATAAGGAAGCCAATAAAAATCTTTAGGCAAGTCTTTGATTCACTGAGATACCACTTTAATCTAAAAGTTTCGAGTACAGATTTATTAATGACTTTATTTTTGTTCCATAAAGATAGTTTGAAAGATCATAATAGCAATTTTGTTAAGAAAGATTTGCTCAAAGAAAAGAGAAGTTAGTACTAATATTGCATTCCCATTTTTTTATCTTATTAAACCTACTTTATTGTATTCAACACATTAACTAGGCATGTTCGAAGGCTAAATCGATTTGATTAAAGTAAGATAGTCCAAACCATTATTCCTTCAAAAAAATTTGATGATGTCTTTGGGGATTCACTGGTTATTGAGCTATCAATATATATATATATATATATATATATATATATATATATATATATATATATATATATATATATATATATATATATATATATATATATATATATATATATCTCACTTCAAAATCATGAAATGACACTTCATTTGGCATATAATGTTGTAGCTTTGCCAGCTGTCTCACCTACTTTCAGTATAATTTACACCTCTATATAGTTTAAGTTTGATCAATCTTTCTAGAAGAATGTCCTTTCATAGGGGTAGTAGATGGGATGGTAGGTACAAGGTTGGCATTTTTATAAAGGACAGACTCTACCATAAACAAAGTTGCAGTGTCCCAAAGTTATGAACTTGATCTTATGGGTTAATTACATATTAGATTATCCTGTAATTTATTAAAATTACAAGTTGCAGTTTCCAGTTAGGTCCCAAAGTTACATTTTTCTAGTTAGATCTATCTCGATTTTTAAACTTAAAAAATTTATTAAAATTTTTATAATTATGAAAATAAAATATTTAACCTTATTTATCTTAAAACCATCGACCTTATTGACGGACGATACAACACGTGACAACATGTGCATGAATGATATGAAAATAATTGGTAAAAAGATAATTTCAATAATGATAGTGGATGATGACAACGTGGGTGGCTATTGTGGTGGTGGTCGACTTTGTTAATGTCAATCCAAATATCAACGATGAGGAAAAGAAGACAAAATAGTAAAATATTTATGTCATCGTCGGAGGAGAAAGAAGAGGGAGGTGAGGCATTTGCATCAACGCCACATCGCTCTTCCTCCTATTCCTCTTCCAACGATACAGTGGTCAACGAAACTGAAAAGGAGGTAGTGTGGTGCCATATCAAACGATGCGATAGCTAATGACAACAAAGAGGATGTAGAGCGGTGCAACACTAACATAGATGAGACAATGCGACATTGCACCGAACGATGCAATGGTCAACGAAAACAAAAAGGAGACAAAACGATGCGATGCTAATGCAGATGCCTCACCTATCTCCTCTTCCTCCTCTAGTGTTGCACCGCTTTACCTCACCTACCTCCTCTTCCTCCTCCGACGCCTCACCTCCCTCCTTTTCCTCCTTCAACATCAACACATACGCCTCACTACTCTGCTTCCTCGTCGTCGTTATTCAAATCGATATTGACAAGACAGACAACTACATCATTCTCGCCAACGACGACCCAAGATATCATCATCCGTCATCACCATTGAAATTATCTTTTTGTCTATCATTCACATGTTATATCTTCCGTCGATAAAACCAATGATGCTATGATAAATAATATTAAATAACTATAAAAATTTTAATATAAATTTCTTAACTCTTAAAAATGGGATGCTAAAGAGGTCAAACTAATAATACATAATTAGCTCTTGATACTGGGTTTCAATTTTGCAAAATGCTGCTTGTGTGAGGGAGAGGCATTCGCCTTGTTCTGGGATTGTCCGAAACATTAAACAATCCTGGATTCAAAAAAATGATTTCATAGTTAACTTTTATCTGAATGCTAAAATAATTAACTATATAGGACAGGAGGAAGAGGGAGGATTATTCTACAATTATATGACAGGTCAATCTTAACTTCTAAGACGTGTTTAACCCAATCATTGATCAGATGCTGTGAAGGTGAAGAGAGTAATACTTTGGTTTTTGTTCTACTTGCCATCATCAACAATTAGTGTAGCATGCATAGTTGCCATGCTTCTGATGAACAACAGTCATGCATGATTAGAATATCTTTGGCAAGTCTCCAGAACAAGATGTAGAAGGCAATCTCTTCTCTTAACATCTCAGTCCTGAAACACACCCAGAGCAGAAACACCTTTTTCCAAGATAAGTAAAAGACAAAAAAAATTACTGAAGAGAGCTGGTTATCTGATTCTGATTCTGAAAGACACATTTCAATTTCTTAATCTTTCTCTGAGAATCTTGTATATGTTAAGTCACGTAGTTTAATTTAAATATTGGTTGTCTGAACTTCCTTCTACAAGTGGGGAAATTGGATGACCTTGCTCAACAGTTCAGTTGGTCCTTCACCAAAGGAACTGCAGGAATATGCTTCTTCAGATGCATGTGTCGTTGGGCAGAGAGAGCTTTAATAATAAGGAATTCTTTGTTCCAACCAGTATCTCAGGAGCATCTCTCCCCACCACCCTGGGTTTGATAGTGAATGAATTTTTCCAGCAGAGTATGTCAGCCACAGTCTGCTCCGGAGAAAGCTCCTGCCGGAAAACTATTAGACAGTTTCTCAGCAGCCAATTCGATTCTTGTCTTGTCCTGAAATAAATGTGAATGATAGGTATTAACAATATCAAAATCCACATAAAAGATAGAAAATGCCACAAATGTGTCAGTTGTATGGTAGCATCGGTGAATGGGCATGGAGCCTTGAAACATTTACCTTTCCGACAAAAGTTATTACAAGAGGCCCAACCCTGGACTTCCGTTGGCATCCTACATTTTTAATAGAAATAATCACTAAAAGGATCACACGCATCAGTTGAAAGCTAAGCCATCCTTATGATAGACACTTTAATAACCAGTAAGTAGTTCCTTTATATAATTGACCTGTATGTAAATGATGATAGGCTTACCTATGTAAATATCTGGGAATTCAAGGCACAACTTTGATATAGTTTGAGCAGTTTCAACCTGCAATGCATGAGACAAGAAACAAGGGTAATGACATCTAGTCAGTCACTGAGATTAGGAGTGATGAATCCAATATATTTCATTCTGATGGGAAAATGGGTGCCAATATCAGGTTCTACAGAATATTTTAACCAAAATGCTGATAACATATTTACTAACTTTGACCTCAAGAATTCATAAATTGAACAACACTAAAATAACTCCACTATTGGAAAAAAATCACCTATGATAGTTTCTGCGTTGGATGTAAATGTTAGTCAATGCCATATTGAGGGCAAACCAATGGTGTGCTGGTCAGGCAAAGAAACCTGTGCTGGTCAACACAGATTGTACCCACACATTGCTGTCACCCCTGTGCCACATAACTCAAATTCTTACCCAGCAGATCACGTTGGACTGGTACACATAGAGGGTTCAAACGAGAGTGACTAATTATTTTAGCTCAGTATTTGGGATGGCACTATACACACCACAGAAACCCTACAACTTGTTTGATGAGATAGCTATAGTACAATTTCTGTATTTTTATCAGAATAATACAGCTCACAGATGCACATATGAACATATGTATATGTGCACTTGCATTAAAACAATTGATAACAAAGAACAATTCAGGAAATGTGAAGTTCAGCTGTATACATTTTAACTAGAACATACTGATCTATTCAATCAAAAGCAGAGGTTGCAGAGTAAAGCAATAAAGATAATCTATTGCATGAATGTAGCATAAGAAAATAAATTAGTTTGGTAATTAGACGCATCAACATGAAAGGATCAAAGCTGAAGATAGAAGTATACATCAGAAAGCATGGTACCAAGATGCTTTGACATGAATGGTGGCAAACACATTAATGGGTGACTTGGTGTTTCAAGAAGACAATCCCATTGTGTTTCTAGTTCAGATACATTTGTTGCTGCAAGAATAATTACATTTTGACATTTGATCTGCAACAAAAGTAAACAAATGCATGCTCAGGTGAAGGAAACTGCTCATCAAGCAGAACTGTAAGTTCAACATAGGTAAATGCTAACAAATATTAATATTTTCTTTGCTAAATGTGAAAAACAAATAAATCAACCTGAACAGTGATCCTTATAGCAAGACGCTTCTGACTAAGCAAAAGACTACCATCCATCATGTGCTACAGCAAATTACACTTCAAATTTTCTTGTGATTAACAATCAACAAATGAATCCTAATTACAAAGAAAGAGCAGCACCACTGCTCATGTGGAGCTGAGGACCCACTTGCTGACAGATTGCACAAAATAGGATTGCAGATGTGATGAAACAAGTCAACACAAATACAATTGCAGATCTCTACTAAATTTCAGAACTTGGGGTGATTAGATAAACAAAATGGTTAACCCAGCTAGGAAGCTTTTATGCTCGTCTATCAGGAGCTTGGCATGCATAGACAAGAGTATTTTCCACAAGACCAAGTCATACTACAACCACCTTTGTTGGCAACTCAAGAAGATGCCATTGTGCTCTTACCTAATGGGACGAAAGATTCCTTATTTGAGATTTCTTTCATAAACTTTGGACGATTATATAATATGAATTGCATACAATAAATATAATATATTATCTTTCACTAGAACATTACATGATTTTCTAACTGTAAGTTGATGTGTTTGGATCTACAAGAAAAGTTTCACAGCAAGCTTGAATTGGCACAGCACTGAAGATGGGATTGATGGTAACAGTAGTAAGAGTATGGCCTTTTAGATTGAATATCAAAGCTCTATTTGTGCCTTAGCTTCCAGATTGACTATACGACAGCATGGGTTACATCAGAATGCTCAACCAAAAGTAAACCAGGAACATTTTTCAGAAACCCAAATCAATTCCGGTCAGACAAGTCAATAATGTAGATCAATTTCTTTTCTTTGTTTAGGTAGGCAACTGAAAGAATTAGGAAGAAGCAGAAGCTCATATACTCGGACGAATCATGGTTGTTGTACCTAGATTGGCAAGGTAATGGTCTAGAATCAATAATGATGTTATCTACAAAAGATGCTAGACTTGTTGTAGCTCATTATGAAAGGACAAAAATGGAAAGTCAAGAAAAAAAATTGCAACAGATGGTAGAAACATCCTCCTGGCTACAACAAATTACACTTCAGAATTTAAAACATTATTGATTCTAGAAAAAAAACTACCATCCATAATGCTGTTATCTACAAAAGATGGTAGATCAGTAATGCCAATGCTGTTATCTCCCTTTCTAAAAGAGAAAAACTTGTTTAACTTGTTAAGAAATATGCTTGTCAATACATGTGAACCTTGAGTTCTGTGTCAAACAAATAAATCTAAAAGGGCAGCCCAATGCCCTAGGCTACTGCTAATATGGGCTAGTGGAAAGTCTAACATAAGCAATTTTACAACTTTACCATTGCAGGAAAAGAGATTGTTTCCCTGTCTTGAATCTAAGTTGCCCAAATTGCAAAAAACCAATTTTACTATGATACGAAGGTCAGGTCTGCCCACAAATGCAGACTACGTATGTGAAAAAACAAGGTAAAACATAAATGTAAGAAACAATTATCGACAAATGGGGAGTTTGCATTGAGCCAGACTCGGACATACCAACGGCACAGGCAGCTTACTTTGTTGCATTAACTCAGTTATGCCTTCAGGTAATAAGCCATCTGGAAAGGAAGACAAACAAGTTTACAGTTACAACCTTTACCAACAAAAACCTCATTAAATTAACTTCAAAAGTAATTTAATATGTAAAAACTGGAGGACCCAAGCGAGGAAAGATAATTTACTTCTGTCTTGCTTTGAAGAATATCAATATCTAAAAAAACAAGTAAAAATTTACAAGCAACAGGATACATAGATATGTTGCTTCACCAAGGGCACAAAGAATGACAAAGTATTAAACTACTGCCATCATCAAAACCATAAAATAGATATTATCATTTGGAATGCACACTACTGTCACGGACTTAGCTGGTTTTGCCTAAGTCGTGCGGCACCCTTGCGTGTCCGTCCGCAAAGGTCAGCCTCCCCGAAACCTCCCCATGGTCCCTTAGGACCTACAAAAGAGAAAAACTTGTTTAACTTGTTAAGAAATATGCTTGTCAATACATGTGAACCTTGAGTTCTGTGTCAAACAAATAAATCTAAAAGGGCAGCCCAATGCCCTAGGCTACTGCTAATATGGGCTAGTGGAAAGTCTAACATAAGCAATTTTACAACTTTACCAACAAAAACCTCATTAAATTAACTTCAAAAGTAATTTAATATGTAAAAACTGGAGGACCCAAGCGAGGAAAGATAATTTACTTCTGTCTTGCTTTGAAGAATATCAATATCTAAAAAAACAAGTAAAAATTTACAAGCAACAGGATACATAGATATGTTGCTTCACCAAGGGCACAAAGAATGACAAAGTATTAAACTACTGCCATCATCAAAACCATAAAATAGATATTATCATTTGGAATGCACACTACTGTCACGGACTTAGCTGGTTTTGCCTAAGTCGTGCGGCACCCTTGCGTGTCCGTCCGCAAAGGTCAGCCTCCCCGAAACCTCCCCATGGTCCCTTAGGACCTACAAAAGAGAAAAACTTGTTTAACTTGTTAAGAAATATGCTTGTCAATACATGTGAACCTTGAGTTCTGTGTCAAACAAATAAATCTAAAAGGGCAGCCCAATGCCCTAGGCTACTGCTAATATGGGCTAGTGGAAAGTCTAACATAAGCAATTTTACAACTTTACCATTGCAGGAAAAGAGATTGTTTCCCTGTCTTGAATCTAAGTTGCCCAAATTGCAAAAAACCAATTTTACTATGATACGAAGGTCTGCCCACAAATGCAGACTACGTATGTGAAAAAACAAGGTAAAACATAAATGTAAGAAACAATTATCGACAAATGGGGAGTTTGCATTGAGCCAGACTCGGACATACCAACGGCACAGGCAGCTTACTTTGTTGCATTAACTCAGTTATGCCTTCAGGTAATAAAGCCATCTGGAAAGGAAGACAAACAAGTTTACAGTTACAACCTTTACCAACAAAAACCTCATTAAATTAACTTCAAAAGTAATTTAATATGTAAAAACTGGAGGACCCAAGCGAGGAAAGATAATTTACTTCTGTCTTGCTTTGAAGAATATCAATATCTAAAAAAACAAGTAAAAATTTACAAGCAACAGGATACATAGATATGTTGCTTCACCAAGGGCACAAAGAATGACAAAGTATTAAACTACTGCCATCATCAAAACCATAAAATAGATATTATCATTTGGAATGCACACTACTGTCACGGACTTAGCTGGTTTTGCCTAAGTCGTGCGGCACCCTTGCGTGTCCGTCCGCAAAGGTCAGCCTCCCCGAAACCTCCCCATGGTCCCTTAGGACCTACAAAAGAGAAAACGGGTTAGAGAAAGCGCCTTACTCGGGATTCACAAGCAAACAATCCAGGAAACACTTCTTAGACAATGCAAATTACAGACAGACTTAACAAGCTCCGAACAGTTGCACAACAAAGGGGAAAATGGTCCATTACAGACCGAAAATCTCTCACAAGTGTCCACATGACACAACCTTTATTTACAAGCCTAAAATGGCCATCAAACCCACACAAATGGGACTCTTAGCCTTCGGCCGTCCCTCAACCTGCTGTGCAGAGCATGAACAAACCCACAAGACACGGACATACATGAGCATTGCATCCAACATCCTGTTTCAAAGTTTGTCCGTGACATTCTCCCCCACTTATTCCTTCGACGTCCTCGTCGAAGCCTTTGTCGACACTGCAACTGCTTGCCTTTGCTGAGTCTTCAATCTTCTGCTCCAGCTGCAACGCGCCTCTTGGCTCCCAGCTGCTCTTCGCTGTTGTTTTTGAGTAGTCGAATCTTTGATCCGCCATCCTGCTTCAACTCGCCAATGACTCTAAATATGGTGTGGGGTTGGCTGAGTTGTGTTGATCCTTGTTGGTTCCTGCGGATCCTCCAATGAAGGAAAAGACCATACTTTCTGCGCCAGTCTCTCAAAATTCCACATGCTGCTTGAACTGGGTGGATGCTTGTTGGAGCTTTAACGAGCATCCTCTCGCAAACTTCTGAAGTTTTGGGTCCTTCCTCCACAAAATCTGTCCATTGACTCTTCTTTCGCTTAGTTGCCTCATCCAAGTAGGTTCGCATCACTTCTGCTTTTGATTGGCATTTCGTTGGGAAATGAAGCGGACAATCTACTCTCAGTAGCACTGATCACCGTTGGTGAGGATTTGACAACTATTGTCTTCCATTATCTTCGAAGGGTCTTTGAACTTATGCAGAGCTCCTCTGCTGGATAGATAAGAGAATTGGGGTACTCGGTTTCACCCATTCTCTTAGTAGTTGAGAAGGCAAAGGTTACTTGACTTCGCCCGCCTCCTCGAGGTTGTACTCCATGCATCGAGCTGGTTACTGGCCTTCGCCTGCTCTTTGCTCACACTTCTGAAGCACTTGAAGTGTTTGCACTCCTTGCATTGAGTTAGTTACTGTGATTCACCTCCTCAATGCCATCGAACTTCTGGAATGCCGGAAGTTTTCACCCCAACTTGGAGTAATTCTCTGATAGATTTGGTCGCCTCTGGGATTGTACCGCCTTCTCCATCAGTCCTGCCGCCTACTCCACTGAGTAGCAAAGGTACAGCACCGCGTACTGCCTGCTTCGTTCCTTGATCGTGCACTCTTGCATGACCCGAAGTCCTTCACTTTCGGCTATCTTGATGAGAAGCTCGTTGACACCGGTCTTACGAAGTTCTTTGGCCTCCGCCCTTCAGCCTTGTCTCGGTACTTGGAGATTGCCTCTGCATGCTCCACCTCCTCGGCCCCTTTCACGACCAAGCGCTCTCCCTCCACGAGAGCAAGGGATCAATGACTTTCACGGAAGTCCCGCCTTTGCGGTACCATGGCGCTGCCATGCCCATGGCCCTACTATCCGTCGCTTCGCCTCTGCATCCCTTTTCTTCCCGATCAGTAGATATGTCTCTGTGGCACTCCTCCGAGTCCACCTCCATACTAACTGATGCTTGAATTTGGGTAGCTAAGTCCCTCTGGACTCGTCGTCGCTTCCTCGCCCCTTTCGACCGCCTGCTTCAACACATCTGTGTTCTTCAAGCAGCTCCCTTTGGTCGATGGAAAGACAGACTGCAACTCCCATGCATGGCCTCTGCCATCATGTTGTAGAGTTTACACCAATTCTGTTCTCCTTAGCTTCCTTGGTCGCAACGTTCACTTACTCGACCTTGTCCTCTGACTTGTCGGGCTCCCTTAAGCGAATATAGTTCTGGAGCAGTCAAACTCTCTAGCTGCTTCGATCATACCTCTGCATGATCACGTCCCTCCCAGGGGACTCACTGGTCCTTGCATTCGAACTTCACCCTTGGTGGAACACAGCCCCCATATGCTGATGACCAAGGCTTTCATCCGATGCAAAATTCGATGCACGCACGGAAGACCCGCCTCTGCAGTACCATGGCCTTCACTCCTTGAATCCATAGCCCTTCTTGCCGTCGTGTTGTTCACCGAAGTGGAGCTTCCAGTAGCTCCCGATCATACCTCCGTATGATCTTGTCCCTCACGGGGCAAGATTCGTGTGTATCGCATTGCCACGAACTGTTCCACCACGATCCGCTGCACCATGTCGCCTCCTGGTGACATCTCCGTTGCATTCTGATCATTGTGGGATGAACTCGAATTGTGAACCCTCCATGTGTGGCCTCTACCAATACATCGCAGGGTCTCTTCCACCTTCGGTTTTGTTCGCTCCTTTGGCAATCGACCTTCATCCACCCACTCTTGGGTCACACCTAGATGAAGCACCGCTCTAGGACAGTCCGTCGCCTAGTAGCTCCCGAAGTCCACCGACTTCGCTGCAATTAGTGCACCATTGTCTGGATCCTGGGCCTCTGCCCCTACCAGCACAATCTTTGCTGCGCACCGCTTCCTTCAAGCAACTTCATAGCAACACTGTGGCATATTCTTCAAGAGTACTCGCCTTCGCGTCCTCTTGCCCCGTGCCAAGGCCTTCTGAACCCAACTTTTGCCTCCGCAAGTTAAGTCGCCTTGGTTCCTCCATCAAATGCTTCTCCGAGATAAGGTGCATGTGCCCAGAAGCTCCCTTCGTCTTTGGCACCATGCAGGATGAGTCCGCTCCATCAGAAAGGACCCATGGAACAACATGATCCTGCTCTTGCATCTGCAAGAGTTCATGTCCTTGACCTCTGTCCACGGAAAGCTCTGCGCCTCCGCTCCATGTTCCATCTTCTATGCCGGCTCACTTCATATGGCTTGGGTACTTCGCCAAGTTACACCCAAGTTGCTCCGCTCCTCGTTTCTGCATTGAGTTTATGGTGGTCCTCGCGCCCACCATTCCACGGGTCAGCCCTCCCTTGAGTCCGATCTCCATATCGACTCCTAGTGTGCCTTCATTTCTGTTGCTTTTGGTCGCTCCCCCACTTGATTTCGCAATGCATCCACCAATGCGTTCGATCAAGTGAGATCATGCAACGACTCCTCGCCGCTCGCTCGATCCATTGAGCTTCGTGGAGGTGTTATTTGTTGAGGTACTCCTCCTCAACATGTGCGGTCCGTTGCACAAAATTCTCCCTCTAGAGAGTCGGGACTTATCCCTCCTGGATATCTATCCCGTTGGAGCAAACATCTCTCTTCGATTCGGAGACCACCATCCCCTTGGACTACTCCGATTTGCTGAACAAACTGCGCATTGTTCTACCTCCTGCAAACGCACTTGCTAGATTGCGACTCCATGTCAATACAGCCCTCACTGCGCCCCTCAAGGCCTAGCAACATGCTGAACTTGCTGCACACTTCAGCCTCCTACGGATGTATCCTTCGCATGCCGAAGAGAAAGTTTTAATGCTCCATGGCGCCGAGTTCCGATTGCTTTGGGATGGCCACGAACAGTCCGTCGTCCGCATACAAGCCCTTGCATGAGTACCGAATTCTTTGAGTTAGCAATTCCCCTCACCTCTGTGAGCTTTGCGCAACTCTTTCGGTTGCCGAACAACTCATTCCACCTTACATGGTCTCAACCTTTTGCCAAGCGCTTTGCTTGCTTTGAGCACCATCAAGTGTTGTTGTCAACGTTGAGCCGTAACTCAAACTCAGCCATCCCAACCTTTGTGTGCTCCGCATTCTTCTCAGCTTGTTTGTCCTCGTGGTGCCTCTTGCGCGAAGGGTTGGCCATTCCTCTGAATGCCACTCTCAGATGCCCGCTCCTCTGAGCGACTCCTTACCCTACATCTCCATGTCCGTTTTTTTTTTTTTTTTTTTTTTTCCCAAAACAGTCGCGCATGCTAGCTGCCCTCAACGCAGCCCCGCTAGGTCCCCCACGTTTGCATGTCAAGTGTTTCTATGAGTGCTTGTCCCGCTCTGATACCATCTGTCACGGACTTAGCTGGTTTTGCCTAAGTCGTGCGGCACCCTTGCGTGTCCGTCCGCAAAGGTCAGCCTCCCCGAAACCTCCCCATGGTCCCTTAGGACCTACAAAAGAGAAAACGGGTTAGAGAAAGCGCCTTACTCGGGATTCACAAGCAAACAATCCAGGAAACACTTCTTAGACAATGCAAATTACAGACAGACTTAACAAGCTCCGAACAGTTGCACAACAAAGGGGAAAATGGTCCATTACAGACCGAAAATCTCTCACAAGTGTCCACATGACACAACCTTTATTTACAAGCCTAAAATGGCCATCAAACCCACACAAATGGGACTCTTAGCCTTCGGCCGTCCCTCAACCTGCTGTGCAGAGCATGAACAAACCCACAAGACACGGACATACATGAGCATTGCATCCAACATCCTGTTTCAAAGTTTGTCCGTGACACTACGGTACTACAAAAACTAAAAACCTTTACAATCCCTTCTTTTGAATAAAGAATGAAAATTGTGGCAGACAATCTTCTCTGTAAGTAAAAGAACAGAAGGTGCAAAGAATTGTATCATCTTGTAATGCAAACATTCTCATCATTAATCAAAAGAAAAGAAATTTCCCTAGCATTAATTATTTCCAGTTGAACAATCCAAATTTCACAGTTATGAATTGCTAGTCCAAATTGAATGAGTAAAGAATCTGCTTACAAGAATTTCATAGATGACAACTTTCTTTAATCTAAACTAGGTGCATCATGTATTTTAAGAACACAGAAGCATATTCACCTACAAAAACATCCATGCAGACTGTAGCCAATTAGAAATGATTTCTATGTTTCTGACAGATCACAAACGCAATGTTGACATATAATAAAACCAACAAATAAACTCCCAGCGGTGGCAATCTTTAGCATGCCTTGATTATCCTTTCCAAATAAGAATAAGGCATTAAATACTTTCTCTAAGTACACTCCTACCACATATTAACTGAAATTAGATTAAGATGTAAGAGAAGTGATAGGTAAATGAAGACTAGACATCAAAAAGTCTGGTACCTTATACACATAAAACATACATACAACATTTTCATTAATTTGACAAAGTGCCTAAGTTTGACAGTGGCAGAATAGCATAACTTTGTAACCATGGAGCAATCCTCCTTAAGTACCACAGATACTTCAAAAAAATAAACTAGGTGCATCATGTATTTTAAGAACTACAGAAGGCATATTCACCTACAAAAACATCCATGCAGACTGTAGCCAATTAGAAATGATTTCTATGTTTCTGACAGATCACAAAAGCAATGTTGACAGTATAATAAAACCAACAAATAAACTCCCAGCGGTGGCATCTTTAGCATGCCTTGATTATCCTTTCCAAATAAGAATAAGGCATTAAATACTTTCTCTAAGTACACTCCTACCACATATTAACTGAAATTAGATTAAGATGTAAGAGAAGTGATAGGTAAATGAAGACTAGACATCAAAAAGTCTGGACTTAATACACATAAAACATACATACAACATTTTCATTAATTTGACAAATTGCCTAAGTTTGACAGTGGCAGAATAAAATATTTTCACCATAACCTGAACCCTCACTTAAAATACTGAAGTTTCCTGGCCTAAGTTTGACAGTGGCAGAATAAAATATTTTCACCATAACCTGACCCTCACTTAAAATACTGAAGTTCCTAACTAGGCAACTTTGGGAAATAGAAAGCATGTAACAAAATTGACGTCTGTATGCCAGTAGGATAATAGCATAACTTTGTAACCATGGAGCAATCCTCCTTAAGTACCACAGATACTTCAAAAAAATAAACTAGGTGTAGCAAGGTCTACCGAAGTGTTCCCTACGTCCCGTGAGCTAGATTTAAGCAGAGACTTCTACTAAATAAAATGAAATATTATTTTAACATAAATGACCTTACCTTAAAATTGACCATGATAACTGGAAAGGAAAATAATGACAAAAAAATGCATATGCCTGAATATTTATGTATCACCTCATTTCGGTCACCAGTGCAGTGCTTTCCTATAAGAAGCCTAAGGTACTCCTCAAACTCTTCATCAGGAGCCTGAAAACCAAAATAAAAAGCTCATGAAAAATGTTTGCCTGATGACAAGTAAATATATGTAAGACCAAAATAATGCAAATAGATAAGTATGTTTCTTTAGGGGAGAGATATGAAAGTGAAACAAATAAATGTTGTTTTAAGGGGAAAAATACAATGCAAATTCATCAGAAGTTAGTGAGAACTTCCAAGTTCCAATAATGATATAAGGTTTTGTATAATATGCACTTACACCATGTTATAACCCTTTTTTTATTATAACCCATATTATAATCTCGTATTACAGATGTGAAAATGGCATCTAAAAACATATAAAAAGAAACAAAATCCCACATAATCATTTGGTGAATCCAGACACATCCTCAATTTAAAGATCAATCATAAATTGATACGTCAACTAACCATATTAAGAGCACATGGTGGCAAAATTTACAACATAAAGTTAACTCATTATTGATAAGTTGCCAGTAGTTTGGAGACCAATTTATATGTTATTCAAGACGGAGAAGATAGTTTTCTGTTAAGTATTTACCAAATACCCCAAAAGAAATCCAGCCATCCACCTTATATCCGGTATTTCTCTTTCTCCTCCTCCTTATTTCTTTTTGCTTTCCCATCTTCTTCCTTCTTACTTATTTCTTCCTTTTTCCTTCTTCCTTCTTCGTCCCCACCTCCCCCAATCGAACCAAAAAAAAAAAAACCACGGTACATGTCGCTATACCGCAAGTCAGTAACACGACATGGACCAGACCTGTACCGATCCAACCGCCGACTGATATGGTTTCAGTAACCCAAAATTTTATTCCTCAGTGCCAACCACAAAAGAAAAGTAACATTTTGATTCAAAATAAGAATTCTCAAGAACTAACCAGCCGAACTCCAAATGCTTTTGCAACACCTGCTAATGAAACATCTGAATGCATAGGGCCAAGTCCTCCCAACAAGAATACCTGCAAATACAAGGTTAATGATCCATTGCATAAAGAGTTGAAGTCGAAGTCAAATATTAGAACCTAAAATACTTAGTTTCTAAGATAGTTAAAAGTGGTTCAAACAAACCATGTCATTTGTAGACTTCTGTTGTTCAACTAGTGCAGCCACAGAATCAATCTGCATTAACATAAATCCCAGATATGGCTCTTATTAGAACTATATGACAAGATTTAAAATAAAAACAGGAAGCATTAAAGATTTATGTTACCATTGATCTGAACCAATGCATATGAAAAGCCCATTATATATGAGACATTAGATAAGTGCAGAACCAAAAAAAAAAAAAAAAAACCACGGTACATGTCGCTATACCGCAAGTCAGTAACACGACATGGACCAGACCTGTACCGATCCAACCGCCGACTGATATGGTTTCAGTAACCCAAAATTTTATTCCTCAGTGCCAACCACAAAAGAAAAGTAACATTTTGATTCAAAATAAGAATTCTCAAGAACTAACCAGCCGAACTCCAAATGCTTTTGCAACACCTGCTAATGAAACATCTGAATGCATAGGGCCAAGTCCTCCCAACAAGAATACCTGCAAATACAAGGTTAATGATCCATTGCATAAAGAGTTGAAGTCGAAGTCAAATATTAGAACCTAAAATACTTAGTTTCTAAGATAGTTAAAAGTGGTTCAAACAAACCATGTCATTTGTAGACTTCTGTTGTTCAACTAGTGCAGCCACAGAATCAATCTGCATTAACATAAATCCCAGATATGGCTCTTATTAGAACTATATGACAAGATTTAAAATAAAAACAGGAAGCATTAAAGATTTTATGTTACCATTGATCTGAACCAATGCATATGAAAAGCCCATTATATATGAGACATTAGATAAGTGCAGAAACTTATAGGACCAAGTAAGCATCTTAGCAATTATAGACTTTGCATTAATGCAAAAGAACTTCATAGAGGAATGTGGTAAAAACCAAATATGAACTAG
>CM017189.1:20104202-20346702 GCA_004837865.1 Musa balbisiana
AAAAGCTGAAGTGCAGATCTTGATCTGATCATAGTTGCTTTGAATATGGCACCTCTAAGTCATGATATGGGTGCAGCAATGAGGACACCACTTTGCAAGGATAACATCAGTTCATTCATTATTTTGTAGCATGGTATAAACCAAACTCTTACGTTTACTTGAAATATTAAGTAAGATATTTTTCACTTGTTTAGCAATTATCTATTCATCATAAAACCTATGAATTTAATAATTGTTTCTCTATTGATCAGTACTTTTTTTTTCTCTTGAAGCTTTCCTTAAAATTGTTATCAGTCTTAGTTTGGTATATGTCTATAAAACTAATGACATTGATAAGATCCATCCCCAATTTAGGCTAGAAATGCAAGACTTGGAGATATCATGGACCCAATGGGTAGAGGGATTCTGGTAGCTTTGTATCTGTGATTTTCTAAAGATCACAAAATGCTAAATATTTTCTGTACCAACTTCAACATAAGAAAAGTGATATTTATAATTAACTGGTAACCTACATATGATATGACAGATGAGACTTAAAAAAAACTATAAGAGCTGAATCAGCTGATACGGTGAAACCAGAAAGCATGCACAATAAGTGGAGTCCGGTCATTTCACTAGCAAATTACCGATAGCACACAACAAAATTGACCATGTGAAGCAAATTACAATTTCTCATTGAGAAATTAAAAGAAAAAAAGTTTCCATAAGTCACAAGAACGAAGCCAAGAGAAGAAGAAAAGGCTTACATAATGAGAAGAGTGGGATACTTAATGGAACACATATGTTGGAATATGAATGAAAAGATAACAAAAGTGAATCTCATGACATACATTCCAAAAGATGATGCCAGCAGGCAAATGACAGTGTCAAACATTTTGCAGCTTACCCTTGATCATAGAGGCTGCAGTACTTAACCTTGCAGGTTAAGATGAAAGCCCAGACATCCCTGCCAGTAACAGTGAAGAAAAAAAAAATAGAAGAGAGAGAGGAACTTTACTTCTTAAGTGATTCAAAGGTACTTCAACATGAAGAATTAACTGTTATGACTCAAGGCAAACCTGTATGACCAGTCCAATATTGGATTCACCCTCATAAATGGAGGCCATCCGATTGAACTAGGGGAGAACTGCTCTTGACCAACCTGTATGGACAAAACATCAACTTAAATGATTAGATGGCACATACAGATCAATCGTTGATAGAAAAATAATTGAAAATGATAAGCACAGTTGACAATGAAGATTCGGCATTATTATAAAAAGATATACCGCATTGGGATCACCGATTCTAGTTCCAAGAAAAATAGCTTTGGTAGGTTTTTCCTTTAGTAAAGCCTCTAAGCCAGACTTGAAATCTGAGCGAATAGTTTCCAGTTGCAAGTTATAGCTATAGAAAAAGGGGCAAAAATACAACTAGAGTTACAATCTTGGACACAGAAATTCTTCACAACTTAAACAAGATGTTGCATGACATAATTCAAGCAGAAAGGAGCATTCTTACGCTGTGGCAGTTTCATAGGTAAATGAATTAATCTCAGGGAAGGCACTAGGGCTCTCAAAGTAGATGGTTCGTATTGGACAATTTAGCATGCTATCTGATAGATTCCCTTGAAAACATTCTGATTTCCCTTTATGCAAATAATAGCCAGCCCGGAGTAAATGCAACAAAACCTGCAACAAGAATGTAATTGGAACTAGTGCTAGAATATGTTACAAACACAACAAAGACACATGTGAAAACATTTACAGTTGAGTCCTTTCCCCCATTAAAGCTGAAAGCAACCTGCTCGAACCTGTTAAAACGAAACATTTAGCAGAGTATAATTAGCTTTCACTCTATTCCATAGAACTAACATAATAAAAAACAATAAAGCTTCTGAACTTTTGCAAATCCCTAAGTTAAAAGATCTGTTCTTCATACTTAATTTGGCAAGTCAAAACAAGACTCTGTCTCAGAACAAGAACAGAGCCCGAAGAGGCCAATTATCTTGTGGGGCATGAAACATTAAACTACAATATATTAGTGAAGCTTGCATCAGTCATTCTACATAGTTCGCGGTATTAATGGCTCACCAATATCTTTTCCTCCAATATCTAAAGACAGCACAGATGTTTTCTCTCTAGCAACTTTTCTGACATTTTCCTATGGAAAGTCACTATGCTAACTGCTCTCTTGATGTTTCTGTGACTGTTGATTGATTTGTATTCCCATTTTTCAATTTCTTAGTTCATCATATATAATGCCATAATACAAGCTACTTCCAAACAAAATCAACAAACCTTGCAGTAAAGAGACTTCCTACTTGGTAAATGTGCTCGCACACGTGGACGCATGTACATACACATGAAGTTGCATATGCAATACACACACATACTGACATCCATCCATTCACGCACACGTGTACACGCACATCATCAAGAATCCAAAGGCACAAATGATGTACAAGACCAGAATATGCATCCTTGTGCATCTTCATTCAGTAACAAGGTGTTTCAAACCTTGCTGTGAACAAAACAATAACTTAACTGTAAGAAGAATTTACCAATAAAACTGACAAGAAAAGTTATTTTACATACAAAGATAGACCACATTGTCCGAACCATACTACGGCTTCTGCATTGCGTGGAAAGGTTAGAAATGTTCAGATTTTTTCGAATGTGCTACACAAACTAATATAGGCGAAGAGACAACTAATTCGTCAATTGTCATTAGGTCATCATAACTCCAATATAATGTGATGAGCACCATCCTGAATAGCCTATCGTAGCTAATATACTAAAATCAGAGGGACATACAACTGATAAGAAGCCAAACCGATGCAAGAAACACAATTTCTTGATGGAAGCTGGAGCATCTAATCCAGCAAAAACCTAGCGTTCGCCAGATTCATAATTCCAACAAATTTAACGCGAAAAACGCATAGTGTAATCAGAACAAATGCTCCAGAAGAATCAACAACAACAATAAGGATAGAGATGGACGCATCAACAAGCATCATAAACAAATCGATACTCCGATCCTCACAGAAAAAACCCCACCAAGAAACTAACTACACGTGTCCACACTAGCAAACAATAGCAACAAAGAATCAAGAACTGACAAGAAAGATTTCGGATGCGATCAAGAATCCGACCAAAGACCCCTCACGCATCAGAAAACGAAAGAGAAACAGAGCGAGAAAGAGGGAGGGGTATTGTCGTATTGGGGGTAGGAATCTCACTCGTAGAGAGCGAAGGCACGCTGAATCACATAGACGGCGTTCCGATATTTGGTCTGCAGCCGCCTATCGCTGCTCTCCCCCACGGCCCTGTCGATCTCCATCTCCGCTGCGACAATTCTTGGAATCAATCCCGAGAAAAATAGACAGACGGAGGGGGTTACTCTATTCGCCTCTCTCTCTCTCTCTCTCTCTCTCTCTCTCTCCGTGTACCCTTCTCTGGTGTCGTGAGCTGAAGGGAGGTGGATTAGGAGCGGGTGGGCTTCGGATGTGATTCATGCGGACGGCCATCGTAAATATAGGAAGAGATTGCGTGCGTGCGTGTCACCAAGCGAGCGAGGAAGTATTCCAATGTGGGCATTTGGATTGGCTTTGGCTTTGGCTTTGGCTTCATCTCCGCTAACGTCACTTAATCCACTCCCGCTTTTGGTAAAATAATGAACATTCCCATTGGGAGATTTTGATTTCGGTCCCCACTGTCACCTAATTTGCGTGTTTTTTTCCTACAATTAGGATATATAATCTTTAATTACGATAAGTAATTACTCGCCCTGCTTCCATTTACTCTTAACGAGGTACTAAGAGAAAACACGATAAATGGGCCCAATTGGTGTAGTCCAATCGCTTGATTTGGGCCCCCAATAGTATCAAATTGATGTTTCGTGAGTGGAATTGCAACTCAACGTGCAACTTCGCGGATGATTCCGAGATCAACGCACTCATTGGATTCCGCGTCAATCCAATTACTCTGACTTTGCACCTGCCAGGGATTAGAATTAGACATGATATTGTCACGCCACAGGGGTCGGCATGGAATCGAACGAGTCATTAGTCCCTAATCCAAGTGGCATAGAACGTTCCTAAATTTCAATTAAGTCGTAATGAAAATTTTCGTGGATGACCACTATCTGAATGCCGTCCTTCTCGGATTTATATTTATATCTTTACAGTTGGCTGATTCAATGATAAAAAATTTCGATTATTAAAAAATCAAAGCTTTAGTTCTCGTTTGTGCATACGTTCTTCTCGACTTCATGAAAATTCAGTACTTTTACACTATGGTTTTGAGATGTCTAGATTATTTTGATTACATCTTTTACTAATACCACCGGTTTGTACATGAGTTATACAGATGTACTAAAAATCATAATATGTTATTATTAAGTGAAAAAATTTAATATCAAAATTTTAAAATCAAATAACAATATATTTAAAGATTGTGATGCGTACCTTTCAATACTGTTAAAAAAAAATTTCTTTGATTTATGAGTACACCATCTTCAAATCCAAGATACATATGATGTCAGTATATAAGAAGAATTAGATTCATCTTCTCCTCTCTTTCGTAGGATCACTATAATCGATATATTCAATGACAAAAATAATATGAAAAAATATTATTAATCTCTCAATCATATCAACGTATCTATATATTCACGTACCCACATATTTGCATATTCATATACTCAATTATTGTGTTATTGTGTTATGTTATGTCTCTAGAAATTCTTATCTATTTATAGGCGAGAACAAATAATCTAGAACATATAGTTAGGAGAGTCCCTCCCATCATAATCATCTCTTAAAACTTCTATTACAATTGAATTTTATTTCTATTGATCAATAATCATAATCATAATTCAATTATATTCATAAAATTAGATAACATCATATAATCTAACAATTTCTCTTTCTAACTCAATTTTTGTTCACAACACCTGTAGTAAAAAGCACAATTTTGGCTGTTAAGTTATCTTGTCATTTTAGTTTTTCTTGTTTGTTATTGAAAAAAATTATGATCATTTCATATTTTTGCAGTCTATAGAAATGAAAGAAAGCCGCATAAGAAGCAAAACGATAATGGAGTAGATAGATGTCTGAGGTCTAAACATAGCTTACCTCTCTCTCTCTCTCTCTCTCTCTCTCTCTCTCTTCATGTGGATTTAGGTTTTAACTACTCCAAGGAGAAAGGTTACATGATCTGTAAGCACCAAATTTCATTCTTTTAGCTGAAGAGATAATGTGGTTGTTTCTTATTGTGCTTGTCTTTCCAGAACTGTACTTAATCTCTATTCTTTTTAATTTCTTCTAGTTTAAATCCTTGGCTATTTCTCACTACTCATGCAAGATTCTGTGCAACATTAAGCTTCTGTAACTGAGGTTCAAATATGCAGATGCATTTTCCTTGAGATCTTCCAACTTCTGATGGCTTGTTGCTTCTTATCATCAACAAGATGTCATCGATGGGGGCAGGCAAGAAGACCGTGGATTTCCTTCGAGTAATTCTGGCTCTAATCATCAACGATCATGTAGGCAATGGGCTTATCAAATCTACTCTTAAGAATGGCAGCTTGCGTTTCCTATGATCATCATCCAAAAGTCAGTTTGATGCTTTTGCACTCAAAGAAATAGAATCAATAATAGTATAGCAAATGTCTCACAAATCAAAAAAGAGCTAAAAGAAGAGACAGACGGTGAAGAGACAATTCCACTTCAGAATAAAGCATGTGATGATTCTTCTACAATCAGCTATAGGGTAAGGATGGATCCTCTCTCTCTCTCTCTCTCTCTCTCTCTCTCTCTCTCTCTCTCTCTCTGGAAAGAAGTGAGCTTGAAGAAATGTCGTCGATCGTGACAGCATCCCTCATCTGTGTCAAAACCACGGCACTCGATGTGTACTCAATGTTTCATGCCGAGGTTACTTCTTCAGACGTTTTGGCTTTGACATCAAGTTCCTGAAGAATATATATGTTTGCTACTACAAATGTCATGAAATGTTTCATCTTAGAAACTGTATGATGTTTCATGGCCATGATCATCTGTTTGGCAATCCAAAAGAGAGGACAAAGTTAAAGTGAGGGTCTTTGCCAATTCAATTTACACATCGTAATCCATCTCAAGACTATGACAAGGCCACGCCAAATGCATATGGAGGTTTCTTGGAAGAAGCATCACATCAAAAGTATGCGATAGTTAATCAGAATAAAAGCTATGATCTGTGTCTTTTTGTGCAACCACTCGGCAAAAACCTGTGCAGTGTTCTTCGAGAAGAGGTTCATGGAACTTGGCCATGAGACAAACACAAAAGGAACGAGATCGGTTGTTCAAAGCCATCTTAGTTGCTGCACTTTTATTATACTCCAGGTGTCTTTTTTCTTCAATCATGACTCTCACCAAACGAAGCTGGTTTGGTTGGGGTGGGTTCTCTGTTCATCCCCTCGAGAACCACTACCTCACTGTTCGATTTAGACCCGGAAAAAGATTGAACTCCGACAAGCAGCATTACTTTTGGAGAAAGATAAGAATCTTGTTTGTCTCCTATGAAATGAGTTCTTAGTTTGTGTGTTTTAACTTGAAACTAGGGAGACAAGCGTGCCACTCATGTCTCCGGCGATTGATACCTGGGTCCAAAGCATCTGCTTGTAAGATGTCTCTCTCAGCTTGCAATGCATTTCTCTTACTCATTTTTCGCCTTCTTCATTCTGGTAGTAAGCATTATCCAAAAAGAGAATACACCTAAAGTTGTTCTGAGTGGCCTAATCATTGTTAAACCTCAAGTGCAAAAGATAATGAGCAAAGAATAAGCTTCAAGTGGACTCTCAAGTCAATGGTGTACTCCTCTTTTTCTTACAAAAGCTTTGTTTGTTCTCACTTTTATTTTCTTATACGGCTACCCATCTTTTCTTCTTGTGCTTCTTTTGCTGACCATTCGCGACTTTATGCAACCTTGTGAGAACATCAACCGGCAGTCTCCGTCTCATGGTTTTGCGACTCCAAACCGAAAGGTCAGGGAAAGGATGCTGCAAATCTTTCTACCGCAGATATTTCATTGCAGTCAATAATACTGAATCACATCGAGTTTGCGTTCGTTCGCATTGGTCAAAGTTGTAATCGAAGATGACTGTTACGACGAGCATATTATAACGGCACGTTATGAGACGCGCCCTTTTGATGGCAGCACACGGAAAGCGAGTGCCTCGAAACAAAAGCGCGCGTCTCGGGCTCATCATTACCCGTACCCACCACCGTTGGGGATGGGTAGCGCTGTCCCCTTTCGCTGTCGACGAGTTCGATGCCTTCCCGCATAGCCTCGTGCACGTGAATCCGCATGCGGTCGATAAAGATTAGCGGTCCAGATGTCCTTACCTGATCGATGGACGGCGATGATGAGATGTCGCATAACAGCCATCGTGCGCGGGTTCGCCACCTCCCACGTCCGCACCGGGTCGCAAATTCTGTTCGAAATTGAAAGCGACGCTTCGGATTCGAACCCAGTGGGGCCCGACAGAAGCACCCGGTGCTGTTCGGCCACCTGGTGAGCAGCAGCAGCTCGCGTGTCGCAGCCGGGCCCCACACTTGTCGGCTTGTCGCCTCACCCTGGAGCACTACGCCGCCCCCCGTATTCCACGCGCACGAGACCGGACGTCGCAGCGCAGCCCACCCGAAGGAGCGAGAGACTGGTTCTTCATCCAACGGCTGATGCCGAGACGCGTCACCGCGTACGCTTCGCTCGTGGAACCGCGCCGTGCGCGAATGCTTAGCAAGGAGCCCTGATCGATCTAAGCTAATTTGGCACTAGGAGCACGGAGGGAATTATTTAGGGGGAGGCAATGATAAAAAGGAGGCGAGGTTTGGAGGTCAAAATTGGTAGCAAGTTCATCAACGTGGCCTACAGCAGGAGTGATAGGTGATGTGATTTGTCTCCAATCGAGCATTAAGTAGATGGATGCAGCATACGAGTGGTGATATGTGTGTTTGGTGTGTCATGGCTAAGTAGCCGATCTCTCAAGGTAGCATCTTCCCACTCTTTTCCTCCTACCTTCCACTAGAGAGACAGCATCTTTCCCGGCCCAATCCTATGTCCCCTCGTTGAAATGGAATTGAAGGAACAACAACACCTCCTCCTTTGATGAAGGTACCAATTGCAGCGGCACATTGGTTTATGACATTGACACCACCCTCCTCTCTTGACTCAATTGCTCGTGTTAAGTGAGCTGCCTCTCTAGGGTCCAAGAATCACGATGAGATGTCCAGGATGACGTACAGAACACGGAGCGCTCTCACGTCCCGGACGTGTCTATGATGTCAGGGAGTGAGTGATGACGTCATGAGCGTTGCATGTGAGAGGGAAACGCTGTTTCCGTCTCTGGGTCGTAACACGTGAGCGGGAGTTTGATTCGGGAGGAGGGAACGAAGAAGAGTCGGGGCCCACCACCGTCTGGAGCACACGCTTTTCTGGGAACTGGAAAGTTATACGCGCTGAATTTACCGCGCCTCGTCAGAGAACATGTCTGGCTGATTATTCGGGGCCCACTGGAACCGAGAGATCATTGGCGGGTGTGACGGGATAGACACGTGCACCCTCCCCCGTAGCTCTTCAAATTCGCTGCATAAAATGGGTCTCGTCACCGCGCTGGGGCTGTCATTGGCCTTAAGAACACCACCTCCGCAGAGAACGAGAGAGATGAAAGCGGTTGGCGGGTACGGCGGAGGCGTGGCGTCGTCTGGGTCGGTGACTTCGGTGTCAAAGGCAGCGGAAGCAACGGCGGAGGCAGAGGAGGATTTGATGGTGGAGGACGTCGGAAGAGGAGCGATGGGGGAGGCGGAGGCAGAAGTGGCGAATGTCGATCATGCTGAGGAGGAGGAGCTGGAGCTGGGGCTGACCCTGGGGGCGGCGAAGAGGGGGAAGGCGACGCCTGCGATGTGGGGGCCGTGCTGCCGCATCCTGACGGCAAAGGACTTCCCGTCTCTGGCGTCCCTTGCTTCACCGAGGTCCCCCTCTGCCTCCTCCGTGTCGTCGTCCTCCGGCACCAACCTGGGCGGGGGCGGGACCGGGACGGGAGTCGCCGGGACAAAGCGGGCGGCGGAATCCATCTCCCCCGACGTTGGTAGCTCCCCTCATCCTCCCAGGTAAACCCAATCTTCCTTCTCTGCCTCTTCTTTCTTGCTCTTCACGTTAGGTGTTCTTTTTACTGCAAATGACTTGATCCGAAAAACCGCCTGCTTTTATTCTCTTAGTGCTTCTCGTAAAGGCTTTGGCACTCTTAGAACCAGCAAAAAGAGGAACAGTAAGGGGAAAAAAAAACGATCTTTTTTTTATCACATCCTTCAGGCTTTTGCTGTTGATGTCTGGTGAAAGGGTTGCGTTCTCTTAATCTTTAGATTGATACCGAATAAATTTGATGTGTTGGAGCAGTCAGGTGGTGGTGGGATGGCCGCCCATCAGGGCGTTCAGGATGAACAGCTTGTTCAACCATTTCAAAGACAACGCCTCCGAGGTTGATGCTGCCGTTGCTGTCAAGAAGGCCATAGTCCCCAGCAGGGCAGGCAATGACAGCCAACAACAGGGGAGTAGAGGAAAAGTAATGAGGAGATCATTCTTCGTCAAAGTGAAGATGGACGGCGACCCTATTGGGAGGAAGGTGGATCTCGATGCTCATCACTCTTATGAGGCCCTCGCAGACGCGCTGGAGCTCATGTTTCATAAGCCCACCAAGGCCTCTGCCCTTGCGGTCTCTGTCGGTAAGTTCATTACCATGCATAATGTTCATAATTGCAGAGTTCAGGATCAGAGTGGGAATTTCTTGTTCTAATTTACATACGCAACTTGAAGCTGCCATGATCTGATCTGCCCATATGTCCAGCACAAGAAATTGTATCAAACCAGAGATCATCTAAATCCTTTGCTAGCAATGTTGGAATGTGATGGGGTTATAATTTCATTTGTGTGGATGATGGCAGATGGGGCAAAGATTTCAAATTTGTTGGATGGCTCTTCTGGGTTTGCTCTTACTTATGAAGACAAGGATGGGGATTGGATGCTGGTTGGAGATGTGCCATGGGGGTAAGCCTTCTTTGCACTTCACACTGATACCAGTCTAGTCTAGTGAGTGATACATGAACCCTATACATAAAAATTCAGGAATCATCTTTCGCAGAAACATTCGGTGATATCGTGGTGTCTCAAACACCACTACTATAAATTCATCATTCGAGATTGATTGTTCTATGGTTCTAAGATATACTATTGATCTTGTTGCACTATCTCAGTCTTAGTTTTCTCTGTCAAAATCTTATCTTGTGCTGCAGTGATCTGAATCAGTTTTGACATCCTGCTTTGTTTGCAGAATGTTCTTGGAAACAGTCAGGAGGCTTAGAATTATGAGGACCTCAGATGCAAATGGGCTTAGCAAGTCAGTTCATTTCGGGAAGGTGAGGTGCAAGCCTTTTTCTCATATAGCGAATAAATCATAGTTCCACCTTATTTTCTGTCGAATCAATTATCGGTTGGGTTCATTGCCAATCTGATTAAAGGGAAAACTCAATTATTATTTTCTGTCAAGTCTTTCTGTATGGGACTTCTGATCCATGATTTGTATTTGCCTAATGGGACTGCTTAGGCCTCATAACTTATTTCGTTTGGACTTGGATGCAGCACCAAGATTTCTATCGCCAGTGGAATGATAGGAAACATCCTGCCTATGGTCTACAACCAGAGTGAACCATACATATTAAGAGAAGGAAGATGGACTGTGGAGTATATAGCAAATAGAAGAAATGAAAGAAAAAACATAGAAGAGCCAAGATCAAGTTTTCTTTCAAGTTCAAATCATTTGCATCGTTTTGACCCTACTGATAGATAAATCGTATTTTGGAGAGTTGCCCTTTTTGTTGGGTGGTTTGATGAGGTAAGACCAATATGCTTATTGACTACTGCATAGTCATTCATGCCAATCACCGGTGCATGCCATGATATTTCGATACTGTAAATATTACCCACGCCTGTTTCATTTCTGAATGAAATTGTAGAACAAGCTGGAGTTGCATTCAATATCGTTTAACGTTCATCATAGTATGGTGGCTTGAATTGCTCTCATGAAGCAGTATGTTCATCGTTTATAATGTGTAAACAAACAGGAAAGATAAGTATCCCCGAGTTAAAAGTATTCTCTTGTTCATGAGCCTGAATTTTTTTTTACAACTCTTCGTACAGCTGTGGAACAAAAGAACTGTAGATCGACGCTTCTGATTCATGACAGTGAGGCTTCTGATCACTGCCACCTGCTTCAAATGGTCATTGTTGATCTGATCATCTCAGAGTTGCTATGATTATACCACATCGATGGTCAGTGTTGATCACCTCAGAGTTGCTATGATTATACCGCAAGATCACCTTCTTCGATCCTATCACGGCGATGACCAAGAGTACCACTATCATGATGAACAAAGAAAAAAATATTGATGAACGTAGAACACCGAATAAGAAAATTATAAGTAAGAATCATCATCCGAGAAAAACCAAAAAGAGATTTTTTTTCAAAAAATTTCACCCAACACATAAAACATTTATAAAACTTATTATCTTCATCGCTAATGAAGTTTTTCTATTTAAATCAAATACCTTTTGGATACATATTGGTTGATGATCAAACAAATGTCAATAAAACTTTCTTACAAGTCAATCCATGACCACAATGCAATCTAGGCATAGCGAAACCCATGCATCACAACACACGGTATGAGCCAAAAACTTGAGGTATCAAGGAGCTAAAAAAGAACCATAATTTCACCTGGCAAGAGGATGATAATTTTTGTCGACACAACGATGTCAACAAGAATAGAATGGCATGATGACCCAGCATATCAAAGTTCTTGAACATTTTTGTGTTAAACTCATCGATGGTTCAAATAAATGCAAAGACAATGCGACAGTCAAGTATCAAGCTCACTGTGTTCGGTGTCTGTAAATCAAAGACTGGGATCCAAATTCAGATCTAGAATAAACTTCCTGTCAGATGTTGCAACCAGATCCATCCAGAGTTTTAGTTAATACATTACCTTACTTAAATCCAGCAAATATACATACTACAAAACACTTGGAACACTGATCAGAATGGGCTAGTTCGCCATCATGTAGATTTTCTTTTCCACGTTATACAAGCATCTACTCTAGGATTTGCTGAGACTGACTTAAGATTCAAATATTTGTTTCCAGAATATTCAGTAGGTTGAAAACTTGGCATCTCAAGTATTTGTTCTCAGGTGGATAATAATAATCCAGAGATGCATGATTTCATTTTCAAGTTACATATCCATCTGTGGTGACAGGCAAAGAGTGTGGCAGCTCACGCTAACAGACAAACACTTTTTCATATGCTTTGAGCAACCTTCTCGATCAAGTCCTGTGGCCAGTTTCTGTTCATGTTGTTCGCTACTAAATTTGCAATCTGCATCTCAAATTATACAGATTAACAACCACTGTTGAACAAGCAAAGGCAGAGACAAAGGTGTATATGAAGTATTAAGCATTTAACATAAACAAGTTGTTGACATGACAAAGATTCAGATTTATGTTCTTCAATATGATGATTCTACTACCAATGAAAAATATATGCATGACTCGAAGAAGTTCAACATTCCGAAGGGCAAAATATGTAATTAGCAAAGATGAACAAATAATTGGGAACATGTTCAATTTTCTGAAGCAACAGAAAATTGCTGCATGAATTTATATGGGCCCCATGGTTAAAACTGTCAATCTATAAAGGGGCACACGACACCCTTACAGAAAAAAAGTCTGGGATGACCTTCCACAATACCCAGCTTACAATACTAGAAAACCACAGCTGGCCTTAAATTGATCATACCTATTTTTTGGACAAATTCTTAAAGCTAAAAATTTTCCTGATTTAAGAATGATTCTGGAATGACCTAACCAAAAGGCGAACAATAAAATAAGGCGACCATGTTGCCTTATTTACCTTTAATATACAATTTTTGTGCAGGGAGGAGAACAAGTTCCAAAATAAGGCGACCATGTTGATCTCCTCCCTTTACACATTTCACTAATAATTAACAGGGATCCATGACATAAAAGTCATTGACAACATTGGACTTCAGATAGGATACTTACTAGTAATAAGTTTAAGTCTGTAATTTTGACAAAGGGTATGTACACAGATAGGATATTTACCTTGGACTTCAGCGCACGCAGTGTTCCATCAGTATCTTTAACATTGTCCAGACAATTAAGAGTGATTTTAAGAAGATGTGGCACACATGCTTGGACATGTGGGGACAATTTCTGGAAAACATCATAGTGAACATCAGGTACTCGAGGATTCAGCGGCAGGAATGGGATCTTAATGATCTCCCTCAAAGCATCAACATGCTGGCCAGCTCTAGCTAGCTTACTGATATGTAGAATAGCTTCAAGTTGCCGTAACACTGTTTGCTGTTCGGAAACCGGTTCCTTTTCTTGAAGGCTACAAGTGAAAAAATGACATGGTTAAAGGTTATGGTCGATGACGAGGACATACTCATTATATAATGACATATAATAGAGTTAAATCAGAGAATGCAAGGGGATAAATTTTCTGAAAATCTTAAATGAGAATGGAAAATAATAAAATATGTATTTACTATGTAAAGATGAAAATTGTTATTGCAAAACCAAATATTTGTATAGATAGTATAAAAAGTTTTTAAAATTTTCCAAACGTTTTGTGTAGTTTGTTCGGCCTATCATTGCAATCAACACCACCACTGCCACGGTCACTGTTACTGGCATTGCCTCCACCACTGCCACGAGTGGTTTCAAACACTTGCTAGTGTTCTCGTCAACCGCTTGCTACTAGTAGCCATATCTAACATCTGCTTCAATTCCTAGTCCCACCACATGGTTTTATTTTCTGCTGATAAACATGATTAACTCTAATACATTGACATAACACCAGCCACAACAAGGTAATAATCATGTCAAAAGTAAATGAGAAAGGGAATCCCAGAACATTTTTCAATTATGACAATGCCAAACCCCACCTATTACATTCAGAAATTTGAGAATTTAAATGAAAGCCCATCTATCCACTCGTTCCTAAAACCAAGTGCTCACTAGCATCTGTAGTTTGAGCTCAAATGACAGATAACTAAGCAGCAGTAATTGTCAAAAAATGTGTTCCACTGATGTTCATGTATGGGAAAAAAATGTTCATGTATTGTAACAATTGTCAAGTATTTTCAGAAGCAACAGACAATAAATTTAAGGAAACATGAAATCTTCTGAAAGGAATTGCAGAAAATGTTTATGCTGGTTTTTTTCATGACAAAAGCAAACAAGAATATAGAGATTAGAGTTCACAAAGTGCACATGTATATTTATGTAATTGAAGAAAGTGTTTTAATTAATTGAGAAGCCATAACAACAGCAACACTTGCAGTCCTTTTAAAGATAAGAAAAAAAAAGTGATATAATATCAATTACATGGAAGAAATATTCTTGTTTTGGCTTTATAAACAGCTGAAATAACCAGAAAGAAAACAAGACATAAGATGAAGCAGAAATTAGCCAAATAAAATCAAATTAATTCTTCATGGTGTTAAATAAGATATGATATGTTGATTCCTGACAGGATAGGTAAATAAGTATATGGATAAACAAGCATGGAAAGTTAAAAGTTCAATCTAACACAAACTAAGAGAAATACAGATCCATACAAAATACATATATCTGCATCATAAATGTTAGATAACAGAAATTGAAGGTTTCATTATCGAGGGCAACCTGACTCCAGAAGAATATTTAAAGTTCTCCAAAATGTCATTGCCTGACTGAATTAGACTAGCAGCTCGACTTTCACCATCTAACCTTCCACGTGACATGGCACAGATCACATCTGAGAGACACTTATTGACAGTTTCCAGTGCTACTGAAAATGCTCCAACTCTCTTGTGGATTTCTACAGACTGCAAATTACAACGAGGGGAACATGTTGATGTTATGTAAAAAAATGACAAAAATCAATTAAAATAGTTACTACCACAGAAACTATGATAATATTAACTGACAAATGTCAGCTAATACAAACCACTGCAAATCACATTGCAATACACATGTACAGCTGCATATGCATATGCTACCGTAATATCTTACTCTTTTGATCCATAAATTAACATTCTAGCATGGAACATCTACAAAAGTTACTTTCTGCATACATTTTGCTGCCAATGAAGACAACAGACATTCCTGTCATTGACATTTTTACTCTTCCATATATGTTGAATGACTAAACAAGAGGAAATGACCTGACAAATTGGGGAGGCTTGAAACCCAGAATGATATGAAACTGTTGTTGATCATATTATTTAATAGATTATTGACTGCTGAAACATTCTTAGAAAACTTAAATTGTCCAAATGGTCTAACAAGATGAATAAATGCTTCAACTGATCTAGAATGTATATAGAAGAGACCCCCTTCGCTACGTATCCTCTGCCTCCAACGAAACAGAAGAAAAGAAAATCTTTTCCGCAACTACACTAGCACTTTAGAAAGTACAGACATCAGAACTAATCAACAGTTAACTGCCACTATCCTTCGACTTAGTGTATAACATATTCAATTGGACCTCCACAAGAAAAGGAACAGTACCATTAATAATGTAGCATCTACTGTATCATCAGTGACATGCACTGCTTTCATATCGTACTCCAGCAACCCCCAAAAGTATGTATATGACATATCTATCAAATCATGCAACCTTTTCTGGCACCTGCTGCAATTGTGTTTTGCAGCCCATGGCCACTTTTAATTTTAGCACATCAACCATTTTGTTAGAGTAAACATTATCTGGAAAACCACTAGTAATTACCAAGTGACAAAACTAGCTCTGACACTTTACAATGGTTCATACACCAGGTTCTTCTCCCATCGAATTCGTAACACTAGATGCTATCTAACATACGAAAAAATTAAGTCTCTAGTCATCAACATCTGAGCAGATCATTTGTTAAGAAATAATGTTTTGACCAGCCAACTTCTTGATCTATGTTGTGATTTGGTTATGAAAGAGAGCTACAGCAAGCAAATGAACTAACAATCCAGTAAATGCATAAAAAGCTATGTCAGCAACATTTGATTATACCAGGATGCTAATTAATGAAAATACTCTTTTTATTTCCAAAAAAATTGGCATGATATAGCAGAAAACAGACTGAGATGTCAATATGTGTAAAAAAAGGAGATACTTTGTCATAAAGCCCAGCTTCTTGGCATTGACGAGCTGCCTCAAGCAAAAACTGTTGTCGGTTATTCCAATCCATAATATATTTACTAAGTGCACCTTCTTCCCCAGTGCCTCTTGGACCAAGTAAAAGAGAGATACCACCATCTTGTAGCAATACTTCTGTAAGCAGTTGTCTTAACATCATATTTCGCTGTCTTTGCTGATCACTACTGCCTCTCCCAATCCATGACACTTCTCCTCCACCCATTGCTGCGGCTGCTTGTGCATAATATT
The DNA here is from genome assembly GCA_004837865.1 of Musa balbisiana. Taxonomy (NCBI): domain Eukaryota; kingdom Viridiplantae; phylum Streptophyta; class Magnoliopsida; order Zingiberales; family Musaceae; genus Musa; species Musa balbisiana. Next base: position 20,120,718 of record CM017189.1, read on the forward strand.
CCAAAGCTAACTCAAGGTTACCTTGACGCAAGTAGACTGAACCATATTGTTGTATTATGCTAGCAACTTCTGCACAAGCATCCATAACCCCTATCTTACGGTCAGTTCCAATCCCATCTGAAAGAACTCCATTGTCTGCTAAAGCTATTGATATATGTACAGCATCAACATTGTAGCCCTCCTCCCCCACTTCTTTAAACAAGTATAGAACTGCTGGAAGAAACTGAATGCTCAAGAGTAGAACATACGGATAAACCAGGGGGTCTTTCCCATTTTTCGTATAATATGATGGCTCAAACTTGTTCAAGTAACCTTGAAGATCATCCAGGTTATATGGCACCAAACCCTCACTTAGTACTATAGAAGAGGATCCACCAGGGCAGTTACGGATTGCTGACAATTTGAACCATAAGAAGTCTTCAATAGTGCCAAAAAGTGATGGCACATCTCTAAGCAACCTCTCTACCTGGCGTCGACTGCCAGAAATTATAGCATAAAGTAGTAACTTCTTCCTGTCATAACCTGGTCTTCCTGCTCGATCACCCATTCTTAACAATTTTTCACACTCTTCAGATGCAACAGCAGCAGTCTCTGGTGACACCGAACCACCGGAAGCAATCCACTCTGCAAGCTGCCAGTTTCACATTCTTAGTAAATTAAACTAAGAGATATTCAACAATTAACAATAAGCAGTAGGTACCTGGGGGGCAAATTGGTGTGCAGCACGTGATGATTCAGCAACTTTCTTTGCTTCATCATAATAACCAGTTCTTAAACAGTAATAAATCTACATAAAAGAAACAAGACCAAATATAATTAGCTAATACAGTCCAATACAAAATAAAAGGACATTTGCATAAAAATCAAGTTGTTAGGTAAAGTATACCTAGCAAGAGTTAGGAAGAAAATACTTTTCACAAGTGGATGACAAGAAGAATCAGATGTTTAATTGCAATTATAAATTCAGGAATATCTATCACTGCTAATGATTTGTGTTAACTTCAGTATTTCAAAAAAGAAAAAATCAACCATCAATTTGAGGGACCTTTAAGATAATCATTCTGAAAACAATGTTGAGGTTGGAAGGATAAAAGCAGCAAAGTGTTCTTCAACAGTGATGTAATCTTATCCAAGAGCAATCTTCCCAATAAATGAGCACAAGTTGGACATAAAGAATATGGAAACAGACCAATAGCATATGGCAACAGTCTTGTATGCATAAGCATAATCTAGACAGAAACTAAAATTAATGACTTACAAATATAAAACATAAAGCATAAAAAATGCCTTCAAACTGCTTGATGGCTAAGCTATTAAATGCCATAACCTAAACAAAAACATAAAAAAATTCTCTTCACAGTGCTTGATGGCTACAAGTGTTAATGCCAGTAAATGCCCTGAGCTCCTTGTATATTAAATGCCTTCACAGCACCTATTATTATCTCAAAGGCATGTGTTTCCCTTACTATTGTGTAGGCATCTCTCTAAATCATCCACCTGGCAGTGCTAACTTCAGATGTTTCATCTATATCTTTAATTAATTTTAACAAAAAAATCATAAAATAATTCCATTGTAGTTTCTCTTAAATCGTGAAACAATTCCATGGTTTCTGTTATAAGTCTGATGTAACTTCATTTCACTATATACACCCATTTATTCAACTTCGACAACTTGAAGTTCTTATCCATAAAACACCACCATATTTCCATTGAACTCAAAATTATCGTACCAACAAAATTAGCAGTCCCTTGAGTATATAGCAACATTGGTTTTCAGAATTTAGCTACAATCTTGTTATCAATTTTCAGGGTATATGGTTAACCACTGCCACAATTATTGTTAAGAATTAAGATACTTGATCTTGTCTGGTGTTTAACTCCATACTAGTTCATCAAGCTAGTAAAAGAACCATGATTTTGAATAGTCTAATTTATCACACAAACTGCAATAAGTGCGCATAGACAGGACATTAAAAGTAAAAAAAGCAACTTTTCCTATTCCAATCAGTACTAAATGGATGAGGTGAATAGTAATTTATAAACATTAAGCTACTAGATGCAGATCCATTAAGCAAATAAGCTCAATATTCAAATGTATGCATATATATACTGAAACATATGCACATGTATAAGCACATGAGAACCTTAAATACTCTTACTAATGCCTTAAATTGACACTAATAAAGCTCATGTGCAGCTGAGCATTAGGTGAACTATAAAGTCAAATTCATTCGCAGTCGCTAAACTTCAGGTAGAATCATATCCATTTTGAGTTTTGAAAATTAAGTTCAACTCAAGAAAAAAAAAATCAAGACTGCTAGAGCTTGTAATTTTACACCAGAACTCATAACTTCCAGTTACAAATATCCACAAGCATAAACCTTTGTAGTTATATTATATGAATTGCTAGTCCATTGAGATATATAAAAAAAATACTTGCACTATTATTTATACACAATGTTAGTGAGACAAATCTTTTCATCAAACTCATTTCACGGCAAAATGGAATGAACTTAAGTATGATTATTAGCATGTCTTTCTCTTTTTCTTTTTTCTCTTTTGCTATGTTACTTTAAGTTGATTCATTTATATATATCATTGAAACATGTTACTTCACATCCACAAAACATTATTATCACATCTTTGGCATTCATGTTTGGCTCTGATATCAAATGAACAAGTGACGCATTTTCACCAAAACAGAAGTGAAGATGTGAATAGAAATCACTCAGCTCATTAAAGCTAATAACCAAGATAAAAGTCACCTGTTGCCAAGTTGTGTCAATTGGGGGCTGCCTACGAATATCAGTAGTGTCAAAATCCAGCATACCATGGTCCCTTAGCCGCACCTGTTAATAGACAGATGTTAAAAGGGACCACTTACATGGAGACCATATGAAAAAATAAAGAGAGGTGAATAGAATGAACCCGGAGAAATGCTTGAATCTTTTCCAAATTGCCAACAGCTCCACCAAGAGCAGCCTATCACCACAAAACAAAGGTATTCTAGTCAAATAGATGATGATATTAAAAAAAAAAATGATCACGATATAACTACACTAGTATTAAAAAAAAGATACATCAAAGAGATAATAGAATGTATATGCAATCTTCAAGTCTAGATAAGATATTACCCATCTACTACCAAAAGCAGATAAAGACAACAAATAGATAACTTAGACATGGGAAATGTAGTAAATGATGCGCAAATGAGCACTAGGAAATTTTAGACATGTTTATTATTGAAGATTTTCCAACTGTGTGTGTGTATATATGTATATGTATATGTATATGTATATATATATATATATGTATATATATATATATATATATATATATATATATATATATATATATTTATATTTATATATGTATGTATGTATATGTATATATATATATAGTAAATTAGCTTGCTACCACAAAAGAAAAATCTTCACTCAGAAATTAGTTTTACATATTTTTGATTTTGAATAAGAAAATCTTTTGTTGCTAATTTTGAAGTTGCCAAAGCTTCTCCAATACTCAGGCCCACACATTCACTCGTTTCAACAACCACCATTACAACCACTACTGTCACCACCACAACCTGCCTTAATCACTTTACCAAGACCACCACCATCACCAACTCACCATCACGATTGCAGTTATTGCTACTACCACCGCTGCTGTTACCATCATCAACATCCCCACCAATTCTGTTTTTGCGGCCACTGCCTCAGCTGCCACATGCTACTACGACCAGCATGCCATAGTCACCAAGACTACTAGCACCACCATCATCACCGCCTCTGCCAACACTGTTATTGCCACTGCCATTGTCACTGTTGTTACCACTGATGATACCATGCCACTAATCACTGCCGGTACCTTCACAACCAGCAGTATTACTCCTTCAACCTGAGCACTAACTCCACCATCGAGACAACATCATGACCGCCAGAACCATCACCACCATGATCATTACCACCACTCTTCAGTACCAGTACTAACACCATTACAACTAATGCTACAGCTCACCACCAACACAGCTACTGTCAACTGAGGAAAAGTAAGGTTCGAGGGCAGAACATGGGAGAGGCAAACATCTTTTACATTGCTTTGAGGAGAAACAAGTTCAGAATTTAGACAAACAACAAAGATGAAACCTAAGTAATTGTTTTCTGAAATTCAACAAGGGAAGTATGCAGTCAAAACACAAGATCAGGCATATTAATAACAAATAAAAAACCTCACACCATGACTAGCTCTCAAGAACTACCATGAAAATGACCTATGGCATCAAAAGAGGACAAATGTTATATAACAAGCTTAATCACATAAATGAAGCAAAGAAAGAAAGTAAATGCACATGAAGAATCTTCATCCAATTCTATATAATGTTTTAACTTACAATTTCCTCTGTTAGTTGATACTTCAAGAAAGTTACCTGGAACAGAAAAAAATTTTACTCATTCATATTTAAATCACTCAAAGTAATTCCCAACAGCCCAGATCCACTTAGACGGTGAAGATGTAATTCATGGTTATGTTTCACAGAGTAGGAGGCGTTTTATGCAGATACTACCTAGGGATAGAGTCAAAATTAAAGTAACTCGTTATGATTCAACCAGGGGATCTGTTTTGCCTCCAGAAGAAAAGCAACAGTACCATTACCATGAACCATGCCATAATGTTCTAATCTGCAGGCAACTTGCCACTTAGATTGACAATAATATGGAAGTCATAAACCATGCCATATTATTCTGAATTCTCTAGACCTGAAAGGAATTTACTACTTAAATTAAAGATAGGTTCCTAGCTGACTAGCTGTTGTCAAATTATGCTTGCAAAAGTAGCAATCAGAGTTTAAAAGTTATGAACTTTCACATAACAAAAACAAACAACATATCCAGATTTCAATGCCAAATAGCAAACTCATCAGATAAACAAATCAACATCCAAAATACATAGTACTGTACTTTGATAAATTATTGATGCAATAAATACTTTATTAAGTACTTATTAATAAAAATAATTGATTAAAAAAGAATTATACCTGTGAAGGATGGGTTTTAATCATATCGAGTATATACTTCTCATGGCCCCATTCAAGATGACGTCTTGCTCCAATCACAAGGGATATTTTTCTTGAAAACTTTTGCCGATTATTGGAATATTCACCAACCAATGCCTAAAAATAGTATTGTTGCCATGAAAATTATTCAAAAATTAGATAATACAAAGAAATCAGAAATGAACACCTAGGGACATAATACAATTTCATTTATTTTATCCTGTCTAAAATTCTGTAGAATAAGTACAGGATGGAAATTATGACGAGTAGCACTCTCTACACCAGATAACAGCAAAGGCATACCTGAATCAAATGCCAGATTTTTTGCATGGTAACTGATCTCATACCAGAAAAATCAAGGCCCATACTTTCATAAGCATCCCTGAAAGCTGTAGCAGGCTAACAAGAACATAGTAATTAATTAATTAGTCAAGTCGAGTCATACGTAAACAGAAAGACCAGTCATTAAGCATGAAAGTTTAGTCAATGTAGCATAAATAGACTATTCTAGAGGTGCTAACTTCCAGAAACAGACACATAAACTTGGCAACCTCTCATTAATAATATTTAACAGTGATAAAACCACTGGGCTTTTGGTGAACAAAAGAGTATCTTACTTTGGAATGCAATCCACGTCCCCTTGCATCATTGAGGTTTCGCAAGATTTCAGCATATACTGAAGCTTTTTTCTCAATTATTGACTTATTAGCCATAGGCATAACTTCCATGTTTGATGAAGTCTTGGAGACATGAGGGCTGGAAGCTTGAGGTGGCATCTGAACAGTACTGGAGAATCCACTGCTCAAAATGCTACTGTTTCCCCTAGGTAATGTGGAAAGTCGACTTAAACTTTGCAAAAAGTCTCTCTTTTCCTTCTGCCAATCCTCCTACAAAACACTGAACTTTATCAAGACTAAAGAAGCTGAACAAAAGGAGAGAAATGGTCCATCCCCTAAACATGTATGAATATCAAAGTCAAGGCCTTTGTTCAATCAATACAGTTATTCTTTTCCCTTGAAGAATGTTCTAAATCGAAGCATGCATATAGCAAAATGTTTACAACTAATAGTAAATAACCTAAGATAAACCCAGTTTGTATTTTACATACAGAACAAAAAGTCATACTACATAAGCAAAACTCTCTAAAGCTATTTGTCATCATTGCATGATTTTAATAATAGCCAGCAGGAGAGTCACACAGGAAAAAAATTGCATCTTGCAATAAAAATTTAAGGAGACTGCTAATAGGACTGCAGATGGCTCACAGATAGAGTAATAGATCAGTGTCAAAAGATATCAACTTATAGTATCCTGAATTTTATTAGTATAATGAAATTATATTTGCTAGTTTTGACAGTGCTGGGATATTCTGCCCTTATGTTTCAGTTCAATGAGGTGAACATATTAGTCTAGTGGCTGCTCTACACAAACCTGTGTTCAGGTGGTCAAATTGACCTCTCTGATAGAGAAGTTTAAATATATGAAACCTCACCAATCCTAAGGTAAATTTCAATCTAGGGTAAATTTCAGTAAATTCTATATTCTCACAGCAATGAGTATCGAATAAAACTAGAAGAAAATTAATGGGCTAATATCAGGATGGAAGAAAAAGTAGGGAAAACATTTTCTTAATGCATAGACATCCTAAATAACCAGACCCTTTCAAAAATGAAATCAATGAATTATACCATAATAATTTAGTTAGCATTCTTAGAAAGAGACAAGATGACTACAACCAGCTGCATAATGCTTTATTTTTATAGAGGATTGAACCAAAATCTCTTGAGATCAATTAGGGTCCCTTGCCACTCAAAATTTTCCCTTCTAGAACTCTTTGAATAATAAGCATGCAGCTTCAAATTCTTTTACCTACAGTGGTGGGTCAAAATTACCTTGCACAATAACCTCTACAATGAGGTAAGAGCGAGAAGGGAGACCAGTAACATCATTATAATATTAAGGAAAGTCCAAAACTTACAGGGGCCTCTGATTCTGCCAATAACCTCATTCATTTTAAGGGATAGTCAACAATTACAGATTGTTTGACCATAAGCATCACCAGTATTGAAGTTTCTTTAACTCAGCTAGTCTTTTTTTATTTTGGCCTCCATAGTTAGGCATCTTTCCTATTTAATCTTAGTCCCATTCATTTATTTTCCAATTTATATGAGAATGTATTTCTATGACATACTAGCATCTAAACATTCATATATCAAATCAGCAGCTATATGAATAAAATGTTTGTTCATCATATACGAAAACATCTATTCGACCAAAAATCAAGGTAGTGAGCTTTCATAAACATAATGCCTAATATTTCTAAACATGTCATGATGAGTCTATAGCCATCTGTCAAAAGCAGGCTACACCAGGTTAGCTTCCCGGTGTCAATGTGACCCTCACATGCTTAGTTCAAAGCATTGGATAAGAGCTTCAGCATGTGATTAATTATCATCTTTACCACAGTTGTGGTCAGTGACATGGATATGGCATGTGTGTACATCGTATATATATTTGTGTGTTTGTGATACCTCGGCTGTATATGCAATGAGAACAGATAATCCAACTCCCATAGTCCCAATTCGCAAGAATATCATCAGTATAATCTGGAAATTCTATACCAACTTGTCATACATCATGTATCCTGTATTGCATACTATATACAACAGTACATCTCACACCATTAGGGCAACAATTTAATCTTTTTATACTGTCACAACCAACAAGACCATTTGACATAAAGAAACATAATTATTGAAGCTCAAAAAATATTAAAAAAAAGTGATACTAACCTCCAGAACTTGCATCATGTGATCATTGAAGCTTCGCAAGTTGTCCTTTTGAGCTTCTTGGATGGATGAAACCATTGTCATTTCATGAATCTATTAAAAACAAACACTCGATTAACTCCATAAATTATTTATCAGAAAGAAAATCATGAGAAGAATTAATGAATAAATAAATTCTTAAATAAATGTGAAAACCAGTGCATGCAAGTGAAAAATAAGCAGAGTAGGAAGTCCAGCAATAGCCACAAAGCATTAAGGTGCAGAGAAACAGATGAGAGAGAAGAGAGTCCAACAGGAAGAGAAACATTACACAGAAGAAGGCTCACCCAACTGGTAAAAATCTCTATCCATCAATGAAAATCAGATGCAGAACTACCTTTATTCTTTAAAATAGACTTTGCTTATTTTGATAGATAAAGGCACTATTGAAAATTATTTAAAGAAGCAACAACAGCACTGATCTGCTATGTTACCATAACAAGAGACACTAAGCATATGATTGTCCAAGAAGAGCTCTTTACACAAAGACTGGGTGAAGAGACTCATATTCCAAGGAAGAAGTAGCCCCAATTTTAATAAAGTTGTTTCCGACAAAATCATTTAGCTGCCGGATATGAATATGATGCACATTTTGCAATACATAATATATCTAGGCCAAACTGAAGGTAAAAATGAATTATCATGCCCTTATAGAACAAGATTAGAACTATGACTTTTTTATACGAAGAAATTTCTTTTGCATAGTAAGAAATTAAGACCTGAACTGCATCTTCAAGCTACCAAAGTAGCACAAGCAGAAGAAAGCAGAAGCCAGCATTGCTTGCTCCCCATTAGAATCAGCATTCAGAAATCTAAATATGGTTTAATATCGATTCCATCTTTTAAAAGCGACCATAACTCTACAATAAACGTCAAAAGACGTTATAGCGTTCTCCATGCTTCGTTTGGACATGCATTTTTATTTGCTAATTAACATTAGAAAATATATGCTCATCTTTTTGTCAGCAATAGTTGCTAATATTTATAATTACATATCTTAAGTATACTTTAGTTCTTAGTTTGCAAAGTTTCATTCAAAAAATATAGTGATATCAATTAATTATCAATTTCTATAACATTAATATGCATATTAAAAACGAATTCACCAGATTAGCATGCACATTTATTCTTCCATGAAAAAGGTAAGATTGTCAAGTCGAATGAAATCCATGAAAAGGCATAACATTTTAGCAGATAAAAAGAAAAGTTAATGTCATAGCAGATAAAAAGAAAAGTTACAAGGACCAGATGAAGTTTAAACAAAAGAAGACGATACCTGCTGCAAATACTCCTCCACAGTTGTTGCTTCGGAAGGAAAAACATCCTCAAAAGTTGTCTATAGGAATAAAAAAGAGAAGTAAAAGAATGTAACAAAAGGTTTCATCACATAAAGCTGCCTAAATTATATGTCAAGTTATTTAACATCAGTTATACAAGGAACAGTGCCACACCACATATGAAACTCATGAGAAGTAATCACAACAATGACAGAATAGATATAGTTAGTATGTTAAGGTGGAGCTAGCTTAGGTGATGATCCACTTGTAAGTACCCATATTAACTAACACACTGAATTAAAATAATTTTTGGTGGCACAGATCTAGTCATCTATTGGTGATAGAAATTCATCAATCAACGGCACCTGATCAGCATGTTGCTTTTTTGCTTTTTTATCAAGCATAATGCCTGTTGAATACTAACTCTTGGATGCCATAAGTACAATATGCAACACTTGCTTTTCGGCCCAATTGATCATCAGAATGAAGGTTATTGTCATCTAGATGACTTCACAAGGAAAATATGATTCATGTGGCAATGCAACAATGGGACTTGCATGCAAACATTCATGCAGCCCCCAAGGTTATATTTAGTATACGTCTTTAAAACAGAAAGGTAACGAGCAAGATGTGCCTCCAATTGATCATTTCCTTGTAAATGCTCAAAATAAAGAATGGAAATCAAACGACAAGTGCAAATGGCAACCTTGGGTACCCACCTTCAATTCAAAGGACTTCAGGTCTCGAGCGAGCCGTTCTGCATTTATCCCTTCCCGAGCGAGCAGCCTGCTCAAGACAGAATGTATCGCAGACAATCACACAAAACAAGCACATGAACCTCCGAGAGACAATACTCATGCAGCCTGGACGCAAAAAACATCGAGGAAGGAAACGGAATGGCGATCAGAGACGCGGGGCAAGATCATAAGATGACAAGGAGAGAAACCTGGTGGCGGAGATGGATTGGGAAGGGGCCTCGGCGCGGATCGTTTTGGACTTGAGCTTCTTGGAGAGAGACTCCAACTGGTCGAGATTCCTCTACAAGGATTCCAAAGAAAAAGGAAATAAGACATCGGGCGAATTGATTAAAAGAGCAGACGGTGGAATGGGGGAGGACCTGGAGAGAGGGGAAGTGGGCGGAGGGCCCGGCGTGCTCCAGGAGCTTGGTGGAGGAGTGGAGGAGGTCAGTCCACCCGCTCATCTCCTGATCGTTCGCCATCTCCTCCCGCACCTCTCTTCGCGATGCAAGTGTAGAACCCTAATTCCGAGTGTTTCGGTTCGAAAGATACACACAGGAAATAAAGAGCGGGCTGCGGGGAAAGCAGTGAGAGGCAAAATGCGAGGGGGTTTAGGGCTTCAATTTAAAGGGATTTTTCCTTTATTCCACACGTCTCGCACGTCTTATATAACATTTAATAAACATCAAAAGAATATAATAATAAATTAACTATTAAATTAAAAATTACATATATATATATATATGATTTTTTAATGTATTCTTTAAATTTAATTTTAAATTTAAGTTTTACACCTTCTGAGTTATATATATACATATATATATATAATTTTAACATACCTTATGAGTTACTCTCTAACTATAGTTGGAACAAGAATGGTGAAACTTTAATTGACATTAGTACTCTTTCAAAATTAAGTAATCAAGGCAAAAATAAAAATAAAAACATTTTGACACACACACATTTAACTTCATTGTATATCTATATTGCTAGACAGATAGCATTTTTTACTGGCTTAATTTAGAGTGATATCAGTGTGCTAAATGAGATAAATATACACATACACTAATGTGACATTCAAGACGAAACTAAACTAAACTAAACAGGAAGATCAAAAATCTTAAAATTTATTCAAGATTATTATGAAAAATCATGAATTGATTAAAGTAAACTACAGCACACATCGATAGGAATTGATCAAGTGGAACCGAGAACTAAATCTGACAAGTATGTAAATGCAGCATGGAAGAGAGGTTCCCAAAGTTGGAATGATGCGCTCGCAGGTGGCAGATTCACCGAAGGACATGACGCTGAAGGCTATGGGATTCTTGCTATTAAAGATGGTCTACGGCTTGACGTGAACGAGGGCATCAAATGCTTGCAATCGAAATGCGATGCATCCTCCTCGATGGATTTTGAACATTATCAACGACATATCCCATTGTTGAATCGGGTGGTAATTTTGTTTTGCTGGATCTTTTTCGTGGAAGAAGGTATCTTCTTCAAGGGATGTCCATGCATTCTTCTTGTTCATGTTGGCTGCAAGGGTGCAAGCAGATGCCTCGAAGAGAGGAAAGGTGGTGGCCTCTCCATGTGTTCATGGCCTTCTGTGGCATGTGGTAGTGCAGAAAAGGCTGCTTCAGGCACTGCCAATTCGTGGATTCTCCACGAAGGAAAGAAACAGGTGAAGACAGTGATCCAAAGGCAAAAAGATGTTACACTTCTATCATACCTCACGGAGAGGGAATCCAAGATAGCCTGCATCACCAGTATGTTTCAGTGCCCACTTGGAAGAGTACTTTTGTAGGATGTCCATGAAGCTCACAAAACTGAAGTATACAGTCACTAATCACATGCATCCTTGATTGTGATGGTTCATTAGCCATGAGAACTACCTGTCAACTGCTACTTCCAAATGAAAGACTGAGGTCATTACATCTAGGGGCCAGAAATGCCAAAAGTCATGCAATACTAGTGGCTGCAATTGTCATAGCAACAAGTTCATCCTTTCTGATTCCTTTTCTGGTTCTTTTTCTACCATATTTTGACCAAAACATCATGATGATGTGATCATGGAACTGGAGTGGTTTGCAGCAAAATCCAATCAGGGCAGTGTAGAAGCATATGCATGGGGATGGATCATAGACTTCAGATGCACACATGAGAGCATTTGATCACAATGGACTTACAACAAGGGTTCGGCTTCATCTTTCAAGCAATGGTAGTAACACACATGTTTAACTCCATTAGTTGGGAAATGATGAAGGTGGAGAGATTGCTACAACAAAGGGAACACACAGGAGGAAGTGCAGTTGACCATGATGTTTGTGTTAGGAAGGTGGAACAGCTGAAAAGAGCACTGCCTCCTCCAGCTAAAAAAGCATTGACTTGTTAGGAAGAAACTCCAAAAGTGAAAAAGAAGCCTCATCATAAACTATGGTGTATGCACAAAAGAGCCCATTCCTGATGCAAAACTTGGGCTTGTGGGAGAGAGATGGCCGTCTCCCTTTGCTTTCTTAATTCAGTTGTACACTGCAATCATTGTGAGGAAAGTAGATTAGCAGAAGCTGTAAAGCTCTTCATCAGTTCTGTGAGGTGCATCTTCTGTGGCAGGCAATTATGTGCTTGGCCTGCCTGGTTTCCTCTTTCCACACCCTGCCAATGTCCTCTGCTATCTTCACAGCATCCAGGGATGCACCAGACAACCCCCTCCTCGTGAATCCAACAGCATAAAGCCCTGAGCTCCCTTTCCATCCATTTGGGAATGGATGCCTTGGGAAACCATCTTTATTGAAGAAGTCAGTACCCTGCACAAAATCAAAACCTCAAGGTGTAAGCTTTCAGCGATTAGAGCAAAGCAAACGACATCAACTGCCACCTCTTGTTCATATGCCCACTCCTATTTAATTTGTGTTCTCAGGATCCCAACATTATGCAAACTTGCATGACCATTAGATCATGTGGAATGCCATGCAGAAGCACATAGAATTCCATGTTCTCTTCAAGCTAATAGTAACAAAAGAATTGGGAGAAGAACAAAAATGAGAACCACTTTGATCTCCTCTGACAAGGATTACACCGCATGGAAGGAAGAAAAAGGAAATTTCATTAACCTGCAGCCATGAATGAACGTTGCTGCGATAACCGGTGGCCAGGATGACCGAATCGACGTCGATGATCGTGTGATCCACCAGCTCTGCCTTGCCATGCAAAAACCTCTTGATTCCAGGAACAACCTTTATCTCACCGCTCTTGATTTTGCTCAGGGCACCGATGTCCAACACGGGTGTCTTACCCTGCGTGTTCTTCAGCTCCAGAGGACCCTGAGAAGGTCGTTTTATGCCAAGCTTCTCGATGTTCCCAAGTGTCATCCATGACAGGGCCAACAGGACCCTGTCGACCATCTTCAATGGAAGCCATTTCATCAAGGAGACAGCAAGCTCAAACGTCGATCTCCCTAATGTCTCCCGTGGTAGCACATGGACCTGTTGCACAAATCATTTGAATCAGTAAACAGAGTCCATGTAAGAGAAGCCAATGACGAGGGAATCCAGTCGTAGTTCTTGTAACGTCGTCCTCACCGAGTCACGCACCACCATGGTGGGGAAGGCGTTATGATGACAGAGATCAAAGGCGACTTCCATGCCGGAGTTTCCGCAGCCGACAACAAGCACCTGCTTTCCCCGGTACGCCTCGCCGGATCTGTAGTCGCTTGAATGTATCGCCCACCCGCCGAACTTCTCGAGTCCTTCCATCTCCGGTATCACGCAATCTGCATTCTCGCCTGTAGCCACGACTAGCCACTGGCAAATGTATTCCGCCTCGGCTTTCCTGCCCACAGCCTGGCGGCGTCCCACGGCGGTCCTCACCCGCCACATCCCGCAGGTGCTATCGTACTTCGCAGAGAGCACGGTCTCATCGAACTGTGGGTTGAGCTGGAAGTGCCGGGCGTAGGACTCCAAGTAGTCTATGAACTGGTTCTTGGAGGGATACTCGGGGAAGTCATCAGGGAAAGGGAGCTTGGGAAGCTGGCAGAATTGCTTCGGGAGGTGGAGCTTTAATCGGTCGTAGGTGCGGTTTTGCCAGAGGGAGGCAATGCAGCTGGACCTCTCGAGGATCACGAAGGGGACGCCATGCTCCTTTAGGCATGCCGCCACAGCGAGTCCCGAAGGACCTGCTCCCACGATGAGCGGTCCATTCACCCACTTGCACCTTCTCTTAAAGAGATTCTCATGCTCAGCTAAACCAGCCATGATCAAAGAATCAGCGAGACGATTCCAGTGACGAGGAGGAGAAGCTCTTTCGGTAGAACCAGTGGGGTTACGTGAAGGGTTCTAGTGGAGTTGGTATGATGAAATGGTCGAGAGTTGTGAGGGACGAAGACGAGAAGCAGGAAGAGTTCGCAAACGGAAGAGGAGAGGGAGTGTAGAATAAAGCTCGTTATGGTCAAGTGGGGGAGGTTGAGAGGACCGGAGGGGAGTATATATAAATAGTTGAGCTTGCCATGAGAGCTGCATGTGAGGAGTGTTTTGAGGTCCTTCCAAATCATAACCTTCGCCGTCTACGCCATTTGTTTAACATCTCCAAGACATGGTTTTAATCTCGATATGTTTTCTGAAAGAAGAAGGAAAAGAAACATCCAAGTTCTATATATTTCTATTGCAGGACTCAGAAACAGTACTGAGAATTTACGGGCCAACCTCTCCAAGCACCAAAATGCATACTCTACATTTTTGGACGAGTAAAACGCATGACCGAACGCGCAGCATATTTTGAGGACCTGACATAAGTTAGCATTGCTTGCTGAAGCAAAGAAAGCTGTTCAGCATCTGACACTGATTCTTTTCCCCATCAACTTGATGTTTTATCCATCACTTTCAGATGGCCAGAAAGAATATTGTGTTCTGAAGCATTTGCTGCCTATCTCTGATCGATCAGGGATTTTGAGCTGGTTGCCATTGTCCAACTTACATATTCTTTTTCGTGCTTCTCCAAGTTTTGTGTTGATCAAACTCTTCAGCGATTTATAGAATCGATGCATCCTCGAGCATTCAATGCAGTATCCACTTTGAAATCCAGCACAAGGAGGGCTTCACATGATCTCCACGCCAGAGGACAGTGCTTACGTAGCGTCTCTTAATCTTCTCATGCATCTAACAGAAGCCTGCAGCTGACAAGGAGAACAGTCCTTCCTGCTACGGGACAAGAACTAAAAACGTTCTTCTTCCGTGCCATTTCGTCAAACACTTTTGTCTTCTAAATTACATGTTATGATTTCTCTCACAAGCAGTTTGCTGTTACGAAATCGGCAAACAGATCTTCCTTTTGATGGACTCTTTGGCAGCATCTTAGCCATTGCTTTCACAATCAACACCAGCCTAAGCAGTTTATCGTGGACTATCACACACCTGTTACCTTCACCAAGACGGTAATCAATCAACTGTACCAGTGGCCATTGCTTATGCACTACATTTTCCTGATCATGGTAACTTGAAAGCTTGCCAATCCAAATATTCTGCAACTTCTCTCCATTCCACATATCTAATTGGACCTGAAAACATGCTAATTGGGCATTGAACTAACACACCATGTGGCCGAAACCATGTGGGAGGAGAGGGAACATTCCAAGGCGAAAGAAAAGGTTGAGAGTGATGCATGAGGCCGTAAAATGATTAGGAGATATGGGAAGGAAGACCGAAAGGGAGAAGAGGAGATACATGACAAGGGGAAAAGGATAAGCGAAAAGTAGTTTTGATTCGAGTACTTGCTGCGGCAAGACGAATCATGCCATCCAACCCATCACAAAAATGACATCAATAGAACGCGTCTCACTGTTAGGAATCTATAAATCTTTTAAGCAGTAGAGCCCCTTTTTTTTTGGGGTTCTCATGATGATGAAATATTAAATCTAAAAAAAGATTCGGGATTCCAATTCTTGAGGTGGGGACGTCTTGGGGCCACGTAACGGAAGAAAATGTGGGGGGGGGGGGGGGGGGGGTTTGTGGAGATCCAATGAGAGCAAGCCACGGGAGGAGGGTCCCACTTGGCAGACGACACAAAAAGTAGTGGATGGGGACGACTCCGACGGGAATCTTCGCGTGGCGTGGGGCCGACGTCGAGTATCTATGCTGTCCGTCTATCGCGTCTTTCCTACGTGGCGCGATCGCCACCACGTCAGACGGCTTCGGACCACGAAGGAAAAGGAGAGGGGGGGGGGGGGGGGGGGGGGCGGGCCCCACGGGGCGCACGGATTTTGAGGCAGCCTGGCCTTTACAGTTGGCTCCTCCCCACGGCCCATGACGCACTGCTCGTGCCATCTCTGCCCGTGAAACTTTCCAAACCCACCCCCCTGCACTAACGTCCCACCGAAGCAAACAAAGAACGGACTAGAGAATCTTGTAGCGAAACCCTACCCTCCCACCCAACAGATTCGATCTCGACCGAGGAAAATGACACGTGCACATCCGATTGTGATTTTGATCGGTGCTCGTTTGATAATAATAAGAAGGACACAGTCACAATCGAGAAGATGCTCAGTTAGTATTACGACGTCAAAAATAAATCGATGAACTATCCACGATAGATCGATTACGCTTCTCACGTATGCTTAATAAGTCTTAGACAAAATAGCTAACTTTCTAACTTGAACGTCGAAAATAACCTCCGATTATATTTTATGATAAAGATGACTCTAAATCAGATTTTTCTATAACATTCATCCACGCTCACTGACGAGGCAGACAAACAAATTCGATATTAATAAGCTTGAAATCGACTAAAATCTTTAATCTTTCTAAGATGATATGATGTGAGGAAGCATTGGATAGATGGTTTGAATGACCTGCTTTTTAAGATACTTATGATTTGTACGAAGAAAATATTAACTTTCTTTTAATTGTCTTTATATATGTAGTAGGTTGTTGACCTATAAGCCCTAATTCTTATATTCTCTATCAATAATAAAGTGTTCCGCGTGTGGAGGCTCAAGCGGTGATCTCAGAAATGATTAAAGGACTTGTCGTAGATCAGCGCTTAAGTCACGGAAATAATATTCCTACCTTGCAATGATAGGCATCCGTGCATTAGATCATGTCATTGTTTCTCGTATAAAGGCTTTATTGGAGGGTCCTTCAAGGTTCATTTATTGTTGCGAGAATGATGATCCCGGATGTTAGGATTGAATAGTAACTTGGAGAGATGAAAGAGAGTGATGGTGAACCCCCCCCCCCCAGTGTCTATAATCCGAGAGTGAAGCTAATGGTGGGGAGGCATGTGCATGGAGGTAGCCCTTGGCTTTTCTTTTAAGGGTACTCTATTCTTTTCATGTCAATGAAGAAGAAAAAGAAGGGTAGGGTAGGGCATTTGGCTTTTCCCGAGTCCTTATATTCTTAGGGCATGGGAATGCATGCGGCCAACTTTGCTCTTGGCCACTTGTTAAACCAAAGCTTGGAACTGGATCACTCCAAAGGCAACATCCAAAGGTGATAGAAGACTGCATGCCATCAGTATCCTCATCAAAGCTAGCTTGGTCAGATAGGGATGTACATGAACTGTCATCACCATGTCTCTCTCTCTCTCTCCATCTCTTTATTACACCCACGCATGCATCTGCTGCTACACATCAAATCCTCACCTTCTGTAACGCCGCTGTAATCGCGCTTTTTGAAGTAAAAAAGAAAAGCTCTCAACAGCAGAAGCCATGCAGATTTCAACTTTGGACTAATCTAATAGGAAGCCTTTATGAATGCCAGTGGGCACGAGAGAAAGGAGGTGGTACCAGCAGATTATTATATATAAGGCAGAATCCTATGGATAGGGTCTTCTTACACACGCATGACAAAAGTTGTAAGGAGGTGATGGAGAACTTCTCTCTGGTTTCCTGCAATGGCTTCGAGGTTTTCTCGGCCGAATCTATTGCATGGATCCTTTAGAGAAAAAGAACATCCAAAGGTGGAGAGGAAAAGGCATATATACTCCATGTTTACACATGTCCTGCGGATTCCGGTCTTATTCATGTACCTTAAAGATATAGTTTTCAAGCCTTTTAAATTTACATGATAAGTTTCTTTCACTTAGTTAAAGCTCATTGCAATGATTATATCATGCATGGGCTGTAGATATTTAGTCAGCTCAAACTTTTCATCTACAATGATTACTGCACATTACTAGATACAAGGTAGCGATCAAAGTGTAACCTAGTGAAGAAAAAAGAAAAGAAAAAGTGTAGCATAGGATTCAATCTCTAGCACAAAGCTGTAATTTGTGTTTCACTGGTTGATTTTTGTATGGTTTAATCATGTGATTTTTTTAAGTCGATTTGATTTAACTAATTGCGCGCCGCCGGTAATGGCATCGACACTCGGCTCTAGAATTGACTGAATGTCAAAAAGGAATGGCTTTATTAGAAGATTATGCCACCCACTAGTTTTATATTCTCAGCAAAAGATGGATAAGCATAGATGAAAACACAACATTTGAAGCAGGCTATGGAATTTAAGATTCTGAATAGAACAGATTGATTAGGTTGGATTGGTGTTGGATCATAACAAGGCTAACTCACCAATAGATCAAGATCTTGTGGTTAAGGCTGGTTTTTGTTTTTGTTGTTGGAAGCAGTTAAGGTTGATTTTTAACACACACACACACACACACACACACAGAGAGAGAGAGAGAGAGAGAGAGAGAGAGAGAGAGAGAGAGATTGTGATCAACACAAATTTAACTGGCCAAGTTGGTTCAGCCACAGGAAAAAAGGGGTTGCCACCCTAATAAACCGATAGCTTTGTACCACATGTACTATAAGAATTTTTCCATGTCAGGCTACAAGCTCAATCACATTGATAATTTTTAGTCAAAAACAACATCATAAATAAGCCTTTTTCTTTAGATTTTTCGACTTCGTATCAGAATAAAGAAACAACCAAAGAAGATTTGATGCTCGGTAGCTTCTTCATGCATGAGCTTATTTCACCAGAATACTTTTCATCTCTAAACCACACAAAATTCAGCTTGTTTGTCTTATGATTTGGGTTGAATCAGTATCAAGTGACCAGTCCAATGATCATCATAATGTGATCAGAAATAATCATTTGCTCAAAACCCAAAGAAAACTCATAGATTATTGTACCTCCCCTTCTCCTTCTGGAGTCATCAAGGAAAACCAATATGCAAGCACACGAACGAAGAAAACTAGAGCTTATTCCTTATGGTTACAACCCCAACATTTGGCCAACTCCCAATGAGCAGGTTCAGTTAATATGATCAGTTGGAAAACAGTTGAGTGTCAGTGAAAAGGCATGCTAAGATAGCATGTGGCATGCTCATATCATATTCTTTGTACTCTACATAAGTTCTTAATATTATCATGAAAAGGAGATTCTTTGATGTTCTTGGAGCATGGGATGGTTGAGATTGAGTAATGTGCTTAGTCATAAAGCCTTCTTCCTAGCTAGGTACATCATCACATGGTATATAAAATATTAATCTATGTGATTTGAACCTCTTAACAATAATTCTTGACCTTTGTTTTAAGAAATAATCTTGTCTTTCATAGAAGCTGGTGCCCTGGATTGGAAATGTTATCTTGTAGGACTTCAAGATTGTGATCCATGTCCTCTTCCTCCTTGTTTGTGGTTATCATGCCACTTCCAAGGTGCATGCATTGAGTGTCAATTTGATTTCTTGCAATTTTCACACACACGCAAAGCTTTGTGAACTAATTAACAATCGGCAAACATAATCTTCTTTGGATTTAAGACCCTAAATCTTGTAGTTCTATCATCACAAGAAATCTCTTGTTTGTTTGGTAAGACATTCAATTGCGGAATCATTGTTCAGTACTTTTTCAGGGGGGTAAGAAATGATGATTTGAAATGACAAATAGGTCTCCATAGGCTTCATCCAATTGCTAACTATCAGCTAGTAATAACTAAATAGAAGCCTCCTGATGCAGGTTACTATATGACTTTGCATTGTCAACACTTGGTAACATGGAACAAGTTCATCTTTTTAATCAATGGAAAGGACAACAACTAATTGAAGTTAATCAGCTGCAACTGTTCTTGAGAGAATCATCACTCGGTACTAATCCTCTCCAAATAAGACAAATGAGCCATGAACAGGACAACCTACTAATTTGGTGCTTATATTATAGGTAGGGATCCTAACACAGTGCTCCAAGATAAATAATAATCGACGGATCCAACGATCAATCTACGGCTCCTAAACAATCGTGCCACCATGAAGAGCCTAGTAGATTAGTTATTTCGACAACTTTGTCGGGTTTAGTACTCTAATAGTATCAGTTTAGCAAAAAATTAGGTTCACATGGTGGAGTTTAATCAACTAATCGTCATTAATGACTACTGTTTTACTGTGTTTTCATTATCAACGGACAAATTTACCTTCCAACGCCAATCGATCTTTGATATGATCGAATTTAAATCTAAAGCACATTTGGATCTCAAGCGACAAATGAAAAATGCATGCATCATCGACCTTTTCTAAGCCAAAATAGTTCTTAATAACCCTACAATCCATGCATGTTGTGTGTGTGTGTGTGTTCAAGAACTATCTAAAGGACCTATTCCTCATGCACGAACTATCTAGAGTTCTATGGACCGTGTTGAAGTACGTGAGATTGATTGATCACATGGAAAAATAGTAGGTCAAGCTAGGGATGAACATGTGATCAGTGCATTGGTCAAGGCAATCATCGTTAATAGAATATATATAGTGTTGTCTTTATTGTGCTTGTCGTCTTAGCCAGAGATTACAAGGTTCCTGATCCCATTTAATCCTGCGTTTCAGCAATCAAAGGCAAGAGATTTGGGATGCTAAATTGCTTCAAAACCTATTCACTGGTTTGACTACATGTCACAAAGTCCAAAGTTAGGTGTGTCCATGGAATGAGTCACATGAACTAATCATTGCCAATCATCATGGATCTTGCGGCCGCCTCATACTTAATTTTCTCTTTGAGAACAATCATGGAGGCATTAAACATAGGTATGAAGATAGTAAAATAATACAACTTGCACAGATTTCCTTCCAACCTAAATGGTAATTAGATCAAAAGAGAACCTTTTAGTAAACTCTTATAACCAAATATACAGTATCCATGAATGTTCCAGCAATGATAATAAGAGGGTCTAAAATATTTCCTGAATTTACCTACAAGAATGTTTTCAATGAAAGAATTATAGTGATTATTATACAAGTTTTAACTTAAATCATTATTATGTATTTGTTCATTTCCGATTGGGAGTAAACCAAGATGTTACAAAGCAGAGAAAGCTTGTATGATATTGTTGAGCATGTAATTGATACTACAAATTGTAGCTCTCTTATTACTTTATGAAACAAGGGATTCCAATCTCAGTAATTTCTAATCTGAATCTCCTATCGGTTGATCAAGCCTTTTCCAAACAGGCTATCAACCAAACCATCAGATTTAAAATTGATTTTTCTGGGAATTCTTGATCCACAGGATGTCCACCTGACTTCAACATGTCAATGTATCGCTGAATTGTTTCATCAACACCAATTATCACTATAAATGTTCTTTTTTCTTGTTTTACTAGAACAATCCATAGTATAGATGTTGATACCCGATGTACTACTTCCATAAATCATACTTTTTACTTTGTTTATGTGTATGGGGTGAGTGATGTGATGTATGATGAGAAAAATAAAAAGTAAACAAAGTGATGATAGATGATCGAGTCAAAAAGTTTAAAAAGAATAAGAGGTAGCAATGGAGATGTTAACTCATCTTTCCAATCATGATTTGTGACATGATTGAATAAATCTAAATAAGCAAAAATAATATAACTATGTAAAGGTAATCAAGTGGTTAGAATGCTCATTATATATAGAAGTGTCAAAATAAAGTATGTCAAAAGTTAATTCTAGACTAGATACATGACATAAATTAATACATGACATAAATTTTGAGTGTGAGGAATAATCTCTTCATAAATAATCTTAACATAAATAAAATGATCTAATACTCAGTTAAAATGGTGATCGAGTGATGGTGCGATAGAAGCAATCATAAATAATATGATTGCTTCTTTTAGCAATGATGTCACTACTATGATGGCGATGATACTATTATGATAATGATAAAGAAGACGGATAATGGGAAGGAGTGAATAAAAAATATGTATGGTAGAGCCTCTTACTCTTTAGAACTCTCTGCTCAATCAGACTTTTCACATAAGGTTTTTGGTAGCTACAAGCACTCAATTCTTTATTCCTAGAATATAAGAAAGGGGAGAAGGGAGGTTACAATACTTTTATAAGGATGAATATTCTTTAGATGAGTGACATACTTTATTCCAAAAGAGAAGTGAGTAAGGATTCATAAGATAAAAATAAGTATCCACTTTTGGATGAGTATCACATATCTCCTTCTAGAAGAGCGACAAATTGGAATTATAAGACGAGAATAAGTGTCCACCTTTGCATGAATATCATATGCTCCAAACCTATAAAAGTAGAGGTTAATAATTCATAGAATAGAGACATATCTCCACTCTAAGGTCTTCTAATAGGTGCATTTTAAGATATATGTATGACATCGCCTTTTGATAGCTTAAGCCTAAGCCCAAAGCCTAATATAAATATGTCCGATGCCTAAATCCAACTATAATTTAATAAGAAAATAAAATATGTATGATGGACCCTCTATAGGCATTTAGGCCTATATAGCTCTAATATATCAATTTCGAGCTCTCTGTGTCCTCTTGGACCGCCGTAATGGTATGGTGGCACTTTGATCTCTATCAACTCTCATTGGATGAAAAAAATTCACCTATGGTGAATGAAAATTGAGATATTGCTCTAGGAGGTCAGGGTCGATCAATTGTAACTACTTTTCTATGATTCATATGTCCTCAAGGTCGGATTGTCTATGTCATTATACCAAATATTTGCACTCTTGGTCAATGGGAGAGATAATAAGTTGGTCATCAAAGATATTCTCAACTTACTCCCAAACGATCAAGTGTAGAGGGAATTATGGAATTAGTAGTACTAGCATAGAAGAAGAGGAATAATCTTGTCATTGGTACGTGTGATTATATCTCTAACGCGGGCTCTAGTGGCTCATGATAGAGTGATAAATCCTTCACTCTGGAATTAGAGGTATTGGCATAGACATTGTTGATGCCCATGTCATTTGATAGCTCAAGGATATAAGCATCATCACTAACCCTTTATCATATTTTATAAGGGCCTATGCTCCTAGCATATAACTTTTTTATGGCCCTAGTGCGATATCTTTTAGGTTGGATCCTTATCATCATTTGCTTTCCCTCGTAAAAAGATTAACACCTACAATACATATTTGTTTTTAACTTATATAATTTATTGCTCGGAGTAATCTTTTATCCAATCTCATTATGCAAATCATGAATATATTTAGGAAAAAAAATTCAACAGCGTCTGAGAGAAAAAAGTGAGTGGGAAGAGGGGCAAGATCGATAAATTTTCTAGATTAATAGCTATTGATAACTTGAAATAGACTAACACAAGTTGAGTAATTGATGATGCTATTAAATGGGAACTCGGCTATAGGTAGTACCTTATCTCGATTAGTTATATGATCACCTACCAAATGTCAAAGCAAGTCACCCAACGACCTATTGACCACTTCGATTTAATCATCAATTTGGGGATGATATATCGAGAAAACTTAAATTTAGTCCCTAAAAATTTCTATGGAGTCTTTAATAACAGTTGATAAAATATACATTTTTATACGATAATGAAATTGGAAAAATTATGCAACCTAATGACCATCTTAAGGAATATTTTGATTATACGAGAGACATAAAAAATCTTAAAGAAAATAATAAAGTATATCATCTTTGAAAATCAATCAATAACAATAAAGATATAATTATATCTCGCAATAGGTGTAAGAGAAACCTAGTACAAAACCCATAATTATATCTTTTCAAATTTAGTGTGGGATAGGAAGTAGGGTGTATAGGCCTATGTTGTATTTTTTTAGTTTTAGCTATTTGATAGGTGTGGTATTGTTTAACAGTCTTAATTGTATTCCTTTACAAGAGTAAAAATGACAAGTACTAAATAAGGGTTAAAGCTTTCTTGTATGGACTGTGAAGTGGTTCATCAACTTGTCTCTTGAGCTCTATATGCTAAGTGAGATTCTATTAGTTGTAGGGGTAAATAATCAAAAAGTTCTTTAGGTATTATGTCAAAAAAATCCTTAATTTTTTATGAGCACTTTTTGTCTTAGATTCAAGATGAGTCTATTTAAAGACAAAAATAATTTTTGAGTCTTTTAGCTTAGTGGAGAAAGGATCGAACTTCAAAATGTGCAAAGACTTAGATACAAGTATAAATGATGAAATTATCCTCTTAAAAGTATTAGTTCTAATCTCCTTAGGGGGTGATAGGACCAACTTAATCTTTGCCTCATTATGCTCAAAGTAGTATCTATTAACTTTGCTATAATGTATGACATACATGTCATATAGCTAAGACTTATCAAATAATATATGAGAAACATCCATAGGAAGTATATCATACCAAACTAAGTCCTTATATATGGCTAAACTAATGGAAACTAAACATCTATAGGTAACAAGTGTGTTGGTTTTGTCCACCCAAATCATATTGTTGGGTTACAAGTGTGATTTAAGTTTAAGTTTAAATTTGACTACGGTGGTTTAGGATACTATATTAAGACTATTTCCCAAATCTATGACAAACTTATAATTATGACCATTATACTTAGTATATGTGTGAAATATATTATTGCGATGCCAATCTTTAGAAGTTTTAGGTTGAGCCAAAATATAATCGTAATAGTGTAGCATCAGGTGGTCCCTCATTATCATATATATTAACTAGATTATCATCCTCATCATCTTAGTACTTCAGTTTATGTGCATTTTGTGAGTGTTTTAAACTAGGTTATTTATTATATTGCCTAAGTCTTATATATATTGAATTTGAATAGAAGTACAAATAATATATATGTTACCCTCATTTAGAGGTATTATTTATGATATCTATATCTTATAAATATGATAAATAACATGTTCAATTTTTTTTACTTTTAAAGATGAAGTACATACTTTCCAAAAATATTATTCATAGTGTTCTATGAAACATTGGTTGAGCATGCATAAACATTGATATATATTTTTTAAATATATTTTATGACAAAAAGACATGGTCCTTTAGCATAATAAATTTAAACATCTAATGAATTAGTATGAGGTTAAATTATAATAATAAGCATATATATAGTGACTAGAAGTAATGATTGAATTATAATAAGTCTCTAGCAAATCTCAAAATTTGAATGAGTTTAACTATCATGTGGAGAATAATAAGCTACTTAGGTATAAATATCATGTGGAGAATAATAAGCTACTTAGGTATAAATAAAATAATAAAAAAGTTAAATAAAATAATAAAAAGTTAAATAAAAATAAAAATTAAAGAAGAGTATTACACTAAAAATATTGAAATCTATAAGTGAACTTGAAAGATAAATTTAAATCAAAATATATCATTCTTGTCAAACTAAATTAGGCTCAAATTAGGTAACTTTAAGAAAAAGTAAAATAACTTGAGAAGAGGTCTAATGGGGTTGATCCCATGACCTCTTGGTTGCCTCTTAAGTAACTCTCCAAACCTAGCTCCTATTTACTTCAATCTTATCTTCTTCAACACATAATTTTTTTAATTTTTAATTTTCTCTCATATTTTAATCCTTTCTTTATTGAAGCCTAAGAATCTTAGTTCTAAGAAAGATTAAGGTAAAAAAAATCTAATTCCTCCCTTGTTATACATAGGATTTTAGTTTTATAAATTATAAACTATTTTTTTTCAATTATTTTTTAGTAACATTTGCTTCAAATTAATATTTTATTTTTAAATTTATGGTTCTAAAGCCTTTAATATAACTTTAATTTGAAATTGGTGTATAGAGTTATGAATATCTAAATTTGAGATATTCAGAATCCTTTATTTTTAAGAAAAGATTCTATTTGAGTTGAATTAACCCATTGGAGATATAACTATGCTTTATTTTTTTATAAGTTTTAAAAGATTCTCTTACGATCCTATGAGATTTTAAATTGAGTTAATATCACCTTTATACACAAAGATATGAGATTTATAAATTTAGTTAGTCCTAACCTTGTTTCAATAGAACTAATAGGTGTTAATATTTAGATTGAGGGATAGTTTAGCCTCCAAATAATTCTATTTTAATCTAAAATTTAATATGTATAGTTTGTTATCTTTTTTTTATACAAAATTTCATGATAATTCTATGAAGTAAGATTACTTATAAAATTATGGAGTAGTTTGATTGATACTAATTAATTCATTTGATTATAGAGTGAATTATTGAAAAATTAGTGGTAAAATTTAGATAAAATTTTAGGTTTAGTATAGTCTATTTTAGAAAAAAAATTTATCAAAATTTTTCTATGAATTATTACTATGAATTATTGTAAATTAATCATTTAAAAGATAGGGTTATTATTTAAAACATCTCTTAATCCTATACTCCCGATTTGATATATTTACTATTCCCTAACACACCCAATCATTAAGGAATATGGTTTTTCATTATTATTTTCATTTTTGAGTTAAATCTGGTAAGTGTAAGTTTAATTCATTATAAAATAATAGTCATATAAATTATTATATTTATAATATATTTGGGAAAGTATGTCTCAGATGATATGATTGTCTTGAGCTAGGCATAAGTTTAATGTTAATGTATATATTACATAAGCATATAAATATATAAATTACGATGAAAATATATTGTATAGATGCATTTATGATGATGTGCAATATTGGAGTACATATATGTTCAATGACATATAGTATGAGATTACATGAATATGTTATGATGTGCAATCCATGTATATGTTATAACATACGAACATACGATGTGAGAGTATATATATATACACATATATATATATATTATAATATGAGATATAGAAGTTCATAAATGTGCTATAATTCACGATGTATAGCATTTTGAGTTATTTTGATGTAGAATTTTATTTTTTTATTTTGCATATGCTATGTTGTATAATTTTTTTATTTTATTTTTTAATTATGAATGTTTATCTTTAAATATCTTATGCATATGATTTTAAAATATTTTATATGCATGCTCACCTAAATAAAGTTATAAAAGCTTATCCTTATTAAGTTATTACTCACTATAAATCTTATTTTGTAGGTAAGGTTATTGGTACGCTATTTAAGTAATTGGATAGAAAAGTGAGTATTTGTAACCCCATGCCAATGCAAATAAGGATGATGACCTATGGATATTTCTATATATAAAAATTTTAGATATATTATGTGTGTATTTTTTTTATTAGAGTTTATAATTTTGTATATGTTAAAATCATAGTATATAAGAAAATCATATCATTTTATTTAGTAAATTAGCATATTTTACTTTTAAGATCGCTTACTTTAGTAAATTATGGATAGTTATATTGGTAGAATGTGTGCAATCTGGGCAGTTAGGACAATGCTGGGATATTAAACAATATGGAGAGGTTACAAGCGATTTTTTTGTTCAACATTTTGGGATAGTTTTCGACTCATAGAGCTTCAAGTGAGATAAATTTGGGCATATTTGGAGATATCTAGATATGAAAATCAATACTAAAAATAAAAACTAAAGATTACTAAATATAAATGATGACAAAAAGAAGTAAAATAAGTTGTACAAGAACTAAAATGATTGGACCAGTTTACCTTGATACCAACTGATAGAGAGGTGAGTGGTGTAGGTGTGTGATAAGCAAAAATAAAGGAGTATGGTGAGAGGTGATAGAGTTTAAGAGTTTACGAAGGACAAGTGATAACAATGATGATGCTAACTCATTTTCCTAACCATGACTTGATTAACTTCAATTAGTTGCGTAATATTTTAATAAATCTAAATAAATAAGTATAAAATAATTATGTAAAGTAATCAAGTCGGGTTAGAAGGCTCACTGCATATGGACGGGTCAAAAATGAAATTTGTCAAAAGCTACTCTTAAACCAGATATAATAAAATCATATTCTCTAAATTAATACATTACATGAGCTATATAAGGTGGAAATATGTGTCCATTTCAATATCCTCTACCACTTATACTTTAAGATATGTATATAACATTCCCTTGATGACTGATACAAGCCCAATATAAATATGTCTCATGCTCAAATCTTACTATAATTTAATAAAAAATATATTGTATAGATGCATTTATGATGATGTGCAATCCATGTATATGTTATACACCCCCTTGAGAGGGGTTTAGAGATATATAAGGTGGAAATATGTGTCCATTTCAATATCCTCTACCACTTATACTTTAAGATATGTATATAACATTCCCTTGATGACTGATACAAGCCCAATATAAATATGTCTCATGCTCAAATCTTACTATAATTTAATAAAAAATATATATTTATTTGATAAGTAGCATATGCCTCCTTCTAGAAAGGAAATAAGTCCCTATCCATAGGATGGAGATAAATATTCATTCTTAGATAAATGCTATGTATATCATTCTAGAAGAGTAATATGTAGAGATCCGAACCGAACAAGTGTCCACTATTGTATATGTTATACACCCCCTTGAGAGGGGTTTAGAGATATATAAGGTGGAAATATGTGTCCATTTCAATATCCTCTACCACTTATACTTTAAGATATGTATATAACATTCCCTTGATGACTGATACAAGCCCAATATAAATATGTCTCATGCTCAAATCTTACTATAATTTAATAAAAATGAAATATGTGTCCATTTCAATATCCTCTACCACTTATACTTTAAGATATGTATATAACATTCCCTTGATGACTGATACAAGCCCAATATAAATATGTCTCATGCTCAAATCTTACTATAATTTAATAAAAAATATATTGTATAGATGCATTTATGATGATGTGCAATCCATGTATATGTTATACACCCCCTTGAGAGGGGTTTAGAGATATATAAGGTGGAAATATGTGTCCATTTCAATATCCTCTACCACTTATACTTTAAGATATGTATATAACATTCCCTTGATGACTGATACAAGCCCAATATAAATATGTCTCATGCTCAAATCTTACTATAATTTAATAAAAAATATATTGTATAGATGCATTTATGATGATGTGCAATCCATGTATATGTTATACACCCCCTTGAGAGGGGTTTAGAGATATATAAGGTGGAAATATGTGTCCATTTCAATATCCTCTACCACTTATACTTTAAGATATGTATATAACATTCCATCCGAACAAGTGTCCCTATTGTATATGTTATACACCCCCTTGAGAGGGGTTTAGAGATATATAAGGTGGAAATATGTGTCCATTTCAATATCCTCTACCACTTATACTTTAAGATATGTATATAACATTCCCTTGATGACTGATACAAGCCCAATATAAATATGTCTCATGCTCAAATCTTACTATAATTTAATAAAAAATATATGTGTAAAATGAGTTTTTAATAAGCATTTTGACTCATATGACTCCGATTTAGTAATTTAAAAACTCTTCGTGTCATCTTTGACCATCAAAATAATGAGGTGGTACTTTGATCGTCATCACTTTTCTTAATTAATTAGAGTATCAATATTTTTTAAATTAAGGTAAACATAAGTTTTCATACCATATTTTCTAAAGAATCACTTGTTATTTACACATAGAGTATCTAAATTAGTTAGCCATACCAAAAACTATCACTTTTTATAAAAAAAAATTATTTTTATATATTTTTGCTTGATTAGAAAGTATTCTTTGAAAATTAGTTAGCCGCCCAATGTAGTGACGAGCCATTCGATAGCCTATGCATTATTGTTGAGAGTAGCACCAAGACTTTTATGTGGCACCACCTAGATTGTATCGTCCCTTACAACCGATCGATATCGAATCATAAATCGTGATTCCCACTTGCAGCCAATAACCCCTCAGTAATATTCCCCTCCTAGTCCACATGTAATGCCATATGTAGCAAGTCCTATCACAGCAGCCCACTTGCAAGGCCTCCCCTTGATTCCTTTCCTCGATGTTAAGCAAACACTAGACATCGTAATATCATTGCACATAGTAGCGAGGATACCTAAAGTAATCACTGCCTACATTGGCAAGCACCACATGTACCGCTATCACTTACCTTAATAGCAATCGCTGCACTCAACACTGCCACCTACAAGTTCCTTTACTACTGCCCATAATAGTAGCCGATGGCAGTAGCATCGTCGCATGTGCAACCACTACTCTTGGCAGGGCCGATGACCATAGTAAACTGTCACTCTCCACAATGTTGTCGCTATCAATAAGTTGCCCATGATAACCCATCGATCAAACATGGGCAATATGTCATTCCCGGCTCTACTTGTGTAAATTGAGGAACCTTGTATCATTTGTAAGTAAGCGACAAGACGAACGATATAGGAAAGCATATTGTTAACATAAATGGATCGCTAAAGCATTATATGATCAAAATCAAATAACACTTTTTCGCAAGTGAATAATGTTAACAAACAAATCTTATATACTCTTATGATTTAAGATATTTGATTTCAAAAAAATAATCATGCTACTATTATGCGAAAAATTACTTAAATTCTATGAACTAAATTATAATAACCATAGATCAAATCATGCTACTATAAGTAATATAATAACCATAGAATAATAATCATACTACTATTGTGCATACTTTTGGATGTTATTCAATTTTTTTTTATTTGATCCAATAATATACTTTATAATCTGATACCTAAGCAATAATAATATAGATCTATTGGATAAACTAGACTCTACTTCTCTTTTTTTTTAATCTTTATCACACATGTTGAGGTCAGAGTTTAGAGTAAATAATTATGAGCCTTTTCCATCAAGATCATTTCATAAAATATCCTACATAGATTTTTTTTTATTAGTAAATAATCATAATTAGAATTGAATCAAATTTATAATATATCTTATTTAATTAAATATGATAATATAATCTAATAAGTATTTTTTTAAAAAAATAAAAATATTTTTGTTATCCCTAATTTATACTATTTACATATCACTCGATTATAACTTATTTGAAGGTAGAATGATAAACAATCAGCCAACCTCATACTTAGCTGAAACACACTGACAAAAAGAAAGCTGATGCTTCACTTGAGACACAATGAGATTTCCTAGGTGGGCTTTAATTCAATCATTGAAGTTTTAGGTCTACTTTAGTTATACAGGTTTGGAGAATGACAAAGATTTTGAATTGGTGTTGGCTTTTGTTAGTAACTTTTCGATGGAAGAGCCTACGAGACTCCAGCTATTGATGGCTCTATATCATGTCATATCCTGTTGATATTTTTAATATTAGATCATTTCTGAAACTAATTGATTTGATCATATGAGATAATTGATTCATAAATTTATTAAACTTAAATAATTGATTACAATAATTAAATTTAAATTAATTATAATTCACCCATTAATTCAGGTAAATTTATATCTCCATTAACTTCTAATATGAAACTAAATCGAGTTATTATAATTGATGTAATAGATCAAAATACACCAGTATTATGATCATGACTTATGATACACATGTTTGAGCTCTATCCGAAATGGATACGATTTTTAGTGAATGACTTTAGCAGCTATCCTAATGCTTTAGTATCTTGCATTGTAAAATACTACTTTTACGCTCTCATTAAACTATTTATCGTGCATATTTTTACGTACATATACTCTTATGTATCAATGGATGAGTCAACTTTACAAGTTTAAAAACTTTTTATTATGTATCATTTGATATGAGTGATATGTATTGATCCAATAAAGGATCAGTACACAGATCATCCTCTACCCAGAAGTACCATAATTTGACTTGTATCAAGCGACAAGAGGCTTATACCGGGTGATAATAATCGAAATTCGATCGTTACTAATTTGTATTGATTGAATTTCAATAATTATCGATCAACAGTTAAGATTGTCTTATTTCAAATGGTCATATGAACCATTTGAACCATAGAAAAGGATTTTAAAATGCTTTCCTCCCCCCTTCTTTCAACTAATATCACTGTCTCAATTTTTTCAAATATCTCAAACTCATTCTAATATCTCTCTTTCATTCTCACATTTTCACTTTTCAAAACTTAACAAAGCTATGATTAGATCAAATTTAGGAGGATTAAGAGGAATATTCCCCTCGGTTAGAATGTGATAGAAAGAGTTGGACAATATCAAGTTAGACTCTTTGAGGAACTAAAGATATCCAACCATCACAATTGTTCGCCTAACATGCAAAGGAAAAAATAGTAGTAGCATCAATCGCACCATTAGAAAGAATCAAGTTGGGTGACCAAACATATTCTCAATCACATTCAATAACCTACTCAATCCAGAGACATGGTATCAACGTGGACATTAGTGTCTCAACTGATGATGGCGACGATGTCAAGGAGTCGATAATCTTATCTACATAATTTGAGGATGATGTATGAACAGATGAGTAGTATTTTATACATGCCACCCAAGATTCAAATCATATAACTCGACGAGGTATTGGTTAAGTTTATGTACGGAATGGAAAATGAAAGATAATAGATGATTTTGAGTAGATGCAATAGAACCTGCACGATGTAGACATAGAGTGAAACTCATCGTATTCATAACTATTGTATTATGAAAAATCTTATGGCCAACAACAATACGATGATAGTTGGTCATACTTCTTTAAGCAGTAGTACAATGATCAATCTTATAATACAAAACAACAGATCAGCGGCAAAAGTAGAAGTTCTGACGTTCTCCATACGCAGCATCAATACATGCCGCAATTGTACTTACTTTAAGAGTCACCTCGGACATGTGTGATTCATGATGATCATACTATGACTATCACTACATTGATGCACCAATGACATATGATATATTTGTATATCATGTCATGAGATCAATTTTGAGCTTGATAAACATATCAAATTGATATACAAATACATACGATCAATGATTTCAATCCATCGGCCATGGAGTCCTATTATTTTTTTTAATAATAGAATCAAGTATATTTATTGATTGATTATTTGATTCATTTGAATGTTAAAGTTTATATTATTTAAAAAAAATATAATAATTTAAGTTATTTCTTTATAGATAATTTAATATTAATGGAAGGACGAACCGGAACGCACTACAAAACTACTTCTCAAAACTTAAAAAAGATATGTGTCACTAGTCTTTCTTAATTTAGATTATTTCACTAAAATTATACTAAATTTATATTTATTTCTAACTTAAAAATCTTATTATAATTTTTTTTATTTTTTAGATATTTTGGAGTTATTTTTTTATTTTTATCATATGATTGGTATGCCTCAGTACACCATATCGATCAATGGTCGATACATTGGTATAAATTGAAATTACAAACCTTACATAAACATGATTAGATGCATAAAAAAGAAAGCTATTAGTGAAGTACAATCTAGGGTTAAAGATTATTTTCTCTCATTAAATCGGCCCAAATGACATGTAAATGGGCTCAAATAAACATTCTAAATTAATCAAGCCCACACTCTCTCTATTGGGCGTTATAATTTGGGCTTATAATCACTAACAATAAAGATCCAAAAAGATTTTAATAATAAACAATAAATTAATATACGACTTATCCCAAGTGCATGACTCATCATTATTACCGTAAGATCTATTCTATTTCTATCTACTTATCAAAGATGGATGATCTGATATCTAAATTGTTTAAGATGAGAATTAATTTAGCTTGAACTTTGACCATTGACGGTAAGGTGTAATAGTCGATTTCCGTTCTCATCTATTATCATTTTAAAAACTTAATTACAACTCATTAAGAGCTTTATTTGATGCATGCTATCGGACTGGGCATTGGAGTTCTCGTTGTGCAAGCAAGCTCAGATTTCCAGTACTCAAAAGCTGGAAACTCTCTCTCTCTCTCTCTCTCTCTCTCTCTTCTCCATGTCCAATTACTCAATCAATTATTAGCAGTACTGTCAAGTTTAAACTTGGCAGCACTCGCCAAATTGCTGATAACAGCCGAGAGTAAATGGCTGGAAAAGCCAACACGGATGCGGTGTTTCAGGCAAAACCCACATGGCCAACACAGAGATGGGAGGATCATGCTCAATAATGGCATTTCCACAGTCTTTCCCGATGGCAGGAAGATGCAAAGGAGGAGAGCCCTTCACATGGCCTCGCCCATTTGAATACTGCTACTGGCACCGGCCATGTGTGCATGTGGCTTGAGGTAGTGCTGTTGGTGGACTCCTCTCCCTATTATTGCACATCGATGCCTCTCTTCCTCTAATGGCCAAGTCAAAAAAATAAATCTCCATCTCGTTCAGCACTCTGGAAAAGAACCCAAGGATGAGGTGTCATTAACATGCATATGTTCCCGTGGAATCCACTTAGTTTGTTGTCCCTTAATGCAATCAACTGAGTTTTAAGTGAAGTCATAGTAGCGTATATCACGAATCGAATTGAATCAAATCGATCAATGAGAATCGGATTATGATGAATCTATTCCTAGATGAAATCAGAATTGAAATAATGGATCCTCATATTACCAGGAATCATTTAAGAGTCAGTACTACTGCAAATTCCAAGTACAAGTGTTGGCAAACACTAGTGGCTTGCTGCTAAACTCTCCTGGTTCTGAGACCAAGTAGTGAATCCATCATCTGGTTTGCTGCTTGTCTGCCAATTGTTCCTGGAATGCATCGAGTGTTCTTTATCTATACATATTCCTATTCAACAAAGCTAACTACTTTTTGTGTCAGCCTTCACCGTTGCAGTAGGTTCTAAGCATAAAGGAACAAAGATTACTCCAAGTGTGGGAATAATCTCTACTTTACGCCAACTTAAGACCCCAAGGCTTTAAATACATCCTCTTCATGTTGAGTGTCCGAACTTTGGAGCCTTTTTACTCTGCTTGACATCGGCTGTTGCAGAAACCGAGATCTCACGAGCTAAGGAATAAAAAGTAAACAGGGAGACAGAGGAGTGATAGTGTCATTTCGTCGAACGACAAAACCCCATCTACTCTCCACCATCTTATAAACTCTTTTCTTCCATGATTCCATCTCTCCTGTCTTCCTCCGTTTGTAGTGTGGGAGCGGACCTTGAACAAAGGCAATGACGCAGGGTTAGAGAGAAAGAGAAGGCAAAATGCAGCAGCCAATTGGCCTTCTCTTGTTTTCCTTTATCTTCTTCTCCGTGCTGCTCTCCTGCGATGCCATTTCCAGTGCAGCTGGCGCTACTGCAGATGATGAGATCTCCGCCCTGCTTGCCATCAAGTCGGGCCTGGTTGATCCATTGGATGCTCTCCGTGACTGGAGATCTCCGGCGGATCCTCGAGACTCCATGCACTGCAACTGGACCGGCGTCGGATGCAACTCATTCGGCTCCGTCGAGAAGCTTGACCTCTCGCATATGAACCTCAGCGGGTTGATCGCTGACGACGTCCAGCGCCTCCGCAACCTCACCACCCTCAACCTCTGCTGCAATGCCTTCTCCTCCTCGTTCCCGAAATCGCTTTCCGGCCTCTCGTTGCTCGGGGAACTTGACGTCAGCGCGAACGCCTTCGTCGGCCAATTCCCGACCGGCCTGGGCTCCTCCCCGGCGTTGACGATCGTAAATGCATCAGGCA
Organism: Musa balbisiana; assembly: GCA_004837865.1. Classification (NCBI taxonomy): domain Eukaryota; kingdom Viridiplantae; phylum Streptophyta; class Magnoliopsida; order Zingiberales; family Musaceae; genus Musa; species Musa balbisiana. The sequence goes on from CM017189.1 coordinate 20,156,346, forward strand.
ACAACTTCGTCGGTCCGCTGCCGGAAGATCTATCCAATGCCACGTCTCTTGAGATCGTAGACCTCCGGGGGAGCTTCTTCCAGGGATCGATTCCAGCGTCCTACGGGAGCCTCCGTAAGCTCAAGTTCCTGGGACTTTCCGGCAACAACCTCACCGGAAAGATTCCGGTGGAACTCAGTGAGCTTACATCATTGGAGAAGCTCATAATTGGATACAACGAGCTCGAGGGGAGCATTCCTGCCGAGTTCGGGAACCTCATCAATCTTCGGTACCTCGACCTGGCCGTCGGGAATCTCGACGGCGCGATCCCGCCCGAACTGGGGAAGCTGCAGCAGCTGACCACTCTGTACTTGTACAAGAACGACTTGGAAGGCGAGATCCCGAAGGAGTTCGGAAACCTGTCGGCCTTGGTGATGCTTGATGTCTCGGACAACCAGATTTCCGGCCCGATACCACCGGAATTGGCCCAGCTGAAGAATCTACGGCTCCTGAACCTTATGTGCAACAGGCTCAAGGGTCCGGTGCCGCCCGGCTTTGGGGACTTGCGGCGGCTGGAGGTGCTCGAGCTCTGGAACAACTCGCTTACAGGTCCCCTGCCAGCAAATCTTGGACGCAGCTCGTCGTTGCAGTGGCTCGACGCGTCCTCGAATTCGCTGTCGGGCGAGATCCCGAGCAGCCTATGCGATGGCCTCAACCTCACTAAGCTCATTCTCTTCAACAACGCCTTCTCCGGGCCGATCCCAGTCGGCTTGTCGACGTGCATCTCGTTGGTCCGCGTGAGAATGCAGAACAACAGGCTCAATGGCACCATACCGGGCGGGCTCGGGAAGCTGCCGAAGCTCCAGAGATTGGAGTTAGCGGGCAACGATCTCGAAGGCGAAATTCCAGGCGACATCTCCATGTCAACGTCGCTCTCCTTCGTCGATCTCTCGCACAACCACCTCCAATTGTCCATCCCTTCCAACATCTTCTCTATCCCCACGTTGCAGAGCTTCATGGCGTCCGATAACCTGCTCGTCGGAGGAATCCCAGACCAGTTTCAGGACTGCCCGACGCTGGCCGCGCTCGACTTGTCGAACAACCGCCTCACCGGAGGCATCCCAGCGAGCCTCGCCTCGTGCCAGAGGATCGTCAGCTTGGACTTACATGGCAACAGGATGACCGGGCAGATCCCCGTTGCAATCGCGATGATGCCGGCGCTCGCCATCCTTGACCTGTCGAACAATCTCCTGACGGGCTCTATTCCGGAGAACTTCGGAAGCTCGCCGGCTCTCGAAACCTTGAATTTGTCCTACAACAATCTCTCCGGACCTGTCCCGAGTAATGGGATCCTGAGGACCATCAATCCCGACGAACTCGCCGGCAATTCGGGCCTTTGCGGCGGCGTGCTAGCGCCATGTGGCTCGGATGCCGACGTGGGGTGGCCCGAGAGACGAAAGAGTGCTCATCTGAAGCACATTGTTGCGGGGTGGATGACCGGGATCTCTGCAGTCCTCGCCTTCTGTATAGTTCTTTTGGGAGCTCAGCATCTCTACAAGAAGTGGTACGTCAACGGCAGCTGCTGCGGAGGGCGGTTCGACGTAGAGAACGGCGAATGGCCGTGGAGGCTGACCGCATTTCAGCGGCTCAGCTTCGCGAGCAGCGACATACTCGCCTGCGTCAAGGAGGCCAACGTGATCGGCATGGGCGCCACCGGGATCGTCTACAAGGCGGAACTGCAGAGACCGCACGCGGTGGTCGCAGTCAAGAAGCTCTGGCGGACGGGATCGCCCGAGCCCGGAAGCTCGAACCTCAGGGCCGACATTGCCGGAGAAGTAAATGTACTGGGGAAGCTGAGGCACCGCAACATAGTGCGTCTGCTCGGCTACATGCGCAACGACACCGACACCATGATCCTATACGAGTACATGCCGCACGGAAGCCTGTGGGAGGCGCTGCACGGGCCGCAGGCCGGCGGCCGGGTGCTGCCCGACTGGGTGTCGCGGTACAATGTGGCAGTTGGAGTCGCACAGGGCCTCGCGTACCTCCACCATGACTGCCACCCTCCCATCATTCACCGTGACATCAAGTCCAACAACATCTTACTGGACGCCAACCTGGAGGCGAGGATCGCCGACTTCGGCCTCGCCAAAATGATGGCGAGGACGAACGAGACGGTGTCGGTGGTTGCCGGATCTTATGGTTACATCGCTCCAGGCATGCTTGCTCTTACTTCACTCTGTTCTGACCTCGTCGAAACATCACACATATCAGTCATCTAATTGCTGTTCTTTCCGTGGCAGAGTATGGCTACACCACGAAGGTGGATCAGAAGAGTGACATCTACAGCTTCGGGGTGGTTCTCATGGAACTCGTCACAGGGAAGAGGCCGATCGAGCCGGAGTTCGGCGAGAGCCAAGACATCGTCGGGTGGGTTCGCGACAAGGTGAAGGGCGACCGAGGAGTCGAGGCAGTGCTCGACACGAGTGTCGGAGGTCAATGCAAGCATGTGCAGGAGGAGATGGTTTTAGTGCTCCGGATCGCAGTGCTGTGCACGGCGAAGCTTCCCAAGGACCGGCCGTCGACGAGGGACGTGCTCACCATGCTCGGCGAGGCGAAGCCCCGGAGAAAAAGCAGCAGCAGCAGCAGTAGCGCAGGTGTAGGAAGCACCGTAGTGGACAAGGATAAGCCTGTCTTCAGTACATCACCGAATTCCGGTTACCTCTAGCCATCAGCACGTAGTGCTTTTCTTACTCATCCTGTAGATTAATGTGATTGCGAGCTTGTATCAGATGTCTGTAAACAAGGTGTTCGACATAATGAGTTCCATCAGAAGGCATCAAGAAATTGGTGTCTCAGATTCTACAGCTATAGGATTGTGCACAACAATTACTGGTTGAAATGATTGCATCTAACACAAGCTCATCTTATCTCGTTTATCGAGGCATCACCAAATTCGACTCTCTTTTCCCTTGAAATTTGATAGATCTTTGACTTTATTACAGGGTATGTATGTATCTTTTCAGCCTTTTCGTATACACCCTTCACTATTTCTACTTGCATCGAATTGACCACAACAGATCACATTCAAGACAGCAGTGGCTTCTCAACATCTTCAACATGCGGCTGCGGGTCATCATTGACATCAACCGTAGTGAAATCTTCATTGTTCTTTGCCCATAAGACGACGTAGAGTCCTGCAAACATGAGGACTATTCCTGCCAGGCTGCAAAAGGATTACACTCTAACATCAATTATTTCTTTGGCATCAACAGGATTGCAAGAAAGATCACTTGCAGAATTGCTAGATGGATCCAACCAAGAATCGCTCATACCTTCCAGCGGTAATCATCTGTCTCAAGAGTATAGCTGAAAGAACAACAGTGCTGACTGTTTGAATGGGGCTAAAGATGGCAACCAGAACTGGACCCTTCTTACTGATACACCATGTCTGGAATGCAACACATACACCCACCAGAACTCCACCCTGCGTGTCATAAGAACAAGAATCCTCAATTACAGCTCTCAAAAAGAATGTTAAAGAGTGTCTCACAGAGAATAGCACAGTACCAGCAGGACAACTCCCACAATTCTTGCAATGCTTAGGGTAGAAGGACCAACACTGATGTTGCCTTCACTTATGATTTGCCACAGTGCAGTGAGAAGGGAGCCCATCACAGAGGTCACTACAACCAGAGATAAAGGTGCTTGGAAGTCAAGCATAGTTGCAGCCTGCAAGGAACATACAATTTTGTTCTACTCAACTGAAAGGTAACAAGTCTATCGATCTGTATGATGTAACACAAGTAAGATGATGAAGCTACTTACCTGCAAAACAGTGGTGCAAGATAAGAACACAACCCCTGTTAAGAGATAGAAGCAGCCTAGCATCCAGTCACTGTAGATGGCCTTGTCCAATGTAAAGGGCTTGGACAAGAGAGCTGATAGATTAGATGTTAAACTAGGTGATTCAGATGGGCTTTGCAAGAAGCACATGGCCATAGCCCCAGTCAAGCACACCAAGGTTCCCATGATCTTGGCTCTGCTGTACCAGCAACATGAATTGAACTTCTCAAACCTGCAAGGCCACCCAATCGACTGTAAGAATTCATGCATTGCCTTCAGAATCGTGCATGAGAAAAAAGGCACTGAAAACTTTACAGAGAATTAGGTACCTGAGGCAGGCTGCAATGATGAAGATGAGGCCAGGAGCCAGGTTAGGCATTGCAGAGGCAATATCTGGAGAAGCTTTCTTGATTCCCACCAATGTCAGAGCTTGGAATATGGTTACCCTGATGAGTTGCAGAAGAATGATCATACGTCAGCGGGTTTGACTCTTAACAGACACCAATGCAGAAGCAAAAGCAGAGCTGATGTGAGAAATCGTAATGGACATGTTTGAACAGTCGAGATACAAAACAAAGCTTAATATTTACTTATATTTCTTCTTCTTGCTAATTCCCGATGATGCTAACTAAACTAGATAGGGAAGAACACTTACCCTCCTAAGGAGAGCAGAAAGAAATGGGATAACAGAGTGGCACTCAACTTGCGCGGCCACTTCTTCCTGCAAGCATGCAGCAGCTGATCAATACAGGAGACCAGTCTGTGTGAGTTTGGTGTCAAGCATGAAAGGATTGAGACTGCAAGCATACTTCTCGAGAACTACGGCGAAGGGGAGGACGACGACGGCGGTGACCAAGTTTGCGAAGACGACGAGGAACAACGGGTTGACGCCGGCCGCGAAGACGCCAGTTAAGAACACCATATACACACCATACATGACTTGCGCTCCGAAGTTGCCGGAGACGATGAAGAGCTCCTCCCAAAACCCACCTCTGGATGATTTCAACATCTTTATGATGGGGAAACTCAACGAGATGGAGAGCTCCTCGTCCTTCTCCTCTTCCCCTTTCTAACACGCACTTCAACCTTCAACCACCAATCCCCACACCAAACTACCGGTCTGCAAGTCACTCCGTGCAGATACTGTTCTTTGGATGCACTACAAGACACCCATGTCTCCACTTTATATAGACTTCCTTACAGTGTTCTGTAGTGCTATCTACGATGTGTTCTTATTGGTTGTGCGCCTCCATGGAGTCAACCAAAGGGTTCAAGGGAAGCAAAGCATGACCTCCAGAGACGAAGCGTCCCTCGCTCCACTCTACATGGTGGAGATTACGGCGGACAACAGAATATTGTCTTTCTTGGTGCCTACCGGTCACCTAATTGGAGGAACGAAGTGGGGCCCGACGGAATCCTTTCACGGAGACTGAAGCGGGTGAAGCCACGGGCGGATCGATTGGTGCATGATGTCGGCCATGCGCGCCGCATGCGGGCACGCTTCCTAGGAATTAGCTGAACCCGCCACGCGTGTGGGTCGACTTGCCGTGGTGAGAAGACTCTGTTGAGTGCACATAAATAGATCGCATTGCGCATCTCTTTCATGTCAATTTCATTTACTTGGCTATCAATAGATGGATTACACAGATCTATAAAGCATGAATTAAGAGTATGTAAGTATAAGATATACGTTTTTTGTTTTATTTATTGGTAAGGTAATTTATTTACAATTCTGAATCATGGAAACAACACAACATAGGTATCATGATGGGCTCCAATTATTGATCTCAACAGCATTCTGAACTCAAACGTCGCTTGTACTCTTTCCCTTACGTATTGGACGCATGTTAAGCTACACTAACTGCTTGATAGTGACCCCTAAGTTCAGCTTGGGAGTGCCTCCGAGCTCAACCATGTCTTCGACAAGTGAAGGTTCCTCAAAAGAGCTGCATCTCAACCACACCCAACCACTCCATATAGGATATGCAACAAAAATTCATAGGTCAGTAATAGAAAAGGACGACCCAAAGCATGAGGCTCCTACAAACAGAGTTTTTGATTCCAATAATGAGGCATTGCAATTCACAAAGAATAAAAAATATATATAATGATGATTATTAGAGCACCTGAATCATTCTTTGTGAAGAGTGACAATGTCTCTGTAGCCTACAAAAAGCAAATGTTACTGGACAATCTCTCTCAACCTTGGGAGAATCCTGATTCAGTTGCAATAATCTCCTATGGAAGCTGATGAAATCCATGTACAAGAGGATTCAATCTATCGATAACCACTTAAATATACACTTGTGGAGCAAATTTAGGATCACGATTTGTCCTAAGATATTTGATCTATCAATAAGCACTTAAATATGCACTTGTGAAGCAAATTTAGGATCACGATTCGTTGTAAGATAATTGATCCATTAGCATAGGGGTAGTCGAGCAACAATCTCTAATCCTTAATTCAATAGCATAGAGAAAATAGTTCAAGAAAAAGCATTAATATGTTTGAGCACCCATCTTTCGTGACTACAAATCCAACTTAGAGATCCAAGCTGAAGTGAGATCAGAAACATTTCACTTCAAAATTTCCAGAATTCATAAAAACCCATTCACTGTCCAAAGAAAAAGAACTCCAGTAAGTTGACAGTAATAATAAATAGATGGAGTCAACTGTGAGGTAATTCCATTTTGCACAAGAAAGCAACAATGTACAGAGTGCACAAAAATGGAGATTTCCTCCAAACACATCGTAAGAACACAAGCATTTTGCAAGATACAGTACCAGTCAATGGAAACTGAATACATTCTCACTAGAGAGGAAATTTTGTTATAGCTATTCACAAACTTATTCAAATTATGTTATATCTTCCTGTAAATGTTGACTTTGTCACTGGTACTGCTGCCTCCCAGCATTTTATTAGTAATGGTTGCAGCTCCTTGTCCAACAAATTGAGCTCCCTGTGGATCTTCTGCAATTTGCAGTGATGAAACAGCCTGTGCAGCCAAAGTTTCTGCAGAAATATCTGGTCCTTGACTTGCCTTGTGAAAATGTGGTGATTGAACATCTTCCGTAAAAAATTGAGGAGGCAATGGCAATCCGATCCCCCAACTGTTCCACTTCCATGAATGATTATATGCATTGGTTCCCAACTCCCATCCATCAATAGAATAATTTGTGAAGCTTTGATAATCCATGGAAATATCAATATTACTTGAATACTCCCAATGGTTATGCTTACTGGTATTGTTTATCATGAAATGACAGGATTCATTGGCATCTTCCCCTCCTAGGACATGAAGAGCGACTGCTTCAGCAATTGAGGCTCCTTCTTCATCCAGCCTTTTCTGTTCTTCTATCTTCTTCTGTTTCTTCTGCTCTAATTCAGATCGTAGAGCAGCAGAAGTTGCAAGTGCTTTCTCTAAGCGCCTTTTTTTCTTCTCAGCCTGCTTCAGACGATCCAGCTCACCCTTGGCTTGCTTCTTTTTTCCTTTCTTCATGGCCGTGCTTACCTGACCACATCTTATTTTCTCCATAACTACTTGTACCTCTAATATACTGAATTCAGCTTATCTTCAAATGACTAATATGAGAGGAAATTGATTTCTGAAACCAACTCCGGACCTAATAAGTCATAAACTTCTCTTCTTGTAAGAAAAATGAAAACTACTTAAAGCAGTTAATCCTTTAACCCTATGCCCATTCAGGTCTGAAGGAGTATCTAATTTTGCGAAAAATGCAATCCCAAAAGGATACAACAGGAGAAAGCAGGATAGAGAAATGATTAATTTCTAAGGCATTTCTGATGGCTTTTTTCCCTGACTTCTTGCAGCACAGATGCTCCTCCATATTAATAACACCAAAATAGCAAAGCACCAACCACAAGTCCTATTGTAAGGATCAAAATACTCGATCACACAGATCTGCATAAAAGCCAAACCATGCGTACATCAGTATCTCAACCCAATTGGTTGCTCCACATGAAAAAGATTATAGATACATAAGCAGGAGTTATACATGGTAAAAAAATTGCTGTAACATGATGGGCATAAAACTCACATCAAAATCCTATCGTGAGAGTGCTCTTAATCAATCAGATACAATACGGAAACAAATCATCTTATTATTAGAGTATTTGCACCCTACGGCGGGCTCTACACCTCTACTCAATGTTACACCAATTACTTTTTTTCTTGATCTCTATACATAATTCACTAGATGTTTTCTAATGATTTGATATCAAATTTCAGGTCTTTAATCCAATCGGAGTTACTACTATATTCATAGTAACTGTGAGCAAAAGTCAAACTCATGTGCATATCAACAACTCTGGCTCTGTTGTGTTAACACAAAAATTAAGGAGTTGATTAAAAGTTCAACTTATCTGCGCATCATCAATGCTCAACAAGTCTAGAAGCCTTATATGGATGATCGAAGAGTCCGACATATAGACAAACATGAAAAATGAATGCAGATGGTAATGAGAGTCCTTATATGTTTCAATTACTTGATACATATCATGAAGTGTCTGGTAGGTGTCAACGTCTGACACGGGCACAACATGCATTTTGAAATTGCTGTGTTTCATAGCTCCAACCCCAAAGGGCACAAGAGCAAGACATTTTGTTAACCAAACATACCACATCATATAGCAAGTGCAGTTTAATGAGAATGAAGAAATGACTTAGAAAATTCTGATATCAATCATTACTCTTTAAAAAAAGCAATAACAAGTAGGAGCAAGTATCTTACCAACTAAGTAAACAGTAAGGCCCCCACATCATATAGTGAGTACAGTCTAATGAGAACGAAGTAATAAGAATTCAGACATCAATTGTCACTCTTGAAGCAAAGAGATACTATGCAAGTGCAAGAATCTTACCAGCTAAGTATACAGTAAGGTCCCCACAAATCAGCCAACTCAATTAAGTTCTTAAAACAAATTCAGCATCGTAGACATGAGACCTACATACTTCAGATTCATCATATAAAATCTAAGTATCTTCTCTAAAAAAAAAAAAAGATGCAGCAAACATAATGATGCAACAAATGTTTATAACAGGACCTGTAATTCCTAAAGCTGGTAAGGCATTTCCATCTCATAATTCAGGATCTCAAGTCCTAACTAGCTAACCGTTAATGCTAACTATAGCTACATCATTTGTCTTTAATGAATTCCTCTGGCAGAAAATGCAGGCTGCACTGGTATAGGATACATATCTTTTATAATAATTAACCAAAAGGAGGAAAAATGCTGCCATCCTTTTTTATGTAATAATTCAAGTATACGAAACTAAAGATCCAGTCAAATACTCCCATATTCCCATCGCCAAACTTCCCAAAAACCTCCAACTATTGCAGATCTCATACAGCAGATATTCCCGATTTTTTTACATACAACTACCAGAATCACCGCCAATCTCTTCGAATTCAGGAGAAAAAGGAGTCCAAAAGAACCCTAATCCTGTCCGAAGTACCACAACCACACTAGATCAATCACACTTGAAATGAACTCCGTTCCCCACAGGATCCAGACCCCTGATTGAACCCCGAAAAATCAGCTCTAATGCTATTTGGACACCCCAAAAGAACCGAAGATATTCCAAAGAAAAAGAAGATTAGTGCTATACCTGGCGGAATTAAGCAAAATAGGGAATCAGATACTTGAAATCGCATGAAGTGATCATTGCTGAGGGAAGAGCTCTCTTCGTGGGAGTTCCGATCCGAAGTCGACCTAATTTTCCGAGAGCGATTAGATTAGGAACTAATCACATGCAATAGACGTGACAAGACCATGAGAAAGCGATATTAAGGGCATTATAGTCATTTCATCCACGACGACTCACGACGGGAAACGGATTGTGGACCATGAAACCTTTGGAGGGGTTACGTTGGGCCCCACAGGTTAGGATTTTATGAAAGACGCGTAGAATGAGTAAACTTATGTGGTATTGATTTTGGGGGATGCGTCTTTAAACTCCGTGAACGGATGCAACGGAACGGTGAACGGAAAACGGAAGCCATGGCGGCGGCTTAAGAGAGAGAGAGAGAGAGAGAGAGAATGGGAGAGGAGGAGGAAGCCGAAGGAAGTGGCGGCGCATGTGTACCATGTGACCAACAGCGGTCGGAGAAGGCCTACGGCGCGATCGTTCGCATCAACCGCTTCTTCAAGGACGGCATCTTCCACAGCGCCATCCAGGTCGCGCGTTCTTTCGTTCCTCTTCTTTACCTACGTGTTCTTTCTGTTGATTTCGATCTATGAGTGCAAAATTTTTAGAATGTGAAACATATTGCATTAGGAAAATTTTCCATTGATTTCTCCGAGGAGGGTTTTGATCCAGTGGGTATTGTTTCATCAGGAGGGATGAAGGGAAGAGAGGTCTATTTTCTTCTTTTTGTTGATTCTTGAGTCGGTTCGGCGGGTGGGCATTGGTTGGAGAGGTAGTCCATTGTGATTAGACACCGTTTACATGGATCATGGTGATTTGGAAGTAGAATGCGAGATAAATTTATGGGTTTTAATGATGATTTCCGAGGGACGAAGTTGCTAAATTTTACCATGGAAATTTCACGATAATAAATTATTTTCATCTTCTGTTATCTTAATTGGTAGAGTGATTATTGTTTTGACTGGAAGGAGGAACAGAAACAGATGCCAAGCTTCTGATAGACATGCCCAGAAAGTTCGCTAATAAGTTGTTCCTATTGGAGTATTATGGAAAGCCATGCCAATATCAAGAAAGTAATTTTGTTTTGGAATACTTTTGTCGTCGATCATTTCATATCCAACTTGTAATGATAATGAAGAGTAGTCGCTGGGACTTCTTAAGGTGTTATTTACTTAGGGGTTAAGGGTCGCGAAGGAAGTTTATCTGGTGCATCCGACTGTAGTTGAGCTGAAGGCACAAAGGATTCCTAGAGGGATGCCCAAAAAAAGAACAAGATTGATGATGTTATTAAGATAGAAGAAGAAAGAAACCCTGCCATTAATAAGGATCACCATACTGGTGCTTGCCAACTATGACAACCAGAATTTATAACTTATGACAACCAGAAAGATTGATGATGTTGGCCTGGTACAATCACAACTTATGACAACCAGAGATTGGTTAGATAAAGGTGCAAGACTCCACAATTGGACCTCAACGGCTTTGTACCCAACCTATGAATAAATTATTTTATTTGAAATCTGATTAACTTAATCAGAATTTATATCAATGTTGTGATTTGATAATGCGATCAATAAAAGCATTGAATGTGGATCAACCTCAATCCAATTTATTTATGCTTATATGTCATTAGGCAACTATGCATTCTATCTTAAACAATTTTTAAATAATATACCTACAATTAGACATTGTTGGGAGTTGGAACTTGATGCAATGATGGAAATCTAGGTGCAAATTAATTATAATGGGAAATTAATGGGTTTTATCTTATTAGGACATTGTCACTTTTAGCTAATCAATCTATTGTTGAATTTGGTCAGCAATGTTTAGGTATTGGATCATATTTGAATTGTTTTGATCCCATCCATTTATAGCTCAAATTGGTATGCTGTGTGATTCATGGGTAAAAGGAAGACCATGCATTCACATACTAGTTATTTGAGTTTTTTTAATTAAGGACCAATATGATGGATCTTGTTATCGAGATGCATCAATCTGTGTCAACAGATGTTGCAACCACACTAGATTTTCCTCGATGTTTCTGTTTTCTTGTTTATAATCTGTTGACTGTATAACATCTGCTGGCTGAATGTTGTCATCATTTGATTGCTTACACAATGCTGGAGCACTTGGTGATCTTTTTAGTGGTGTAAAATTTCTGAATTAGAAAACAATTGTTTGTGTGCCTTTTCTGTTGTTAAATATCCTCTTATTTTTGGGGTTCCAGTTGCAACAAGTGAAGAATAAGATTATAAATGCTAGCAGAATATCTTATAATGTCATCTTAGGTATGGATCAGGTAATGTTGCTGCTCGTACACAGCGAACATGGTATAGAAATCTCTCCAAAAACACAGGCATGAGGCCATCCACCAGCAATTCAAGCCTCCCTGAGAATTCTGAGGATGAATAACCCAAAGATGAACACATCAGCAGCAGCAACAGCAACAGCAGAGAAAATTTTCATCCGTGCAACTCAACCTCAAGGAAAAGTGAATTAATTTTATTGTAACATTTCAGAATAATTATGTGACATTACTTTCCACCTCTGATCATTAACACTAATCGCTCCAGTGAAAAGAGGTTCTTCAACAGGGTCATTTACTGAGAAATGTCGTATGGCACTAAGTAGCATGGATGTAATTAGTGCTTTTGAATAGCTGCTTTTGGACTTCATCTGTCCTCTCCTTGGTATAAGCCAACCCCACATGTGATCTTGGACCACTGAAAGTATTGCTAAGGACATCACCATACTAACTGCCAGAATGAAGTTATGATGAGGGTTTTAGGTCATTGATGGTTTCAGAAGCCTAGACTTTCTATTCTATCATCATGCTTATATAGATCATTTAAACAGGATCCTGCTAAAATGTGAGCTAGGTTGGTCCATTGGAGGAGGAACAGTTCTTTGGTACTGGTTTTCTGGTGGGGAGACATTTGTCATAAAAAACTCTCATAATGCTGAAAAAGATGCATACCATTTACTTTCTGCTGATGTTCTCGATTTTGTCTATCATAAGATGTTTTGCTTCACCTGGTTGGTAGAGGAGGTACATTATAGATTGTTTATGAACATATAATGACTTTCTGGTTGCTTCGATTTCGTTGGCAATTGTGAGGTTGTGTTTTCATCAGGTAAGTATGGAGGAAAAACTTTTTTTCTTGTTCCTTTTTTGGAGAAGGTTGTTTCCATGGAAGTTTTATGTGATGTTGGTTATCTTTTTTTAGATTGGATAAGAAATCCATGTCTTCCAGGAAGAGCAACAATTGAATACTAACTTGAGTGCTTTTTTTTTTGGTCGTCTGTAGTGAAGTCAATTCAACCTCCACTGCTAGCTTGCTAGTGCTTCACAGTTCAGAGGCACTCCAAGATTTAGTTCATGGCACAAAAATTCAGAGAACAAACCGAATGCAGCCCCAAGCACAAGATCTGATCATGGGTTTCATGTAAAACTTTATCATTGATCATTTACATCACCAACATAACAAAAAGCAAATGCCAAAAGAAAGATGTCTACCTAGAAGAGTTACACACAGAACACATCATTTGTGATGTGGAAGTCGAGGTAAGGCCCTGAGAAGCATAGAGGTGATGGAGTGCAGTGCAGTGGCTGCTATTCTACTCTTTATTTGTCCTCGCCGTGGTATAAGTCGCCTTCCTCCTGACCTCCTATTCACTGAAGCAGTGGCAAGAACAGCAGTAAATATCTTGCTCATGGTGAGAAATGCTGGCAAGCAGTGCTGCAGGCTTTCAGACTTTGGTGGTTTTTGGGACTCTCTGTATGCTGTCATCTTCAGTTTCAAGCTATATATAGGGATCATACAGTACAACCAGAATCTTTTAAAATATCTGCAAGGCTGGCTACTGGTGGTGAGACATGCCAGCAAATTTTCTCCTATTTCTAATACAATTTGGCTCTGATTCCATGCAGAAGGATAACTCTGATTTGTTGTGGCTTCTTCCATTAGTTCAAATATGACAGATGACATTCATGTGTTCATAATTCAGAAAGGTTGGGTCTGCTTCCATTCTGTTGGCAACTCCTGGTTTTATTCATGGATCAGTCGAAGCTGGACTTCGAAAGTGATTAGGTTTGCCTCTGTCTCCAACTACTGCCGCTAACAGGAGGCTATGGATACTGATGGAACAAGGTTTTTTAGAGCAGAACATATGGTATTTTATTCTTGCAATGAGGCTTCCAGTTTCTGTAGCTCCTTGAGATCATAGAGAAGTAGATTTCGGTCTCCGTACCTTAAATTAATAATTAGTTATAAAGCCTTGACTTCTGCAAGCCTATGGCTTTAAAGAAATATGAACAAGATGGAGAGGCTGTAATGGATGGAACTCTCTTCTGAGGATCTTCCAACATGTCACATGCAAATGAACTCGAACTCTGCTGAGAAACAAAGAAGTAAAGAATGATTGATATTATGCTTCAAAACAACAGGCAGTTGAAAGTTTCAAGCCCAATGGTGCATGCACAGAGGTCTATCCACTCTCATTTCTTAATCTGTTTTTTTTGTGTGCATGAAGTGTATTAGTAGATTTAATTATCTATTGAAACTTATTCCCATGATGTTATATGCCCACTCTTTTGTCTTACACATAAGAAGAAGTCACTGGTAGGTAACATGACAAACATAAACCAAATGCAGTATCATTTCTTAAGTGTTTGCACGCTAACAGCCAGCACTAGATGCTTATCTCGGACTACTGTAGTCAGTGCTGGGTGACATGACAAACATCTTTGTCTCGTGAATCAACATTAGCAATGGAATGGATTGATTTGAAGAAAATAAAGCCATGCTAAAGAGTAGTACATTTGGGTACCTTCATGGCTGCTTCCTGTAAACATGAACCAAATCCACCATAATTGAAGACCATCTTGTTTGAGATCTCTAAACACAACCAATCAGATCATAATATAGAATATTTACACACTAGTATTAAGAATAAGCAAATCTCACATGAGTCAATCCGAACGACCAATTTGTTAGCCTCTCATCAGTCAAATTATGGAGTGTTTTGTCGAAGTTGACCCCAAACTGGAGACAAACCATTGTGTCATGCCTCCCAAACACACACAAACTTGCACTTCTATGCTTTTATTCATCGGAGCCTTTTCTAATTACCTCAAATCTCTTCCTATTTTTATGAAAGCCTACATTATGATTGGAACGAGAAGCGACCATGAAGCATCTCCCTTCGTACCTGGTGATGCATATATAACCACAACCAGGACTACTCCTCAGAGCAACTGGATCAACTCTCTACAATGGCGAATGTGGGCAATGACTCGAATGCAGAGTCTCTTCTTGGAGAGGGAAGGTCACCCAATTGCCACAAGCATCAGTTAAACAAATGGGGCTTGATGGGATCATCAATCATACAACGGATGTTCAGCATTGTCCCCAGCATACCTTCATCAGCAAGGAAGAAGAAGAAAAAGTCTTTCCGCAGACTCATCTCATGCTGATGTTTCCAGTTGGTTTATTGGATAATTGGTGTTCAAATTCCTTATTGGAGGATCAACTTCAATTCTTATTCGTGTTGAGAGGTCCTTCTTGTAGCTCACCTGTTTTGTGTCGTCTTTTGTGGTCAGTTTGCTGTCTCAGCTGTGTTCTACAGAACCAGATCAGTTCCATATAACAATTTCCAAGAAAAATAATCGGCATTTGATCTAGTAAATTCAGATATGGTTGCAGATTCTTTAGTATGTTGATTGGGTGAATCAACTCCACTTCTGGCTAGTGGCTATTGTGATTTCTTTCAATTACTACAAACATCATATGAATCACACAGTGTGTGTGCTTTCGCCTCTGCATAATCTTAGCAGCAAAACCGCAGAAGCTTCCATTTCACCACATCTCAGCTTTGTGGTGGTCAAAGCATGTCGACACAATAATGAAGATATCACTTGGGTACTAAAAACATAGATGCTGTCAATCTATTTTAGGATTGTCCACTGTACATGAAGCGCATACTGCTAGTGTTGCATTGATTGGAGAGAGGTTTATAAGGAGGATAATAATGAATGATGTCGAAGAGATCATAGTTGCATAATGACCAAAATTTTGGTTGGCCAAGTGCTTGACTGTCTACTAGAGTTTGTTCCTGTGGCCCTGTGATACATTCGATTGGCTGAAACCACTCTGTTCGAGCTTGTTCTCAGCTTATCAACTTTTAGGTCTATTATGCATCCATACAGATTGAAGTTCCTGCAGAATGTTGAATCGATCATCCTTATATTATTCCATCAAGAATCTAAATGGCAACTGTTAGGATTTTGATGTTGATGATATTTCAGAAGGACCAAAAAGAAGCTACCACCATAATATCACCAAGGAAAAGACATCAGATACATGGAACTGCTAGTGACAGCTTTGAGCCTGATGAGGCTTTTCTTTTGTGGTCATTTAGCTACTACATATGCATCTCTAATTCCAAATATGTATGTCCAAAATTGTCAAGTATACATGCCTGGATATATGTATGGCACTGCAATATATATCCACAATCTTTATTTATTGGTGGCATGAAGTGCCAACATTGACGAAGCCACCACAAATGGAGGGTGCATGCACAGATTTATCTTACTTGCCAAAACAATGAGAAAACAGGTATACAACTCATCTGCTGGTTGATGTTCTTCTTTGCATATATCTATCTCCACCATTCCAAGGAACCTTCTATCTTGCCAAGTCATGCAGCAACTGAGCTCCCATCAGGTTCCTGTAACGAAGGTTCTCTGCCTCCCCATCCAAAATGGAGAAGTGAGCCTGTTGGTCGCCATCAATGGTCTCTCTGGAGAACAGAAGTGAGGGCTGAGAGTTCGGCAGCAGAGAGAAGCTCATGCCTCCCCCATTGTGCTGCTGGAGACCCAACGTTAAGGACACACCAGCCCTTGAGTTATCAC
Organism: Musa balbisiana; assembly: GCA_004837865.1. Taxonomy (NCBI): domain Eukaryota; kingdom Viridiplantae; phylum Streptophyta; class Magnoliopsida; order Zingiberales; family Musaceae; genus Musa; species Musa balbisiana. Next base: position 20,172,757 of record CM017189.1, read on the forward strand.
TGCTGCAGCTGTTGTAGGAGAAGTCCAAGTCGCCAACGACACCAAAATCCTGGTGGTGAGTGCCGCTAATCAGATCGTTCCTTTGATGGCCGTGGTGGCCGCTGTTGATGATGGAGGAGAGCGATTCGGAGTCGACGAGGAGCTGCGCCGGCAAGGGTTTCTGGTCGAAGCTGAGGTTGGAGTTGGGGTTGTCACTGTCTTCAGGTCCATTCGCTGCTTGGTTAGAGTGGTTATCCAGCTCCTTCGTCTCTTCCAGGTACATCTCCTCAACCATTGGCTTCCACAGCCTCACCCTTGCATTTATGAACCAATTGGAGACCTGTGGGTCAAACAATTGGAATTGGAGTGGTTCCAAATCACAAATGATCAAACAATATAACACAGCTATCTGCACTTCTACATGTAGAACACAGAATTCAACAAGGTTTACCTGGCTTCTTGACAATCCAGTTTGCCTGGCTAAGATGTGCTTATCAACATCATTTGGATACCTGATGCAGAAAGATAGTTAAGAGTGATCTGATGCAAGGCTTTTTGTGCTTAGATGGTCATCTAACTTCTCAGTCACAAGCTAATTATTTATAGTTTATTGCTGTCCTAAACAAGGGTTGTGGGAGATGCAAGAGAAGCCATGTCTACCCAATTGGTACAACAACAGCTCCCACACATACATGCAAACACATTCTGATAAATATGTATCAGAATCAATGTTAGGTTGTAAGGTTTTCTTTCCATATAACTTGTATATTGTTGCACAAGTGATAGGTTTCGAGTTCACGTGTGAAGCTCACGTTCGAGTCCGGTTTCTTGTGACTAAATTTGTATTGATACATTGCAGCAATGGGAGAGGAGAAGAGAAGAGCTTACGGGTGGAGGAAATGCTCGAAGAGCCAAGCGCGCAGAATGGAGACGGCGCGTTCGGGAAGGCCTCGCTGAGGCCGCCATGGGGGCTGCTCCATCATCCCCTGCTGAAACGCCTTCTGCTGCCGTATGCACTTGTCGAGCAGCTTGAGCCTCGGCGTCTCGCCCCGCGTCATCCCCGCCGCGGTCGGATCCTTCTCCCCCATTGCCTTCTTGGCTGCGCGGATCTGACCTACTATCCCATCCCTCAAACACCTAAAGTGCCTCGACATGGCCCTATATGCCAACGCCGAATACACTCTCGCTGCTTCTTTCCCAGCCACAGCCTCGAACGACGCTGTTACAGTCCTCATCTGCTCGCAGTATTTTCTGTATCTCTTGTCTACCTGAATTGAAAGCATGCAGAACTCAATCACACAGTACGTGATGGTTCATCCTGGTTCATGACACTGCACTGACGTGTAATTATTCTCTTACGTAAAAATAAGGATAAATATAGCTGTAAGTGGTTCAACAGTAACAGCATAGCAACTACAGGAGGGATAGTACTCTTCAGGGAAATGTGGGATCCATTTAGTGAGTGGGATGGAAGAAGTGGTAGGTCAGGTGTCCATGTAGAGAAAGGATTAGAGGCTCCCAAAAGTAATTGGTGGAGCACAAACTGCAAGTCTGCCCCTAATTCCTGTGCAGAAGCATTCCAAGCAGATTGTTCTACAGTACCACATATGAATCTCAGAGATCTGAAACTTTCCAACAAATTAAGTGGAAGATTAACTACATCCATGATAACTCAAATATCAAGATCATGAATTTTCAGGAAAGAGGTAAGGCAGGGAAGATTGGAAGAAAGAATTGACCTCCTCTATCATGGACGATAGCTTAGCTTTTATCTTTTGGAGCTCCAGAAGGTCCATGGAGTGGAAGGATTGATTCCATGAAGAAGAGAGAGGAGCCTTTTCATCATCCTCGAGGCTTGTCTTGTTAGGTCTCCTCTTGGAACTGATCTCCCCTCTGAGACTGCAGAACTCACTCAGCAGCTCCTGAGCTGGTCTCAGGAACTTCGAGTTCCTTAACTGAAGCGGCTGCTGTGGATGGAAACCCACCCGGCCATCCTGCACGAAGAGCTGCTGCTGTTGTTGAAGATATGCTGCTCCTATCTGCAACCTATCTCCGGGAACGTACTGTTGCGGAGGTTGAGGTACGGCCACTGCATCTGAGTGCCTGGCGTTGAGGAAGGGAACGGAGACCCTTCCTTCCCACGAGAACAGAGACCCCAAAGAGGAGTCGTCCACCGGCCACGGGCTCGCCGAGGGTCGATGCTTGTTTGATGCTTCAGGAAAGTCTCGGGGAAGGAAGCCTCCGGCGAGGCGAGAGCTTTGCTGCTTGGAAGGGACCCCGAGCGTCTCCATCCCGGCTTGGACGCCCAAGAGCTCGTGGTGGTGATCGAAGCCCTGCATCGTGGCGTCGACACCGGTGGAGAATTCACCGTAGTGGGACTGATGGGCCATCACACAGAAGCTCTTGGATGACGACTCCCTCAAGAGCATATGCAGCAGCTACTCCTGCGGAAACCAGAAAAGAAACAGTTCAATGAACCCTCACATCAGATATGAAAACTGAGCATGAGTGGCTTATCCTTCGCATGGGTTCGGAAGCATCTAAAAGTTAAGGGATCAAGAAGATGATGAAAGGAAAAGAGAGATGGAAAAAGGTAGGCTAGTAGGTGGCCAATTGGTGGGGAAGATCTTTGGTCCTTTTTAACTATTGAGATAAACACCAACTTTTCCTTGCTTTTGTTAATGGCCTCAACACTCCCAATAGAATTCTGCTGTCTCCGTGGCCACAAACCCTACCTCTCCAAACAAGTTCTTCTCTTCGACCGTCTTCTTTACTGCCATATCTTCTCTCAGCTCCTTCCCATGGCCTTCAGCTGGAGAAGACACAGAAATCTAGAGAGAAAGGAGTGAAGAACATGAACAGCAGCAACGAAGATAGGATTGAAGGAAGTGGAAGAGAGGGGACGAGGATGTGGTCCTCTCTACCCAACTAATCCCCATTAAAAGGAGTACTGAAGGAGACTAGAGCTCATGGGACCGCAGGTTCATCTCAGGCCACTCTCAACCCCCACCCCCTTCCTTCTCCTCCACTTGTATTATTCTCATGTTTCTACCCTATGGCCATATTATTCTACCCCCTGTGCTCTTGTTTTTGTCATCTTTTTTTGTAGCTTAGTTCCAAGTGGTCTTGCTATTAAGTCACAGATCCCAAATTGGAACTTCTAATCTCTGATAGTAACATGTCAACAAGTCTCCTATGCTTTTGATTTTCTCAACATTTTTACTTGGAAATTAGATGCTAGATTATTTTTTTTCACCTTAGGATCTTCCATCCAAGTGGCATCATTCATCACATCACTTGCCTTTGAACAGCCATGGCGAGAGAGAGAGAGAGAGAGAGAGAGAGAGAGATAGAGCGCTCTGATTTGGTAACTCCTCTTACGTCCCTTTGCATGTGTAGCTTTTGCTTAAGGGTGAAAAGAAGCACATGTGATTTGTCACAATCCATGCGTGCTGCGTATTGCACACGTCTCTTCGTTTGCGTGGGATGACCCCACACATTTCCCCCGTTGCTGAGCTCGTCAAATGGTTTTGAGTGCATGGGTTCCATCTACACCATTTTTTTTCCTTTTAATATCTGAAATAATGTGCTTACTTTGTCAATTATCCAATATTATAATACCCACACACATAATAAAACTCTGATTGTATCATTTATCTTTTGTCTTAATTGATAGCATGATGTCCGAGTAATTCACCATATTAAAACTGTTCGACCTTTAATCGGATCACAAACTTTAGTTCCTTTTGATTATTTCCTTTCTTCTATTCATATTTTAGTGAGAGGAAGAGAATACTTTCAAAATAATTAAAAATTTATAGCTCAATATATAAATAATATATTAGATAGTTGATACTAGATTAGTGTAGTTCGATATTTTCTATATATGTCGATGGAGAAAATTAAATTCTTTATTATATAAGATCAATTATAAAAGTCTTGAGTTATCTCTATTCAAGTAAAGTTTTCTTTTACATTCTCTCCTATAAATCATGAAAAATTTATATATTCTCTTTTATCATATTTATAGATTCTAAAAAGCATCCTCTTTAGATACTCTATAGAGAAATCCAAAAATACCCAAAAGTATTTTTCACATCTTTCTCTTCATATCAACAGGTATATATATATATATATATATATATATATATATATATATATATATATATATATATATATATATATATATATATATATATATATATATATATATATATATATGTGTGTGTGTGTGTGTGTGTGTGTGTGTGTGTGTGTGTGTGAGTGATATTTACATAGTGATGAAATCTTAATTTTTAATTTTTTTTAATGATGATTCATTCTTGTATTAGGATTTTTTATCCTCTTAGGCAATGATTTTAGATATTTCAAAACTATTATCCATCTCCAAATATTTTATTTTATTTTTTACTTCGACTACTGTTAGTGTGATCCACACAATGATAGATGTAGATGCTTAGAGCAAGACTCGACTCCAGGATGCAGACATTAAAATTATGTTGTATTATTGTGCATGAGTTGTGTTTATAGTGCTGGTCATTGAACATAGTTCCTCTCTCTCTCTCTCTCCATGTCTCCCAAGGAAAAAGATGACAAGGGTGTGTTGGTCCTATCAACGTAATTAAGAAAGAGGAACATGGGTTGCTGTAGTAATTAGCGACAGCGTGGATGTTACAAAGCCTTTCGAGAAGACTTGTGTTCATATCAACTAATGTATCTTTCAAGGGGTCAAGCACTCACATGATCCATCGCCAACGCCACCTCCTCAAATCTTATCTCTTTTACAACGTACAATGTTGAACGTTTTGCAGTCCCCTCCTGAGATGTGATTCACAACTATGGGAGGAGAGAACTTAATATCAAAATAAAATCTTAGGTTCTTCACTATGTCAGAATAATGAACCACAAAAAACTATTGACTCTTTTTAGTTAGATCCTCGCATGTAAATCTTACATGATTCTTTTCTCAACTTCTTTAGATTTGTTAAAGAGAACATTAGATTAGGATGATCACTCATAATTTTTTCTCTACACATCTTCATCAACAAAAAGCTTAAGATATGTAAAGTATTTGATATGATCAATATTCAAGCCAATCAAAACTTGATAAGTGGAGCCCAATTAATCATACCTCTCATATCAACATGAGGCTGAGGAGAGGATGTTCGTTGGAGTATTGATTACTCACAATATTTCTCTCACTAATAGGAGCTTTTCAAGTATGGTTGGAGCCTTACTCTTGCTTTCTTTTGGACAAAAGTATACTTACTGTTGGATGTGTTAGTGATTAGAATTACTATCAGTTCTGATAAGGATTACTTATCACCAAAAGTAAACCCGAAACAATTTTCTTAGTCACTCTCAGGTCAAAATTCAAGGGAGGAAAACAAGCTAAGTGTATTTGGATCTTACCTATATCATGATTTTCTTTTATATTATATCATATTGGTGATGGTTTAGATGTACATTCATAGATCAAATAATGTAGCAAATATTTCTCACATTATACTTAATTGTAACCAAGTGATTTGTGGTCTTCTTATGTTCATCTGACCAATGGAAAATAAACAATTTTTTATTTTATGTCTTACATATTTAGTACCACCATATCTGGTCTTTATTACATCAAAATTCTAAAAAGCAATACCTTTCTTACTCGTTAATTAGCTACCCGTTCCCGTACCTGACCTGACAGAGGGGGGGGGGGGGGTTTCAGGAAGGGGGCCACCTGGGACATGTTGGCTCGTGACGTTTGATGACGCAGAGGGTTTAGTTGTTTGTTTTTGCGGAAATTACTGCAGTTACCCGAGTTCCACCCGAGTTGTGGGTCCCGCGTGGTCGCAGGCGACAAGTAATCCCCGGTATTAAGGCGGTCCTGCGCGAGTCCGACGCACGCGACCTCAACCGGAGAACGCGCCATCGCCAACGGCCGCCGACGGTGACTACCCAGCCCTCGTTCGATCCGTCCGAAACCCTAATTTGGTCTTTTCCCGCCTCAAATCTCTGTCTTCGTAGTCCTTCGTCTCTCTAAATCTCTCCCTCGAATTCGACACCGGAGAAAGAAACCGGCTGATGAAGAAAGAGAAGACCTCCTCATCCAAGGCGAGTTCAATCGGTTGATATTATGGGACCCTAATCGTTGTTCTCTTTCTTCCTGATTCTTGATTTTGCTTGTCAATCGGGCTCTTCATATGTTGGAAGAGGAAGACTTCCATGACTATGGCAATGATTTCCACGAGGATTCCCAATGGTACTCGATTTGTGCTAACTAACCGATTTCTTTCGGTGGATTTACCGATTATATTCCTGGTGATGATTGTAGAGTTCTTGTTTGGGTAAGGCGAGAGGGAGATTAAGAAGATGGATTTTACCCAGCTGGAGCTGAAGTCGGATCACGTGAACAGGCCGCTTTGGGCCTGTGCCGATGACCGTATCCTTTTGCAAACCTTCTTCCCTCTCTACAAGCAAGCCTACGATTACCTCGTTGCCGTCACAGAGCCTGACTGCAGGCATTGTGGTTTCGTTTTAAACCCCATTATTCCTTTTCTTTCTTTTGGTTTCAAAGTTATTTGTGCGTCTTCGATAATGTGATCTTTGTGTGCAGGCATGAATATAATTTGACGCCGCACACTCTGTGTGCTGCGCTTTCAGTTGGTCTGAAAATTGAGACCATCATCAGTGTTCTGAGCAAGCTGTTAGAAAACGAAGTTGCCACGTGGGGTAATTGACTCTTCGTCCATCAGTCGACCGCCAACTATGGCAAAGTTGAGCTCGTTTTGAAAAAGACTTGGAATTTCGTTGAGCCACCATTTCCAGAGGTAATTTTGTTCAGCCTTTGAAGTTCTGTTACATTCTTTGCCTCCTTTTAGTATTGCTCACTGTTTTTTCTTGTCAATGGTGATGGGAACTGTAAATTTTTGAATGCAGGTATTGAAGCAATTGCTTAAGGTGATGTCATATCAAAGGCACGGATTAACTCTGAGGTTTTTAATATTCCTTTTCCGTCTTTTAGGTTTTAAAAGAAGCCTACACTCATGAATTTGGTCTATTATGTCAATGCCTAGGTTGTTCCTTATTTCTTTAGAAAGCACACCTGCATGTTGCTCTGATGACAGTTAAAAATAACCATATTCAAATATGATTTTATTGATTATTTTTTCTGTTAGGCATGAACAAACCATTTACTTGCGATGATATCATCAGATGCAAGAAGTGTACACTTTGTCAATCTTGCCAGATTCCTAAGGCATTTTATAAGTTTTTTATTTTTTTCTGAGTGCTTGTTTGATGCCTTTCTTTACATTGTTCCCATTTGCAGTACCTTTAAACTTGAATTTTTGTTATAGAATATAATCATTAGTTAAAATTTCTTGCTTCCATTATGTTGCGATGAAAATTTCTTTTGTTTCTGCTAGAATGATTCTCATGATGCTGATGCATTCACAATTAGCAAATCTGTGTATGAAATACAAGGTGGTCATGAGGACTTACTGAATGGGGCTATGTTAACTGCTGCAGCTGAAGAGAAAGAATCTCATTTGAAATAGACCCTTCCCAGCTGCAATAGAAAATCTCATGCCACAATGTCTAAATTCGCAGGTAGAAAATGCCAAGCAACATTGCTTGCTTAATGGACTAAACTATCCTATCCTCCAGCGGTATGATTTTATCAATGATACAGCTAGTCATTTATCTGTTTAAAACTTGATTGAGCTTTTTAAGTATTAAAATTGACTTCCAGTGAGTCATTTTTCTATTCAAAAATTGATTGAGCAATTTTAAACTATTCTATGCTCGAGTAGTATGCTTTTCAAAATGATACAGTGAGTCATTGTCTGTTTAGAACTTGATTGAGCTTTTTAAGTATGAAATTGACTTCCAGCGAGTCATATTTCTGTTTAAAAGTTGATTGAGAATTTTAGTTATTAAATTGAAGTTCTGAAATGTTACAGTCAAAATTTTCATTTTCATTTTCTGGTTAGACCTGGATTAAGAGAGTTGTGCAAACAGTCTTGTAGTGTCATAATAGCTTGGTTTAGAAGTTCTTGGCATGGAATTTAGTTTTCTTCTTCTTTATTGTCCGGCTTCTCTAAATATGGTATTCCTTTACAAAAGTCTAGCAGACCATCATGACATACCTATGTGTTTGCCTAGGTGATGTAGCAGAGTTCAGTAATTTATTCAAATACTAAAAAAAGGTCTAAAGGCATACATGAATACCCTTTTTGCTAGAAATGCATGACATCCACGTTGGGTCTTGCAGTTTTGGCTTCTAGCAGTAGTTTGTTGCATGGTTGATAAAAGCAGGGTCAAATAATTATGACGCTGCAGTAGGAACAGATGCTATTGGTTGCATCCTCATTTCTTGCTTTAGTTAATTATAAGAACAAGAAGTAAGATAAGAATTTACATCTACAAGATATCACTACTGTTAACTTGAGTGTATTTCACAGAGGAATATACTGTAATGTTAGTTTCTCTTCTTCTGTAAGTCTCACATTTGAGCATAATTAATTTCCATAAATCAATTTGCTTCATTGTCTACAGATATCTCATTATTTGCTAGAAGTGGAAATAATTTCTTCTATGTCAGGCTCTCTTTTTCCTTGTTTTAAATAGGAAATATTATGGTTCTCATGCCACATAACTAATGGAGCAAAATTTTCTTGTTCCAGGTAAACCCTGATTTGAATATAGAATTGAAACCTCAAGCATGGGAATGCTGCCATATCTGATTGATACACTGGATAATATATGTTCACCATAGTCAAATTCTATGTTTTATGGATTAGAATGTTGAGCAGTGAGAAATGATATATACAAGATGTTTACTGTTACTGAGATAGGATGTTGAGATGGATGTGTGTTGTTACTATAAGAGGATTGGTTTGCAAATAATTCCACACAACAATAGAAAGCTTTCAGCGAGTATGGTCAAGATGAGGGAAAACTACTTAAATGGGTATAAACATGTCTAAGGAGAGCTATAGATTTACTGGTCGAATGATATGTGTTAATTAGGATTAGTATCTTTTGTTGGATCAGTAATATTTGCCTCAATTAAGCTCAAAAAGTCCATGTATTTGAGCACAACTGGTTTGGACACTGGGGCTTCTTATTGTTGTACTTGAAGGCTGTCCTACTTGGCTTTTTCAGTTCACAAGATGGTTTCTGTAGTTGGGCATAGTAAAAATGGATTTCTTTCCATTAAACATTTTTTAGAACCTGTTTGTGTAGAATGATTTTATGCATAATCCTAGACTAGCCATGATCTTGAAAGTTCTCTTGTGCATTGACTAAGGAGGTTGACTTTTATACTATGGACACATCATTATTGCAAATTATGGTTGTTAAGAACTTTTCTTGTATATGCAAATGTTGTATCATTTTTTGCAGCTAGACCTAAGCTTAAGAGTAAAAAAAAAAGAAAGGTTGTATTAGGTGGCTAATAGCTGGTATAAATTTGTCGCATCAGAGAAACTCTACCTTTAACAAATACATGTTAGGGTAGGTTATCTCAGAGAAGTAAAATCATCACTGTTCAAATTCTTAAAAAGAATTATTTGGCTTTTGTTGGGTTAGGACGTCATCTGGAAATGAGCCTTGCCACAATATGCAGTGCATGACTAATGGTTCCATTATGATTTTGGACCATATCAGGCAATGAAGTCAAGAGCAAGTTAACATTGGCAACTTGGAATAGGAATTCTTACATGCAAGGAACTAGAATTAGGAGACATGCTGTTTACAAGAGTAAAACATAATTTGCTTACAAAAGCTTTGTGGGCAGGAAAATGATTGAGAGAACCAGAACTCCCATAAAGCCAAACTTGGTAAACAGGAAAGGAAAATATAAGTGGAGAAAACATTCTGCAGGTTCACAGGAGATGTAGAAGAGTAATTCTTATTAAAATTTGTTTAAGGAGAAATGGTACCTAATAGTGTTTCAGCGTGTTGTCAATTAGAGATGGATTTTTAAATTTGCACATTTTTGGAAATTTAGACGACTTAAACTAAGGGCCCAAAAACAGTGAGAAATATTAAGTGCATGGAAGTTATAAAAATATATATAAAAAAAATGATGTGATATATGATTCAGGATTGGGTGGCAACACAGAGTTACATGCAAAGGCTAATGTTATACATGAATAACCTAGAGTTCCCTACATTGATTAAAAAATTAAAGTTGAGAAATAGTAAGATCAAACAAGAAATGGTTGGAGACATTAAGAAATAATAATTACATTTCTGTCAACAAAGCTCAACAGTAGGTGGTCCATGTGGTCGGCTTTAAACAACTGGGAGCAATGACTTATTATTGTTTAGTTATGGTTGCCATCTTAGGCAAATGCTTATTGCAATAAACTCTCCTGCTTGATTGTGGAAACCACTATTCTATGGCTTAGAACTGCTTTTCTTCTCTAAAATAATTATGGAATATCTAACTTCCCCTTTTCTACACGTGTAATGTGTTTGAACTGCATAGAGACTACTTGCCTATGACTGTAAATTACTAAGTTGTTTTACTATAAATTTGGCGCACGTCTGTTGTAGATTTACAAGTCAATTTCAACTGAGAGCTCTGTTTTACTATAAATTCACAAGTCAACTACATTAGAAATTATACTTATTATTGGTCATTGCTCTGGCCTTTTACTCCGGTTATATTAAGGGTTTGTTTATTCTCTTCATGTATCATATCATTACTCACTTTTTATTTTCTATTAAGGGTGATTACTGGGTTTTGAGTGGGAAATTAGTTCAGTGAGTATGTCATACTACCTTGTAAATATCTGTCCAACGGGAATCCATGTTTGATAAATGCTCAGGGAAGTTGGAACAGTTGGTTAAAGGCACTTATAGCGCGTTCTCAGCAATCGCTGGTCTCAGCTACCATTCAAATTGTACATTGGAGCCCCGAAGGCAATGAAGGATCTACCAAAATTTCTTGCAACGGAATTTAAAGCAAGTTTCGCACCACATGACAGGTTCTTGTACCAGAACAATATTTGTTTGATATGGATGAGTATTGGACATTTAAAGGAAAGCTAGGATGACTACTATGAAAGAGGAGATAAGTGCCTAAGATATATTTTTTTATTTAATTAGATAAAATATATTATAGATTTGATTGAATTCTGATTACGATTATCAATATTATGATAGGATTTCTTAAGAGATAATTTGATAGGAGGAACTTTCTTAATTACTTGTCTACACATATATATTACCTCATACGAACTCAATATGTAATAACATATAAAAGAGAGATTATATATCTTTTTTTATATCTCTTTAGTGCTAATTTTATCGTTTATAATGGTCTTATGAAAGGATAAAAAGATAAAAGAATATAAGTCTAGTATTCCTTACATATGATATCGTTGTAACTTTCAAATCGGATGACAATGCGTTTGTAGATTATATACAGGTTTTCTAAATCACATGAAAGGGTATGCATATCTAAACTTTGATTTCAGTTCTTGATATTAAAATTTTTCGCATAATGTAAGTATTATTATGGTTTTTATGCTTATGATTAGTATCAAAGTTAGGTTTTGAAATCAAAATAATTTATATAATATAGAAATTTTAGATCTATTTATGTGATTAGATTTGTTTATCTTTTGAATAATTATTTCAATCTTGAATTAATATTATTTTTGAATTAATCTGTGATGTGTTATGTTCGATCTTTGAAACTATTCCTCTGTGCTCTTCGCTTACTTGCGGGTGATGTAACCCGAGTGGAACCACGACAGAAGTATGCTGCCTATATTTGGTTGGTGAGTTGCCATCGACAACTTGCTATGGTCCCTGATCCAATTGTGGCTAATGATTGGAGAGATGATAGCGTTGTTACATGCAATGACATCTACTTGTGTACAGTATCCCAAGTGTTGCGACAGCCTACCTTGGTTGCCGGCATTGCACACGTAGCAATGTTGTTGTGTGTGGTAGCATAACAAGGCAACATCCCTGTTGGGCAATACCTTTGATCGGCGGTTGCAATGATGTTGCTGTAATGATATTTGCTTGGCCATGATCGTGTTGACAGGTTGTCAGACGCTGGAGTCGTTAAGTGATTGCACAATGACCACACATACAATTAGTGTTGCCAGTTGATCGTGGACGCATGTGCGATCGATGAGGATTCGTGCAACGGTGATAGTCGTGCATGTGAGAACAATCACACGTGTGCATGGTGGAATGATGTGGTGGAGGGAGTTCGGCCCGACGACACGCGACACGCAGGCGACGAACAATCATGCATTGTGACAGTGTAGGCTTATGATGGTTGAGGGAAAAAAAGGATTAATATTTTTTCATCCATTAAAAGATTATTTTTGAAAATTCTTTTAATTTGAATTGGCGTCCACCATTCAAAAATAATTTTTTTAATATATGTCCCAATAAAATTATAGTTTTACCTTTCAAAAATTGAATATTTTTTACTTATGTCCACAACTATAAAATTGGCCAATTCGACCTACATTAATGAAATATTGATCGAAGCTTAATTATAGCCTAATTTTTTTTATTAATTTATTTCTAAATTAGTTTTTTGATTAGTTCTAATTTTGATTGATTTGGCTGTTGGCTCTAATTTGGGCAGCTTAATTTTTGGCTCAATTTTGGGATGTCCAATTAAATAAGATTGATTGACTCATTTAGATTATTTATGAATTAAAAAAGTAAATTATATTTTTTATATTTTCTTATATGACATATTGATGAAAATTTTACTTGTAATAATTAAATTTTAATTATCGTTTTTAGATATTTATATAATTCATTCATATATGTTTACAATTGAAAAATAATATAAAGGTATGATTTATATTTTATCATGATTATAGTTATCATATGAGTTTTTTTTTTATGTTAATTAATGTTCAATAATTATTATGATTATGATTATTTATTATTAAATTATTTTTATAAATTAGATTAAAATATATTTAGTGAATATCATTTGTAATTTATGTACCTAAGTTTTATCTTACTAATAGTTGTCAAAGTAGTATAGGATGGCAAACTTATGAGTTATGAATTATAATAAATGTTTTATCATTTATATGCTATTTTAAAGTATTTTTATATTATTATATTGGTTTTATAGTTGCTAAAGTAGTTTAGACCAACTTATAAAATTATATTAAGGAATTAATCCTAAATGATATTAAAAAATAATATTCATAATGAGGCACATAATTAAAAGATCTAGATAATCTCAAAAAAATTTATCTCGAATAATTATATGATGACGTAGGATGATACTATTTTGGATATCTTTTTAGTTTATGGTTATATACGGAAAGGTAATAATAATATTCCAAAAGGATGTTATTAGTCCTTCATAAACAATTTTGAGTGGATATTTGTTGAATCTAGGATTTTGATGATGAAGTCAATTGTAATTTGTTTGGTCTAATCTATATGTTGAGAAAAGTGTGCAGGATTAACTATGATAGCAGTAAGACATAAAGCAGGTGTTGTGTCGAAGTCAAGATCGAGATCTCATTGGGAGTTCGAGAGTTCGTTGGAAGTTCGGATGTTCGTTGGAAGTTCTGCCAGAACCACCCAAGAAGTCCAGGAGCTTGCCAAAGAAGCTCGTTAGAACTTGCCAAGAAGATCATCATAAAATCCAGAAGCTTGCCGGGAGTCCACCGGAGCATTGCCGAGAGTTCGTTAGATGTTCGCTGGAAGTACGCTGGAAGCTCGCCGGAAGAGCAATTGACGCAACCAGAATAAGAAGTGTTGTAATCATATCTTAACTATCGTAGTTAGAGCGTAAATTAAGTTAGGATTGGGTGGTAATCCCATTAACTTAATTAGGGGCTAACTAGGCTCTTAATAGGGTTGAATTGGGTCGAATTGAGCACCAAATTCAGACCCTGAATTCCTAGCCAATGGTGGCGCCACCAGGGCCGTTAGTGGCACTGCCTAGAAAGCAATGCCCTAGGATTTCTAGGCGGTGGTACCGTCTTGAGTTATTGGGGTGTAAAAGTGTTGTAAACAAGTGCTAGAGTCCTCCCTTTTTAAGTTTTGAGATCATTCAAGAGAGATGTGAGACTTATAAGGGTTCTTTCCTAAACCCGTGAAAAGGAGAAAGCGCTGTAAAAGAGGTGGTTGGTCTTTACCTATTGAAGGAAGGCATTTAGTGGACGCTGGAGACCTCGTTAGAGGAGAAATCCGAAAGTGGATATAGGTCACGTTGATCGAACTACTCTAAATCCTGGTTTGCTTTTCATTTGAGCCATTTACATTACTGCAAATCTCCTTAATTCTCTCTTGTACTTTTACAAAAGCTTTCGAGTTCATAATCTCTCCGAAACGAATTGAATCGAAACCATTTTCGTCGGAATCAGTTTTAATCGAAATGAACCTTTTTCCGAAATCGTAAAAGTTTTTCGCTGTACTAATTCACCCCTTCTCTTAGTGCCGCTCTTGATCCTAACAATATTGAATATATCAATATTTTATTTATAGGTAAAATATGAATAATATAAATAGTTCATCATATTTTAAAAACTCAAAATATTGATGTTGTATATTTCAAATCAAGTATTACATATGTTCCTTTTAATACTTGGTGGATTTATTTTAGTGCTTCAACTTATGCTACTAATAATATATATATTTCTTTCAACCTGAAAACTAAAAGAACATGAAAGATTTATGGTAATGAGGAATCTTCTCAAAGTGAAAGTGATAACAATAGAAACTTATCACCTACACCTAGAGATGGATCATTTAATAGATCTTGTGGGCATATGCTATGTTCATATTATTTCTAAAAAATTAATCTCTCTATTTATAATTAACAAGTTAGGATATTGTCTTTCTATTGATGATAGTAAACTCAACATATTTTATGATTCAATAAAGTTGATTTTAGAATTTTGTGTGATGGTTTGTATAAGATTAATTTGAATATTGAGTTTGCAAAGACATTGGTGACTCTATAATTAAATGTCGAATTGAAACACAGTTTTAATAATGAGAAATCTTTTATCTTGTGGTACAGGCATTTGAGCATATATCTAAGAAAAAATTAAAAGATTAGTAAAAAAATAATATTTTCAAAGATTTAGGCTTCATTGATTTTAATGTTTGTATAGATTACATCAAACGAAAGTAAACTAAGCATATAAAGAAAAATACCATAATAAGTAAATTACTCATTGAGATTATTCATAGTGATATATGTGGATCTCTTCATATTTCCAATTTCAATCTAATTTCAATGAAGAGAGATATTTCATCATATTTATAGATGATTTATCAATATTTGAATATATATGTCTAATACATGAAAAGTCTTAACCATTGAATCTCTTGATATGTACATAAATGAAGTCGAGAGATAATTAGATAAAAAAGTTAAAATTATCATATCTAATATGGGTGATGGATTTTATAATAGATATGATGAATCAAGTTAGAATCCTAGTCTTTTTACTTGATTTCTAAAAAAGTGAGATATTTATGTTCAGTATGCCTTACCAAGTGTGTCACAACAGTATGACGTTACTGAAAGATGAAATTGTACTCTTATGAACACGATTAGGAGCATGATAAGTTATTCATCTGTATCTAAGTCGATGTGAGGTGAAGCTATGTATATATGGAATAAGGTTTCTAGTAAGTTAGTTCCATCAATTTTATTTAAGTTATGGACTAGTAAAAAACTTAGTTTTAGATATTTACATATTTGAGGTTGTCCAATAGAGATAAAAGTTTTTAATCCACATAAAAAAAAATTAGATTAAATAAAATCTAAGGACTATAGATTTTATTACTCTAATAATAATATAAGGATAATAAAATTTGGTAATATAAGATTCCTAGTAAATGTTGAAATTAGTGGGAGTGAAAAATCTTAAAAGATTTTCTTTGTTATAGAGGATGTATATGTTGATGCTCCTTTATTATTTCCTATTTGAAATATTATTGTTTCTTAAATTATTGAATGAATTGATAAAGATGAATAATAAAATAAAATTGATAAATTGATAAAATTGATGAGGGTGAACGAATTGATAATGTTGATGTGATTGCTAGTAATTTTGTGGAACAATCACAATCGATAGTTTTGAAAATACTTCAAAGAAAAAGGAGGTCTATAATTTCTAATGATTATGTGGTATATCTACAAGAATCAGATTATGACATAGGAATTAAAATGGATCCCTTATTATTTTCATAAGCTATATAAAGCAACGATTCTGAAAAGATGGTATAATGTAATAAAAAAAGAGTTGAAATCGATGAACCAAAATGGTGTTTGAGACCTTATTAAATTGCAAAAAATTTGTGGCCAAAGATATATCAAACAATATAAAGCTAGATTTGTAGCTAAAGATTTTTCTCAAGAAGAAGAAATCATTTATAATGACTCCCATAACTTCCGATCTCCTTGGCGTAATATCCGATCTTTCGGCTCAATGCCCGAACTCACGACACAAAGTCCTTCTATTGGCACGTCGATCGATCCTCTGACCCGACGTCCAATCTCCTGACATGTTCAACTTCGACCTAACATCCGATTCCTCTTGCTTCAATCAATTTGCCTCTCCTTGATAGAAGCTAATTTTGGGTCACTCAAAACACAGATTAGATCACAAACTCATCAATTGATTTCATCATCAAAATCTGAGATTCAATAATTTTAAAATGACTGATATGAATGAGGTAGCTTCTGTTATTGGCATTGAGATATTCAAAGATAGATTTCAATGATTACTAGGATGATCTTAGAAAGAATATTTTGATTGAGTCTTGAAGAGATTGAGTATATAGTTTTATTCAGCTACTGATATACTTATTATTAAGTGTGAAAGATTTAATCAAAGCTAATGTCTTGAGAATGACTTAGAAAAGAATCAGATGAAGGATATTATTTATGCATGCGCAGTTTGAAGTTTATCATATATTTAAATTTATACTAGACTAGATATCAATTTTGCAATTAGAATATAGGGTAGATATCGAAGGAATTCAGTAATGGAACATTAGAAGGTTGCAAAAAAAGTGATATGATATCTGCGGGGATGAAAGATTACATGTTTGTATAAGATCAAATTAGCTTGAAGTGATGAGATATTTAGATATTGATTTTACAAATTGCATCGTTCGTAGTTAGTAGAAAGTCCACTTAGAGGATTTATATTCTTGTTAGTTGGAAGGGAATATCTTAGAAAAGTATAAGGTCATTGTTTATTACATCATCAATAGTAGAAATTGAATTTGTGGTATATTTTGAAGTCACGAATCAAGATTTATAATTATGAAATTTTATCTAAAGATTTGGTGTGGTCGACTCAATTATCTAAGTCATTGAAGATATTTTGTGATAATACCATAACAATTTTCTTCTCTAAAAATGATAATTAATCTAATGGTTCTAAGCATATCAAGATGAAGTATTTGATGATTAGATAAAAAGTCCAAAAATAATAAATATCAATTGAAAACTTGAACGTCACTTTTGTGATTGTTGATCATTTACTAAAGTCTTATAGCTAAGTGCTTAAATAACATGTTCTTACAATAAAACTTTTGAATAGCTCATAAAGAGACAATGACTTATATTTAAGTGGGTATTATTATTAATATTTTTATTTATTTAATTAAAATTATTTATTTTTGATATCCTATTTATAGTTATATATATATATATATATATATGAATATTATATTTGAATATGCTAATAAGATTCTTTTAATAAGATACATTACATAAGTTATTGCGATTTACATTAGGAAAATTAATAGTGTTGTGATATATAGAAGAGAGTATGTCATTAATTATATAAAATCATTATAACTCGTATTGGTAGTAGAACTTAATATAGTATTATTATGTTTATTAGACTAATTAATCTATTTTATAAAATTTATGCACACATGTAAAATGATTTTTGAAACTTTTGATTTTCAATTTATTAAGATGTTTTCAAATAAAATTTAATTTTATTTATTTTGGTTTTAAATTTATTTTATATCTTATTAATTAATAGACTTAGTGGGAGAATGTTAGATTATGTGATCTTATTTAATTAGATAAGATATATTATAAATATGATTGAATTTTAATTACGGTTATCAGCCAATAGAAATGAAGTTTAACCATGATAGGATTCTCTTAAAGGAGATGATCTTGATCATTTTTTCTCATCTATAAATATATTATAGATCTTCTCTTACTTCTTATTTCCTATTCCATTGCAATAGGAAAATAGAAGAAGATAGTCTAGTTCTTCTTCTACAAAAGGGATTGGACGATGATGTATTTATAATAATCCCGTGATAGAGATTTTTTGAATGCCAACAAAAGGTATGTACATCTAAATTTTAATTTGTGATTATTTGATCTCACCTCTTGCTTTTGACATTAAAATTTTTTATGTATAATAAAAATATGATTAGAATTTTTATACTTGCCGGGATCTAATGTTTCCATCAACGAGAACAGTGCAGATGACTTTTGAATTGCGTTGCCGTATGTACATAGGATTCTTGATATAGATTTTCGAAGCACTACTCGTGTGTTGCGTTGCCGTGCTTCTGCTGTATTTAGTATAATTTCGTATGTTGAGCGCAATATACGGTTTTTATTTTACCGTATTGCAGTATACGAATCAGGGATTACTCTCTTGCCAAACGTGCTATTTCCTTGTTTTTTATGTGAAAGAAACAAAATCATGCATTTAATGAGAAGCACATTAATCGATCTCCTCGTGGAACACCTCCCGATCCTCTCAGATTTTATCCTATAGACTTCGCGACACGATCCCACCACTCAAGTGCAAGCACACCTAACCGATTGCCAAGATTCTCTACATCCAGTATTGTTTATGCTATCGCACCTGACGAGGAGTTAAGATCATCCAGAACAAAGAAAAGTCCACTGATTTGGTGCCCCCTCAGAAGACGTCCAGAATTGGCAAAAACCAAAATTGGGAAAGAACAAGAAAAAAATTACATCACCACCTCCCGGAACACTTAACTTTGTCGACATTAAAACTAGTTCTATGTTGTGTTCACCGAGAATTCCGCCGGATGCGTGAGACGTGGAACCAAGGTAATACGTCTCCGTGGTAGGCGCTTTAAAGCCTTTGGGACCCAACCTGAACAGCGAGACGCGTTATCCTCGTTCCACCGTTCCACATATGGAACCCATCACGGTCGACGAAATCAATGCGCATCACGAACTTTGATGTCGCCGATAATAATGATCTGAGGGTCTCTTAAAAGCGATTCTCCTCTACCACTACGGTGTCGCCACCACGGCCACGGCGACTTGGGTCCTCCCTTCAGCATTGGAGGGCTGGGCCCCGCGGCTGGCGTCCTGTTGCGTGCTGTGGAAGCGCGTCCGACTGACTCGTCCCTTCCCAAGTGACGTCGACCACCCGACAGCCGCCACGTGTCCCTACTGACCATCAGTGAGCCGCCTCGTTTTGCGCGGTTAGGTACGGCGGAGCCCCGTCCTCGTACGAAGCGGGCCCACGGACCACGTGTCGTGCCCGCGAAGCTCTCGCTTTTCCCGTCCGAACCCGCACAGCCGATCCTCCCCGGTTCCAAGTCGCTCCCGTGTCTCGGTCGAGCCCCAAACACAGGCATAGCGCCCCTCTCGTTCGTTCGTTAGCTGTGGGTTCCACGACACCTAGGCTACGCCATCGCGACTCCTATCTCGTTCTGTCGCTTGGCCGAGACACAGGATCGCTACCAGGTGACGAGAGGTTCCAATCACCGGATGGGTAAGTGATATCCTTTCCTTTCACTTGATGAGAATGGATGCGATCTCCATCTTGTCCATGCTACATGACCTTTTCTCTCGACGACAAAGACGACCTAATAAGGAAAACGGAACCAAGCGAGAGAGCAAGTCTTCGTCTTTTCTCCTCGTCCAATACTTTTTCTCCATCAAGGCAGTCGCTTTTCTTTTTTTGCTCCCGTTTTCTTCCCATTCTGTGGCAACAGGTGAGTTGGGACAGCTCTTATTGTTGTTAATTCTTATCCTCCGCATCCTCCTCCCGTCCTAATCTTTCACTGATGAAATAGGCCGAGGGAGGAGACACAAGTGGGAGGAGGAAAGAAGGAGGAGATCGAGATGGTGAGGGGCAAGACGGAGATGCGGCGGATAGAGAACGCCGCGAGCCGGCAGGTGACCTTCTCCAAGCGCCGCAACGGCCTCCTCAAGAAGGCCTACGAGCTCTCCGTCCTGTGCGACGCCGAGGTCGCCGTCATCGTCTTTTCCCCTCGCGGCAAGGTCTACGAGTTCTCCAGCTCCAGGTCGCATCATCCTCTCTCCTCCCTCTCTTCTTTTCCCCCATAAAGCGAGGGTTTTTATTACTTTCCGAACATAGGAAAATCGCTACTTTACAAATCTAGGCAACAAAACCAACCATCTCTCCTCCTCCTCTTTTCCTGTTCGCTTCATCCTGTTCTTACATCTTCCGCTTCATGTGGGCACTGCCATTGCTTTTAATTGTTGCACCGTACAACTAGGTCATATCAAGTGTACGTCGCAATGGTTCTTCGCAGTATTCATCGTTGTGTGTCAATATGCCCCCCAATTGATTCGTCTTGTCATCTTTTGTCTTTGCCTCGATTTAAGTGGTTGAAAGCCCATTAATGACTTCCCGGATCTGGTTTTCTCAGTGCTGGCTTGAATAAGATACCTCTTCGTATAAAGGGGATTTGATGTCGGAATCAACCCGACCGATGCCACGGCACTACGTCCGGTTTGATTTGCGGATCAAGTAGAATGACGTATAATTTTTTAGACATTCAAGCACATTAGAGATCAAACTTCTTTTTATTTTCTTTCTCCAAAATTTTGCCTGCCTTCTGCATGAATTTAGAGGTTGAACAATCTTTGTCCTGCTGCTCTCCATACGCTTCACATCTGATCAATTGTCACCGCTGTTCATCTCTGAAATCCAGGAGGTTTATGCTAAAAATCATTGATTACGATGGCGGCAAAATCACAGCTGATCATTATCTTTCTTGGATTCTTAGGAATCACATCCTCTATTAAACGCCCTTTGCCCTTTGCTGCGTGTCGATGCAACCCGAAGTCTCCTGTGAAATTTGTTCTGATCTTAGTCTCTGTGAAATGGCAAACTCAATGAGTGAGAGCTTTGTTCCTATAGTTTTCTTTCGACTACTAAACAAAACCGTTCTCTCAAGAATTTAGCTGGAACTATACCGCGACGATTGCTTGGTCCTTTGATTATAAATCCTTTGTGAAGCAATTTACTTGCTTTCTCGAATAGATTAGGTATCATGTTATCCGCCTATGTCATTCATTACTGAGACGAATATGAAAAAAATGTGTTTTGCGTCTCAGATGCTTGTCTTGATCTATGCACGAACACTCACACGGGCATCAGGTCCACCTGTGCTCGTGTAAACAGTGAAATAGTTTATGCCCCATGCAGTATATTGGATAAATTCATGAGGTAATAAGGTGCATCCAATCTATCGAAGAAAATCTCCTGGCTTGATAAATATTTGCGTTGACCAAATACACGATCACAAATTGGCCATGCCGTTTACCTCATTGACATGATCAAGAGTGCCCTATTACTTTCTTGTTAACTTATTTCTATATGTTTTAAATGTGATTGTTGATGTCGTTGACTATATTATCACTTTCTTGTTACTTCATCTTTATCTTGATAAAATGTGTTTGTGAACGTTATTGCATATATGTCTAATAAATTGTCAATAAAAAATTTCTAGAACAGTGTATATTATCACCAGATGGTCGTATAGCTGCAAACTGAGCTTTTAATTATTTCCTTGGAGTTTCATGTAATTCTTTATTTTCTAATCTGAAGTGTGCCCTTCATGAATTACAAGTTACTAAAATAACTTTCGGATTGATATCTGTGATACAGTGATACGTTAAAATATGAGATTGGCGATGTGATTTCTTTTGGTATATAAAAGTATGTTATCTGTTAATAGTTTCATCTTATTTGCTTTTGCTTTGTTAGAAGATTCTGTCTTTTCTAGTCATATTTATGCCATAAATATCATACATTTTTCTGGATGATCAGATCATAATATTATTTCCTTTCTGTTGAACATTCTATTGTTTTATCAAAAGATTAGGAGTCTAATGTTCATGGTTTACGAATGACCAGTTTCTGGATACTTAGAAATTTTGGTCTTCCATTTTGTTCGTTTCAATCATTTAGATTCTTAATGAAGGTTACTGTCAATCTTTGAAGTTGCTAATATGCGAATGCAGCTGAATAGGTAGTTTGACACCTAATGATGTTGTTTACTTGCATGCCAAAATGATCATTCGAACACCTTAAACATTGGTCTGATAGTGGTAGTGGTAGTATACCAGACCAACTTATGAGAATTCAAAATCTCATCTGATATATTAGAAGGCATTAGCTAGTTTAGTTAATAAAAATCTTGACAGTTTATCACAAGGATTTTAATTTCGAATGATACCGTCTATACTAGACGGAACGTACTGGTCCGTCAACAAACCAGTATATAGACCGTCTACTACTGGGTAGTACCATCGATTGGGGTTGTTTTCGTCCCGTTCTCGCGTGAAATCGATCGGTAACATTCGATTTCGACCATCGCCACCTATTATTGGGTGGTGTTAGCCAAGAGAGAAGGAAGAAAAGGGAGAGAAAGAGGAGAAGAAAGGGGAAAACCCAGAGATCGGCATCACTCTCTCTTGACGATCCCAATCCGTCAGCGCCCTTCCTTGGCGGACACCGTAGATGAGATGTCACCTCCTCCTCATCTGAGGTGATGAGGTCTCGGCATCATCGGTGACTTCTTATCCTCATGGAGAGAAGAAGCCTCGATGGGGAAAGAAACCATTCCCCATGCGGGGAGAAGAAAATGTCGTCGCTTTGTTTCTTCTCCCCACGCAGGAGAAGAAACCACGTGTAGGGAGAAGAAACGAGGGACGTCACCTCTTTTTTTTTTATAATATATATATATATATATATATATATATATATATATATATATATATACATACCATGCTGGGATCGAAACTCTGGTACGATACGAAATTGTAATCCTTGGTTTATTATAAGATTCTAAGTTCGAATTCCACCTTCGTCACTTACCCTTTGCAAAAGAAAATTGTTTCATTCGCGGAACATATTTGGTTTATTTGATTATCTCACTTGCCACCTATAATGACTTGAGTTGGAGTTACTGTATCAGTAAACAAGAAATAAAAAAGGTTGAATTGAAATGAATTGACTGGATTCATTTCGTGTTGTTAGTGATGTTGCGTTTAGCTGAGGAAAAGATCATTTGGTCTGTACATGTTTATGATGATACAGAAATCAATCTTAGAAAGCAATGGTTCATTAAATGTGGATGTTTTGTTTAATGATCCTGCGGGTATCAGGGTGCAACAACCTATATAGCTATTGTGAATGAAACAATAGAAAATATTATAAACTCATCATACATTAGATCCCAATTTTCCACTTTAAAGTGCCTTGCAAATATGTAAGGAGAACATACTAATTTTCTAGCTTATCCTTTGGGTAATTTGACATCACCAGTACTAGCATGCTATAGTGTCCAAGATTCGGTTACTATCTATCTGATGAAAGGAGTAGTGGACAAGGTAGTCGTATGTTGAGAGTCATCTCGATGTAATTTCTTATCAGAATTTGATACATCGAAAGAGAACTATGAGTTTTGTGTTATGTGTTGACTGAGATTTAAGAGACTGATGATGGTGAATCATGAGTGCAGCTTTACAAAAGAAAGAAATAAAAGAAGAGGAGAAGTGGATTATATATGCTGGTAAGAGAGGAGATATGCTAGTAACAAGACAGCCATTGTAACTACGAGTACAGTAGTTGCAAGTTACTAAGCTAGGGACTACTGTAGCATTTGCTATGCCAAGTTTGTTAATAGGAAGGAACGAAATGTTTTAATTATTATGTTACTTGTAAGTTAATAATGGAGGGAGATCATAATCTCAATTTTTTGATTGAGTCCCAAATTACTTGGTAAGTTTAGAAAGTTGCTAGAGAGAGTAATCAAAATAAATTTCGCCACCAAGTTGTAGGATTCAGTACTGATGATGTTTCTTTCTTTAGATCTAATGCAAAATAGAAATATATCCTAATGGTTATATTTAGTGGTTTTACTTTTGAGGTTTCTTAAATGCAAAAACACTAACCTAGTGGGATAAGTAATGCTAGATGGATGAGAACTAAAATTTCAATTGCTTGATCAATTAATACAAGAAGAGTGAGATTTGGTACAATGGTTAAACTTTCTATTTATAAGGGCAAGGTCAAGTATGCCAATACTTGTTAGGTCTTGCATTGGTAGAAACCTTGTGCATTGGATTAGTTGATGAGTATATCTAATCTTATGGTTACAAATATGGTACTCCTATAAAATGATTATTATCTTGGATCATTAGACATATTGGAAATAATTTGCAAAAACATTTTATCCAAATTCATCCAATATACGAAACAGTGAAACACTTTTTGCCATTCTAGGGAAGGTCGATTAATGATTTTTTTAATGGGTTAGGAAATAAGAAGGGATTAAGCTGTGGGGAGAGAGATGGCTGGAGAAAAATCAGCATCAAATAAGAGTTCTGATACTTTTTTAGCAGTAGATGGTAAAAATTGCCATATGGAATCAGTTTGGAGAATTATTAGAAGTCGATAGACTACAATCTGTTTTCCTTCATCCACAATCAGTTCAGAGAAATATACGCTCAGACATAATTAGGTGGTGATGACAGTCAAAGAAACTACTGTTTTGTGGTGTAAAGAAAAGAAAAAGAATAAACAATAGTATGTATAGGATAAAAATAAGACGGTGATATACAGCCAGGTGATGAAAAAAAAAAGTTAAAAAGGGATTATGCTTGATGGGATGAAGGTTGGTAACGTGCAAATCAACTCGATTTGGTTTAGAATAATGTGCAAAAGTCATTTGATGTGACTGAAGGATGACTCAAGTGTCTCTCTAACACTTAAGTTAATCTCAAGATGAAAAGTTGAGTCATGAATAAACTGTAACTGAAGAGATGACTGAAGATAGAATACTAAACGAGGTCCCTCTAACACTTAAGTTAATCTCACGATGAAAAGTCGAGTCATGAATAAACTGTAACTTATATTAAATTGGTAAGCTTTTGTAGTGAACTTGGCATAAGAAATATTCCATTGTATGAGTCAAATATTCCTCATTGAATTCTATATTGTGACTTAGCTTAAGTGCTGCATTGCTGGCTAGGGTCCACTTCCCTAATTGACTGTGTCACCATATGTCGAGTTGTGATTGAGGGTATCTCCTTATCACTATGGAACGTACCAAAAGAGACTAGATAAATAAGCAAACATGTCAGATAAATAAATCAAGAGGATAATGCAACTGACTGAATAATATTAATTCATCAATAATAGATAAAAGCTGCAATAATTTTATGGACCTCTATTATTAGATTTCATGGACGAAAATCCTAACTAAAATTCTGGAAAAGGTAAAATATACAATTTTTTATCTGATGAATGTAATGTAAAGAGATTTCTAAAACACTCTAAAAATAAATTCTTAATTCTTTAATAACTTTCCCAAACTATTTTATATTTGAAGTTTTGCAATAAGACAACATCCAAATAAGATTCTGGCAACATCATAAAACACTATTAAAAAAAATAGTGACACAAGATATTCAATATTGTTGTGAAGTAGTGAATCTAATCATGATTGGAGGTGATGTAACCTCAGAAACAAATTCTCCTAACCTAGACATAATATGAACATATCTTGAGTCAGTTGTACATGGTACTACGATTAGAGCATTTTGCTAGACTTGGCCCAGTTTTTACCATATCAGTTCTGTTAACTTTGATAACCGTCAAGATTCAATTGCATCAAATATTTTATTTTTTGTCTCTTATCACTTAGACATTTAGATTCACATTTGATTTGAGGCCAACTCTCAAGGAAATTTTCCTAAAAAAGTTTAATACTTAGGGCAATCAATCATTAAAGCTGCACATACAAATCAACTTTTGACCCTAAAAAACAGTAATTCGCTCCCAGACAATCAGACAAAGCATATATAGGAAGAGCTGCTGAATGAACACAATATCACTATATCCAAAATCTATGCAAAAAAAAAGAAGTCTTGCCTTGCAGCATCAATCTCACTGCCATGGTATGCTATCATCATGAATTATGTTTCACCAAGCTTAGAGCTGGTTGATATGTCAATATGTTGATCATGTTTAGCTGATTGGTTGGCAATGATGTAAGAGCCCTGTGAATTGCTTATACTTGGTTCTCTTCTTTACCTACTGTCATGCATAGCGTTGGTGCTCTGAAACTTCAGGAGCATACTGTAACAAATTTTTTTTTAATAGAATCTATTGCGGTGGCACTATAACTTAGATCTACTCATTGTTGGCACCTAATGAAGGAAGCAGTGTCATCAAAGGAACAACTCAGGTGCGGTTGGCTCAAAAAGGCTAGTATTTTGTTAGTGTCAAGTTGACTTACCATACTTGCAAACTTCAAAGTTTGTGCGCTGAAGCTTCAGGAGCACTTTATATTCATCTTTAGTGTAATAGAATTACTCTTCACAGAAAATCATAAGCAACAACAGTTAAAATTACATCTACTCATTATTGGCATCCAATGAATGGAACAGTGTTATCAAAAGAACACATAAGACTCCAGAGTCATTGAGGCTTAGATTTTTGAAGTCCAAGTTCTCTCTGGTCATATCAGACTTGAATGTTCCATTAGAGCAAGTCTTTAGCGAATTGGCTTCTATCAGGCAATATCTATATCATCTTACTGTTGCAAACAAGGGGTTAACTTCCATGGCTTAAAATTTGGTCACTTAATTTGCAAAAGAGTGGCCCAACTATTACAACAAGGCTCAGCCTTAAAAGAAATGTCTTATGAGTTTTATAAAAGTGCCTAATACCTAAAAGGTCTCTTTATTATGAGATTTTCTTATGCAAGAGATCAAATTATATTTACCTTTGACAAGCTTTTGTAATTGTCCATGTATCCCTGATGTTATTATAACTTTTCCATTTATAGCATATAATATTATTTGTTTTAGATATGCGGTTGATGACTTATTATCCTATGATTGTCAAGCTGACCTGCCAACTTTACATCATATTATGTAGATTTTGTTCTGTCATTTAAGTTCCTTCTTGTACTTCAAGTTTTCATTTTGCAAAATGATTCCATTTTACAGCTATCAACCTCTTGCATCACAAAGAAACTGAAAACCTTCTGGAATTTTTGTGCATAACTCATCTTCTTCTAAGAGTTGCTCTCACAGAACAATGATTCACTTAACTGAAAATTGTTTACCAACTCAACAAGTATGACGTACGACATACATATCTGTACATGTGTGCAACATATTCTTGACCTAATATCTTATGTCAGTTAATGAAATCCTATTTATCTTCTGATATCTGGTAGAGGATAATTTTGATTTTGCTCATTGTATGGCGGCTTCCTTAGCTCATTAAGAGTTCATTCAGCACTCACACTAATCATTCTGATTATATTATACTTATTTTTACTTGCTTCAAGGGCATTACTTTTCTAAATTATTTTTGCTTACATCTCTAAAGAGCATACAGCTTATCCTTTTTCTTCTGCACTGGAAAATTATTAGTGTGGAAAGGACAATTGATCGGTATAAGATGCATACAAAGGATGCCAATATCATGGATAAAGGAACAAACAGTGATGTGCAGGTAATCCTTGACTTTCTGATGAACGTGCCTCTTGTAGCATCTGGCTTTAATGTGATGAGATATAATTGATACAATTTGTAGTCATATAAGTAATCAATTCATTGTTTTAGCTTACCTGAATAATATAACAAATAGGTTGAAAATTAAATGGTCAAGAAATTGTCAAGTCATTGACATGAATTAAGATATATCAGCTGTGGAACCAAGCATGAGGAGATGCATCAATAAGAATATGTATAATACTGTTTATTGTAGTTTAAAAAGTTCAAATAACATTAAGAAATAAATAAGAAGATTCTGTTTGAAGAGAAGCACTCTGTTCTATCTGTTTGTCTATTTTGGAAATCTTAAAAGAGTACTGACAATGCTGCAGCAGTGGATATCTGAAGCCACAGATATAGCAAAGAAGATTGAAGTCATTGATGCACAAAAAAGGTAAACTACCTGAACTTGAGTCTGAGTTGCATCTTATGTTAGTATCAGAAGTAGGAAAGGAGATTACTATCACCAAGAAAAGTTTCTTTAATCTTGGGTTTAAGCTTGCCTCAGGAAACTCCTGGGCGATGGTTTAGAATCATGTTCATTGAAAGAATTATGTGAATTAGAAGCTCAGACGGAACGAAGCTTGCATAAAATTAGAGGAAGGAAGGTAGATCAGCACAACTATCATTTCACTTTCTTTCTTTGAGACATTAGTTGAAAATTGAAAATACTGACAAAGATGCTATTTCTTTATAGCAATACGTGTTAACGGAGCAAATTGCACAACTAAAAGATAAGGTAAGTCAGTTTCTTAATGAGAGCAGTGTTCAAGTTTTCAACAGATTCCAGTGATTCTAATACCTAATAATAACTAAGCCTCTCTTTTTTCTTCTTTTGCTAATTGAGTGCAGGTGAGGGTTCTCCTAGAGGAGAATGTAAAACTACATAGGGAGGTATGAAGCCACACAAAGCACTCCTCATGAGTTTTGTACATAGTCAATTCCTCTAAATTCATGGCTTTTTTTCCCACTTAATAAACTTAAAGTTGACCTAAATTCAAATTCATCAATTAGGAGGTTGATGATAAAACCCAATTTTTCTGAAAAAAACAGAGCTGTGTACACGATGCAATTTATGCAATTGACTTCTAACTTGATATGTGTACTGTTTTTTGTTTCCTGAAGCGCCATATAGAACCTCAACTTCAGCTAGCTTCTACTAGAGATGTTGGTCCAAAGAATCATGGCAACCAAGAAATCACGGAGGTAGAAACAGAGCTAGTAATTGGCAGGCCAGGAATTAGGGAAGATAAATGAGATATCATGACACCATCACCAGCATCACGTCCATGGACTTGAAACAAACGACGCAAAGTTGCAAACAATAAGTTGATGAGGAGATTTCTTATCTTGGCACAGCAGGGTTTCGAAAATGATTGCTTGAAAGAATAAACTGGAGCAACTCAATCTGCTGATACTATCTATAGTTGCAGTAATGGTTTTTGTAGTAAAGCTAGGAAATTAGTAATTTTGAGTCGTGTAATTGAATGCAAGAAAATTCAAAATTTTCTACCTGTTCAACATGCATGCTTGTACAAGAATCATAAACCTTTTCTGTTGCCACTGTTCTATTAATGTAACATATGTTTCTTCATTTATCAACATGGGAGTGATTTGAGCATCCGGATAGAGTGTTCCTGAGATGTGAAGAAAAACTGTTTGCTCAAACACTTTTGTCATAAAGTAGAAGAAAATGGCATGTGGCTCAGTATCTGTTTTCACAGATTTCTTTCTTCCAATTTTCTTGTGAAGCAGTAGTTGGTACCTTCTTGTTCTTGAGTAGACTTTCTATTTACTTTCCCTCATTCATAAACTCAAAGATGGAAAATTTGATGCTATTGGATTCTTACACCATTGCATGTGAGAAGATTGCATAGGCTGTCTTTTATGGAGATTGGCTACGAAGTGATATCTAGTGGAAAGGCAAGTATGGTTAGCAATAGGGACTAATATGGTCAAGCCTAGTGAAGAAGAGGCCCAAAATATTTTGGCCTTTAACTTATCAACGCAACCATTTTAAATGTCTATAGTTGGTTTAGAGATGTGTAATTGATTGCAGCTTACAATGAACATGATCAGCAATCACAAAATAATGAGTAGGATGCCCCAATGGTTCAAACATTTTCCATGGAACAAACAAGTTTTTCCTTACCTCATTGGGTTTAAGCTGATAGATGTAAGGCAATTGGTCCTCAATGGTGATAGTAACTATATGTAAGTTAATTCCTCGCATAAGAGCTTACTTCTAAATCAGTTTCTCAGCTACAAACATGTGATATCAATAGACTCTACTGTCCACTAATTACTAAAGAAGTAAAAGGAAAAATCATTGTGGTGCCAAATATTAGTATGAGTAGACTTGAGTAAATGTAAAATTTTTGGTCTATTTGCAGAAGGGAGCATTCTCCAAAAAAAAAAAGTTTTAATTTTTTTATTTTTTCTCATAGATTTTTTTTATTATATTCATACTCCTTATTCTTTAAAAGATGAGATTATCCTTATACCTCCCGTCGTTGCCCCAATCACCTCTCTTTTGATTATGACTTTTGTCTTCTGTCATCTATGATGCCTATAGTCTCACATCTAGCTTCTCCACTGTTTCTACCCCCTTCTTTGGAGTCTCGCGTCTCATCCCCTTTATTATCGTTAATACCCATCCCAATTTCTCTCTCCCCACTCTCTCTGATCTCCACCCCCACCTCACCTATGTCAAAGCGTTTCATCGATCTTCTCTACTTTTAGGATCATCTTTCCTACTCTCGTTGTCATTTAATCTATCAATAAGAAGTTCTCCTTCTCCTTCCTCTAATTGTTGGCTACTACACTTGACATCCATAATTGGCCTCAACTCACTATCCTCCTTTTGTTGTCTCCTTTGACTCTAATTCCTTCCCTTCTTACTAAGCGAGGGGCCTCATAGCTAGACGGAGGTAGTGGAACAAAGATAATCATGTGTCTCTATTGAAGGAGTTAAGGGAGGGAGGTCTTGAGGTCTATAATTGTAAAGACCATCGCTGGGGCTATCAACATGATAGAATAAAGTGAAGGTTGGCATAGTATTAACATTATTATAGGGGTGATTCCTAAAAAATGGTGAAGGCCATCCGAGTGAGGTGATTGACATGATGGAACAACGTGGAGGTCAACATAGCTATAGCATTATCATGAGAGTGATTTCCAAAAACTAATAAACGATGGTGACAACCTGCAACAATGCGATGTGATGGAGGCCGAAGTGTAAAATAGTGTAGATGGCCAAGAAAGAATGTTTTATAGAAATAAAATAAAAATAAGACCTATCTAGGAAAAAATAAAAATTAATTTTTTTGTTGTTGTTGGAAAGATTACCCTTTGCAGAATCTGGCGCCACAAAATTAGGCTGGGTATAGGTCAGACCGCATGGGCAGAGGAAAAAGGAGCAATGTCAAAGGTGAAGAGTGAACATATGCATATGCATATACATCTCAAACTGATAAAAAAAAAATATGTTGATGCCCTTCAAGTTTTAAAATATAAAATATTTGATAGCATGCCTCTCTGCCATATTTGTAATGAGAAGAACAATTTTACCAATGAAAATTACAATTTGTTTTCTCAAATTGCACAGATTCAGAATAAAATTTTAATTATAATTCACAAAAATAATTAAGAATCCATTTTCATACATTACGGGAGGTTGCAAAATTATCTATCTCATGCACCTATTGTTATGAAACTTTGATCACCCATTTATCTTAAAAGAAGAGTAATCTTGCCATGACACTATTTGAACCAGAAACAATTTCGTCATTTTCCAAGATAAGTTGAAGTCAATTCACCTCAAGAAAACTAAGTTGATGAATTTTCATGTCAACGAAAAACAAAAAAAAAAAGAGTTGGATGCAATCCTATATAAGAAGGGCACAGTCACCAATACCGGTGCAGACTTTTCAGGAGCTTATTCGCAGATACCCATGCTTGAGAATTACCAACATAGTCTTGCAGAAGAGGGCAAAAGCAAAGTCACTTTCTCTCTCTAAAACTCCCATCCTAAATAATTCACTCCACTATATGTGTCCCTTCAACGTTAATTAGTGTGCCAAAATCCAACACATTAAAAGCTTATATCCAACGAAATACAAGACTGAAAATCCTAGAGCATGGCAGTCTGTATGTCCTCGAAACTGGATTCGAGTCTCTACCTATCAGAAAAAGAAGTAAAGGTATCTCCCTATCAGTTTCATTACGGC
The DNA here is from genome assembly GCA_004837865.1 of Musa balbisiana. NCBI lineage: Eukaryota > Viridiplantae > Streptophyta > Magnoliopsida > Zingiberales > Musaceae > Musa > Musa balbisiana. The sequence goes on from CM017189.1 coordinate 20,204,788, forward strand.
ATGTCCCATCCTGACGTGCTCCTCCCATGTAGAATGGGGACATCCTAATAGTGCAGGGGCCGACCTACCATCACTGCATCCCTCCCACTCTTTGTTTGTTCTCCTCCATGCGTGTTTCGAAGAAGAGAAAACGATAATGATAACGATCTACACCAACACATACTTTTTGATTGAGTGTACTTCTCTTATGTTCTCGATATCTAATGGCAGTCGGCCTCTAAGACAACCAACCATACTCTTCAGCGTATGCTTTGCAACCAAAGGTTAATTGCACATCTAACTTCTATTCGGGATTGAGAGGATTTTTTGTGATATGTATATATATATATAGTTTTCCTTTTCTTTTCTTTTTGAACAAAAAAAAAAAGAGTTGGATGCAATCCTATATAAGAAGGGCACAGTCACCAATACCGGTGCAGACTTTCAGGAGCTTATTCGCAGATACCCATGCTTGAGAATTACCAACATAGTCTTGCAGAAGAGGGCAAAAGCAAAGTCACTTTCTCTCTCTAAAACTCCCATCCTAAATAATTCACTCCACTATATGTGTCCCTTCAACGTTAATTAGTGTGCCAAAATCCAACACATTAAAAGCTTATATCCAACGAAATACAAGACTGAAAATCCTAGAGCATGGCAGTCTGTATGTCCTCGAAACTGGATTCGAGTCTCTACCTATCAGAAAAAGAAGTAAAGGTATCTCCCTATCAGTTTCATTACGGCATGTCCCATCCTGACGTGCTCCTCCCATGTAGAATGGGGACATCCTAATAGTGCAGGGGCCGACCTACCATCACTGCATCCCTCCCACTCTTTGTTTGTTCTCCTCCATGCGTGTTTCGAAGAAGAGAAAACGATAATGATAACGATCTACACCAACACATACTTTTTGATTGAGTGTACTTCTCTTATGTTCTCGATATCTAATGGCAGTCGGCCTCTAAGACAACCAACCATACTCTTCAGCGTATGCTTTGCAACCAAAGGTTAATTGCACATCTAACTTCTATTCGGGATTGAGAGGATTTTTTGTGATATGTATATATATATATAGTTTTCCTTTTCTTTTCTTTTTGACATCCCAAAAGTAGGCGATTTCGTAGTTCTGTCAAGTAATCTGGTTGTTTTCTCTACATGACCTCTTGTTGGACTTCCATCCACAGTCTGTAGTTGCGGTCATTCCTTTTGATCTCTGCCGACTGCAACCTAAGTGGTCTCCACTGTATAAAGTGCACTCACTGATAGATATCAAAGGAAGGACTTCTGTGGCTCCTCTTTTTATGCATGCTTACTTCTGTCCGAACAAACTTACCATCATATATCGACCAGTTCATAATCCAAGTAGAATTTTAAAGGACTTCACTCTCTTTCTTTCCACGTTCTATAATGATCAATTACTTGTTGTTTATCGTGCAAAACAAAAAACCTATTCCAATATAAATCTTGTCCAATTCCAGTTGGTTGGTCTAAGATCTTCTTAGAAGATATTATGTATTTGTATTTTTGTATATATAATCATTCAGCGGGTATTCCCCAAAGGAAAAACTCCAAAAGCACGTAAACAGAAGCCCCTTAATGAAACATATTTAAATTGTGATTTCGGACGACCATACCTCAAGATATTGCAAGACGATGATTTAGACTTAGAGGTTAAGTTATACGCCTCTTAGGAGCTTGTCCACATAAAGAGAGGATAGAAGATTGAATCGAATATAAGTTTTTGAGTTGTTCCTCCCTTCTCCAATCTCTCCTCTTTTGTTCTCTTATAAACCAATCAGCCTATTTATACATGTTAAAAGGGAGAATTTTTCTCAACAAAGGAGGATTTTTCTCAACAGATTTACGATATTTCCTCATATAGTTGGGGAGATCTCGACTGTTGTTAAGGCTATTATTACGAGAGATCTTGATTGTTATCATTCCCCCACAAGATGGTACTTCTGTCAAGGACGTCGATCTTGGACCGATGTGATAAAAACGATTTACAGGTGAGAGGCTTTATGAGGGAGTCCGCTAGTTGATCAGTCGTATGTACATGAGAAACACGTAGTTGGTGTCGAACAACTTGTTCTCGTATGAAGTGAAAGTCGATAGCTATGTGTTTCATGCGTGAGTGGAATACTTGATTGACACATAGGTAAGTGGTGTCGACATTGTCACAATATATTGTAGGAGTAGAGGTGATGTTGATGCCAAGTTCCTTGAGGAGGTTCGTGACCCAATTGAGTTCTGCAGCAACGGTAGCTATAGCACGGTATTCAGCTTTAGTTGTAGAACGTACAATTATCTTTTGCTTCTTAGAACTCCAACTGATTGAATTAGGTCCAAGAAAGAGAATATATCATGACGTGGATGTTTTATCATCAAAATTTCCTGCCCAATCAGCATCAACAAAGGCATGGAGATGAAGGGGGGAGTGTTTGCGGAAAAAGATGCCATGATTGAGAGTCCCGTGAAGATATTGCAATATTTGTTTGACTCCAGACCAATGTATAGCAGATGGTCGATGCATGAATTGAGATAATTTATTGACTGCAAATGAGATATTTGGATGAGTGAGAGATAAGTAATATAAGGAACCAAGGACTTGACGATATTGAGTTGGGTCTATAGTAGGGCTTCCATTAGTTTGAGCGACTCGCTAGTAGACAGAGGTGTTGTAATTGCATTTGCATCTTGCATGTTTGTTTTGGATAATAGATCTTGAATATACTTTCATTATGGTAGGAAGAGTCCAGAAGATGTGTAGGTTGCTTCCACTCCCAAAAAATAACCCAATATTCTTAAATCTTTAAGGGAGAATCGATGTGCTAAATGCTTGAGGAATGCCTTGATTTCCATATGATTATTGCTGGTGACAATAATATCGTCCACATATACCAAAAGATATATTATAGTACCACTTTAGTGACAAAGAAATAAGGAGGTATCAAACTTGGAGTTGATGAAGCCAATTGATGCCAAAAACGAGCCAAGTTCAATGTACCAAGCTCTTGGAGCATGACGAAGTCCATAAATAGCTTTTTGTAGTTTACAAACATGCTTTGGATACTGAGGGTAGATGAAGCTATGAGGTTGTTGCATGAAGACATCATTAGTTAGGCTCCCCTGTAAAAAGGCATTGTTAACATCGAGTTATCGTAAATGATAGCCTTGTGAGATGGCCAAACTCAGAATAAGGCGAATTGTGGCAGGTTTAACAACAGGGTTAAATGTCTTGGTGAAATCAACACTAGGACGTTGATGAAACCCTTTGGCCACTAGACATGCTTTATTTCTGGCAACAGATCCATCTAGATTCCGCTTAATTTGAAAGACCCACTTACACCTGATGATATTTTGTGTGGGATGAGAGGGTACAAGGGTCCATATAGAATTATGGAGGAGGGTATCATATTCTTTACACATGGCTTTACGCTAGTATGAAGATTTTTGGGCTTGAGCAATTATGGTAGGTTCAGTGGTCTCTAATGAGGAAGTTGTGATGGTATGTAGGTTAAAGACTTATCATGATTTAAAAACACCACTTTTGGAGTGTGTTGTCATTGGATGTCCAGAGGCTATAGGATGTGTTGTAGGTATGGGCAGTGTAGAGGCAGTAAGATGGGTTAGGGGAGGCTGAGGGACTTCAGTGTCATTGGTCCCAGGAGAGGAGAAAGATAGTGATTGTATTTCTGAGGGCATGCCTTCAATTGTAGGAGAATCTTGTGAAGAAGGGATAGGTGCAATGGAGGACGTGAGGAGGTGTTAAATTGGGAGAAAGAGAAAGTGTAGATCTTGAAGAGAAGAATTGGATGGTACTATGGGAGACTCGATTGACGAGATTGATGGCGTACTCCAGTGATGTATATATAATGGAGTAGGTCGCACATCAGGAGACTCAGGGTTTTGAAATGGAAAGGTGGTTTCTGTAAAAATAACATGACAGGGCGTAAAGACTTTTTGAGATTGGGGATCATAGTATCGAAAGACATTATGGTCAAGAGAGTAACTAATGAAAATGCAAGGCTTATATTTTGAGTTTAACTTATGTGAGGTATAGGGACAGAACCATGGATAACATAAACATCCAAACACTTTGAGTTTTTGAAGGTTTGGGGATTTATGAAATAATTTTTTAAATAGGGACTCGTACTTGAGGACTGAAGTGAGTATACGATTAATGAGATAGATAGTAGCTTGAAATGCTACAGTCCAAAAAGTTGTTGGTATAGAGGCTTGGTATAGGAGTGTGAGACTAGTTTCAACTATATGTCGATGTTTACGTTCAGTAGAGCCAACGAGTTGAGGAGTATGGGGGGGTGACTTGAGGTGTTGTATACCATAAGTAGAGAGACAAGATGTGAGGGCTTGATATTCACCGCCACCATCGGAGTAAACAGTTTTAATTTTAGACTGAAAGAAGTTTTTGACCAATCTTCGAAAGTTGGTAAAGATTGTTGAAACTTCAGATTTATGGTGAAGAGGGTATAACCATATATACTTAGTGAAATAGTCTACGAAAATAACATAAAATCTAAACTTGTCAAAGGAAGTGATTGAAGTAGAGCCCCAAAATTAGTGTAAATAACCTCAAAGGGTTTAGAGCAAGATATTGAGGATATTCCAAAGAGGATTCTATGACTTTTATTACTTAAACAGGCATCACAATGAGTTAGAATGGTATTGGTGTGAAGCGTAGAAAGAGAATAACGAAAAAGTAATTTTTGCTAGATAAAGGATGAGGGATGACCAAGACGTTGATGTCACACATCAGTTGGAGCTGCGATAGAAGAGTAGGCAGTAGGCTGGGTGATTTGTGGAACTGACGACCACTCGTAAATATTGTCCTTTCTCTGGCCTCGGACCAAGGATGCTCCTGTACTCAAGTCCTTGATAAGAAAGGAGTTAGGAAAAAAATCAATGAATGTATTATTTTGTTTGCAAAATTGAGAAACAGAAATGAGATTTCGTTTGATGTGGGGTACACACAAAACATCATCGAGTATAAAGTTTGTGCTATGTGAATTGAGCTGTGGAACCAGTATGAGTAATGGGGAGTCTGTTATCATTACCGATGATGATGTCTTCATTTCTGTTGTAGTTATTATGGACGGACAAGTTTTGTAGATCAGAGGTAATGTGATGAGATATGCCAGAGTCCACAATCCAATTTTGGTTGCCAATGTTCGGAGTAGTTGTAAGATTTGTGTAAGGCTAATGTGATGAAGGAGGAAGTCTGGGTCGAGTTTTATAAACCTTTGCAGAGTGGCCAACTTTGTCACATAATTAGCAGACAATTTTTGTTGATTTGTATGATCAGGATGCTAGGACTGAGGATAATTGTAGTAGACGCCTTGATGATTGTGATTAAAATACGAAGGAGGTGGATGAGGGAAGGTTGGGTTAGAGCCCACAAATTCAGGAGGCATGCTGGGCAAACCTTTGTTGATGGGTTTGTTGTACCGGTTGCCTTTCTTATGTGATTTTTGACTGACTTGAGCTGTGATGGATGGACTCGGCAATTTGTCTTCACGCTTGAGATATATCTCATAGTCAGTTAACTTGTCATAGAGTTCTTCAAAGGACATCAGTGAGTCACGTGCCGCATCGCTGTTGCTAGTTCCTTATACTCATCCCTAAGGCCATTAATTGCATGAATAATAACTTTTTCATCACTAAGATTATGATCTATCAGGGCTAAGTTATCAATGATAACTTTGATATTTTACAGATAGTTAGCAATAGTACTTCCCTCTTGTTTTGCTTGCATGAGACTAGATAGGAGACTGAGCAGGTGAGTATATGAACGATTTGCCAAGATGGTTTGTAGCTTACACTAGGCTTCGACAATAGTGTCACATGAAGATATGAGTGGGGCAAGGGATCCAGCGACGGAAGCTTGAATCGCTTAAAGGATGAGATGATCTTGCCGTAACCACAGTTTGTGGTCTGGATTCGGTATTGGGTTGGGTGTTCCTAAGATGTTGAGCACCATTGGTGGACAATGGTGAGAGCCATTGACATAATCTAATAGATCATAGCCAAATAGAAGATTAAAAAATGAGCTCGTCAGGATGCATAATTACCACCTTTGGACAACTTGAAGGGAATGAGCATTGCAGCATTGACGGAAATAAGGCCTGTTAAAGAAAAAATACTATTGTTTCCTGCAGGAATAGTAATCGAAGCATCAGATGTAGATGATGAGGACATATTGTGACAGTTGACAACAAGGCAACAATTCACAACAAGCGACGTAGGCTGCAATCAGTTTGCAGTCAAGTTTGGGTGGCCGGAGTGCTGAAGGCCGGAGAAGGGGCACAGTGACATAATGCCCTCTTAAACTCTGAGGTAGTAGGCCTGAGGTGTGCTCGGGGCTGGGGCAGAGGGACCTTCGCTAGTGAGCGGGAGCGCGAAACAGAGGTGGGCTATGCTTTTTCACAAGTGGAGTACTTGGGGCAGAGGCAGAGGGCGCTTCGCCGGATTGACTAGATTTGTTGTGCACCGGAGGAGAAGTAGTGCCGGTGCGATGAATGCAATGCTAGAGGTGTTGCCCTTTCCAACCGGAGGACGATGTTTCTCGACGAGAGGCGACGTCACCTACGGGGATCTGGACAACACCGCCACCTACAAAGGTGGACGCAAGGTTGTCGGGGTCCCACTTGGCGTACTCCCGGAACCAGTCGCGTGTATGGCAAAGATGAGGAGGAGAGGAGGTAAGCCAGAACCAATCGTCGGAACCAATCCCACTTTGCGAGAAGCCGACGATGTTGCGGGCATAGAGCGACCGATCGACAACGGTTTTCTATCGATGGATTTCTATTCGGTCGCAGGTGAGATCGAAAAGGCTGACGAAAGGGAAAGAAGGGCCGGAAGAGAAGTTTGGATGGGCGACTGTGGTGGCTTGAAGTTCACCGGCCGACTGCAGATCAACAGAGAAGCAGTAGAGGACATTGAGTTGGAGCTATCTTGTTCTCCCTAGAGATTTCCAGAAGGGAAAGAAGATGCAGCGGAGGAAGGGTGGCTGGTAGCAACAATGATAGCTATGGGATTAGGGCTTTGATACGATGATAGAAATGAAATACGAAGAAGAAGATTACATTAAGTTTGAAATAATACTCCCTATTTATACATGCTAGAAGGAAGAATTTTTCTCAATAAATTTATGATATTTTCTTAGATAGTTGAGGAGATCTCGATTGTTGTTAAGACTGTTATCACGAGAGATCTTAACTATTATAAAAAACAAATATAATCGAAATAAAATATAAAAAATAGCAAAGAAAGTACTTCACGGCTTCACTCCATTTAATATCTTTTGGCATAAGCTTTCCTTGCTTAACACAATTTGTAGATTGAATGTCTTTCTTTTTAACTGTGCTCGGTCCATTGGAGCTGCAGATGTTGGCGGGAATCACTGAGGACATCGGACGGCCATAAACGTAATCAGATAGGGGTAAAAGAGTCAATCGACTCCCCACGTACGGAGCCGACGGCAGGATGCCTAGATTGCGCGAAGACACATCACATGTGACGCTGCTAAGATTTGCTCCGGATCTATGGAGACGGAACCGGTCGATTTGGGCCGCCCGACAGGGGCACGAGACACGTCACGCCGCTGGGACCCGGCGCTGCAACGAGCCTGCGCGCTGCCACGTAGTCGGAGGGCCGCTGTCGTTGTCGAAGCGGCAAGGCGGGGCGAGCTGTGGAGGGAGGAGGGACCATTCGGAAGCAAGTACGAGGGTCGACACGTAGCCTCGCCGGACTGGGTCGTATTGATACGAACTGCGCCCGGAAGAAGAGAGAGCGAACTCGGGAAACGTGCGGCTTAGGAGAAGTCACGCAGAGAAGACGATGATATTAGTTGGGATGTTTGGGCGCTCGGCTCGGCCGTTAAAAGTGAATAGTAGGACGAAAACACTTAGAGGGGATTGAATTATTAGGCTGCGTAGCACTCATGCACCATTCAATGATGACAGCGAAGACAGACAAGGAAAGAAAGAAGAGTCAGAGGAAGGACATCCACATCAACCGGTAGCATTCGGTTGCCACTTTTCCCCCTCTTCTTTATTTGATGGGAAAGTGGGAAAATATAGGAAGCAAGGGAGGGAGGAAAGAGAAGCGCAGTGGTGGTGGTTGTGGTGAGGAAGAGATGGGCAGGGGAAGGGTGGAGCTGAAGCGGATCGAGAACAAGATTAACCGCCAGGTGACATTCTCCAAGCGCCGTAACGGGCTGCTCAAGAAGGCCTACGAGCTCTCCGTCCTCTGCGACGCCGAGATCGCGCTCATCATCTTCTCCAGCCGCGGCAAGCTCTTCGAGTTCGCCAGCTCAGAGTAATTTCTCGATGCTTGCTTGCTTGCTTGCCTTTCTTTGCGCCTTGCTGTTGTCTCTCTTTCTCTCTCTCGTCATGGAATGATGCAGGGAATCGCTTTATTTAATGATCATTTATTGGTGCATATGGGGTTTCTTGGTTTGGATGCGTGTTCTTTGAAGGAAAGATTTTGTAGGTAAAGTAGATTGCTATTCCCATGTAAGAGGGTAAGTACACTTTTGTGCCATTAGTTTTCCTTGCCTGATCTCTCTTTCTTTTTTTCTCCTCATATCAAAGATGGGAAAAAGCTGAGAGATTCTGAATATAGAAACATGTGTAGTCAAGATTTCTTTTGGTATTCTTCTCCTTTCCCTGTTAAGAAACGATCCAACATTGTGGCGACAAGCCATCCCTTGCTTTTCTGCTCGGTTTAGATTATTTTCCTTTACATGGTTTCTTCAATGGGGTCTCTCTCTATAAATATGTCTGTGGAGGTCATGGGGGTTTCGTGGTAGCAGAGGAGAGTCATGGTTGTGTGAACACAACAGCTCGTGAGGAGGAGAGGTTGGGCCATTCCTTTCTTGGCATTTTCTAGGTTGGATTTCCTTGTATTTTTCTCATTGTTCACTGGTTGTCTCTCTTCCTTGTTTTTCCTCGTTTTTTTTCTACTTCAAGATTTCGAGCTGTTTTCCTAACCCTTCTTGATTCTGTGGACTCAAGAAATCTGAAACAAAAATGGAAGTCTGTTTGGCCCCATTGTGATCTGTGATACCAATTGAATTCAACAAGAACGAAAGCAAAGTTAAAAAGGATGTACCAATAACTTAGATTTCAAGAAAAGATCTTGTGCCTTTTTCAAGTGCTTGATGGACCTTGGTTCAGATGCTACAGCACAATTTCCCTAAAAAGTAATAGAAGAAGCCAAACTGTTTATAGAGTGTTTACTGGATGAGATGTATGTTATGTAGATGAACCCTAGAAAACTATCTACCCAAATCTTAGTCTTTCTGGTTTCCTGGGGTTTCATGTGCTTTTTTCATGTGCATTGTTTGATCAACATATCCAAATATGCTTCCATTTGTGACTAAAACCACTCTTAATCAGTGGCCTAATACTTCAACCAATTAAGTTTGGGTTTGAGCTTTGGAGAAGGACTAAACCTAGTGAAAGTTGTGATTGCTTAGTGGTTTGGATGACGAAGCTTTTCTGAGAGATCTGCCGAAGTAGCATCATTTCGACAAATCCCATGAAATGTTTTAGTTAGTGACCGATGTGATTGTTCTAAGCTTAAGGGGAAATCTATTACCCCTTTTTAAAGAATAATTTACTGGCATATGGAGATTTAAATTACCTTTCAACATATACATATGTTGCTCAGGAATGTGGACTCCCTTTTTCTCCAGACACAGTCGCCCACTAGAAGGAACATTGTCTTAGAAGCCAAAAAGTCAGGAAAAGATAGTAAACCGAGTGGATTATGAGAGAAATTGACTCAGCATTAGCAGTCAAAAAGGATATTTGTCGGTTTCATTTCTCTAGGATTTGCTCTCTCTTCTTCGGTTTATCACATCTCTCTAGTGAAGCATTGCAAGTTTTAAAAGACTGAATAAGCAGAAAATGGTTTACCAAGACCCATGAGAATCTTTTCTATTCTGTATATTCAGATTAAAGAAACCTTTAGATTATAGTTCCCATGAAAATTCACAACATAGTTCCCAAAAATCAATCTTGTTATCAATCGCACAAACTAATTTTGGCTGATATGTTCGTAAATGAACTTTTTTCGTACAATTGAGTTTATGTATGTGTGTCTGTTTCATAACAAGTTATATACACGGTACAAAGAATGATAGTTCACAAAGAACTACTGCCCTCCAAGAACTCTTGAAACAGTAGGTAAACAATCCTCATCATAAGATTTCTGGTGGTGATTTTGATGCAAGTTCAAGGGAAACTAAGCATAGGTCAAGCTTAGACCCTTTTCCTTTTATTGGCCTGTGCATTAATATCTCAGTATCAGGTATTACTTGAGACTTTTTGTCTTTCAGCTTATCGAGAATTTTGATTTTGTTAAGATATTTTTGCTAAACCTTTTGACAATCCTTCATTCAACGGCTAAAGAAATGCTTAACCTGAAGAGCATCAGTATAGAAATGATGAAATAATTGGTCACTCATTAGCAATATAGTGCAAGAGATTCATGTGTGAGTTGTAGCATGAGAAGGAATAGGCAACAGAATAACAAGGAGAAGTAGAAACTCAGAATTGCATCGAAGTTAATCCTTGACTTTTGCGACTTCATATTTTATGCCTTTTATTATCGTTCCTAATAATTAGTTACTGCAAATAAATGATAATTGTTACAGTACTTACTTTTATCGACCTTCGAAGTTAAAACTATCAATGCCTAGGAAACTTTAACTAGAATTATATTAATTGATTCATAGATGCACAAGTAGATCCTAAATATATAAACAACCAAGGAACTTGTGAAGAAAATTGCATTACAAATGAGTTTAGGCTTTTAACTTTTTGCATAATTATGTTAACTGAAGCATTCACCAATCTTGTGATGCACAATTAGTTAAACTAGAGTTCATACTTGACTGCAGGCAGAGATTTCCTACCTATAATCAAATGTATGATTTGCTTGATGCATTCTACTTCAATATATGCTTCATAATCAAAGTCTGGACTGTTGAATGTGGAGTCAACTGCAAATTATATAAGGTATGGTAGGTCTGTACAAAGCTTCAACTCCAAACCTCCAATGAAAGACGAAAATTATCATAGTAAACAATCATATAGATACGCAAGTGAAACTAAAGTAACTATATGTGGAAGCAGAATAAGGCATACGGACTTCAATTAGATTCTTTGACACTAACAAATATGACTCTAATTAGTAACATTAGAAATATGACCTTGGAGTAAGATTAAGAGCTAGTCGTGCGATAAACAATTTTCCTCATCAACAAGTTGCATAAAATGAGCATTTCATCATGGAAGCCTGGTGAAGATGTTCCATACTAACTTTTATGCATTCACTAGCTATTGAGATATGAAAAATGAACTAAGATAAATGTTCCTCGATCAATTGCTAAAAATTTAGTGCTAATTCTTGTAGAAACTCACAAAAGCATCATAATGCTTTATGAAAGACTCGGCAACAAAGATATGATTTAAAGTTTGCTTAAGATGTAAATAACATGTTTGGCTATAATTTTCACTAACATCTGATGTTTTCATTGAAACAATACATAACAGTGGCTGTGATAATTTTGATATTATAAGGCAGTAAATAATGATATGGCTCACACAGTCATATTTATGATTTTTGGGTGAAAGTTATGGAAACTGCAACACATGGAATATATATGCATATCTTAATTACTTTGGTTGAATGAAATTTCCTCAAGTTCGTGACTAAAACTAAAACAAAATTTCATTCTAGCTGATTACATAGAAATGTTGTGCTTTATAACTAATGTTATGTTAATCAACTCTGGTAGTAATTAACTGGCTTGAATTTGCAAATCAGAATTAGAATAAAAGTTGATAACACTTGAAGCATATTTGAGACAGATTTAAATCTTGAAAATGCATCCTCATTTTGCAATGACAACAAAATAGTCAATATGGCATCACTATTTCATGTTTTGAAAGATAGTATGCATCTATCAAGAAGGAAAGATGATATATATATATATATATATATATATATATATATATACATTTATATACTATATATATATATATATATATATCATATATATATTATATATATATATATATATATATATATCATCATGTGACTAACCTATTGTGGTAACCTGATCATAGCCCTAGGTGCCTAAGATATGGCTTAGGCACGAGTCCAACTAATACAAACATTTTAATTACCTTTACATTTTTTAATTAGACATATAAAATCTAGACATATAAAATCTTATTAATTTATTAATTAAATCAAGCTAACAAAAAGTAAGGAAGGAGGACTACAATAACTGTTAACATCTTATATCCATGTACAACAACAATGTTGAACTACGATGACTTGGAGTTGCATTTGTTTTGTTTTGTATTGGATGTGTAGTGCTTGGAACTCGAAGGAACATATTTTTGCTAGATTTTTATGAATGAGATTTTGTCTCTAATGTTACCCTTGATTTGACCATGTTGATATAATTTAGGACTCAAGAAGAAAGCATGTGATGATGACATACACTAAAAAATTTCATATCATCTTAAACCCATGTATAAAATGTACGATAATACTATCAAGCTAATCTAAACAAAAAAGAATTAGAATAGAATATTGATTGGCTAAATATGAGTAAAAGCAAACATGAAAATTTTGTTATCCTAATTTGTTCAGGAAGGAATAGCACCCTGATCACATAAATTTTCAAAACATAAGCAAAATATGTCTGGTGAAGTCAAAATACAATTTTATGGATAATAGTTTTGAACTATTATTTTCTTGACTTCCATAGGTTCAAATCACCAATAATTTTCTTCAACTAGGACAATTAATTTCCAATAGGTAACACTCTTTATTATGTAAAGGAATCAATCACTAAAGTTCTATTTAGGAAATATGAGCTAATTAAGAAGTCACATGAGATGAAATAAAGAAATGAACTTAATATCAATGACAAGTTTGCTTTATTGCTTAATTATCTAAACTCATAGTCGCTTTAATAGCAAAAGTAAAGCATGTAAGCTATGTCAAAATTTAAGCAATCTCTAAGAGGATATAATGTGTTCAATCTCTTGATAGATAAAAGGAAGGTTTTTCATATTGCTTGTGATCTGCTTTGTTTCTTATATGTCATGTGCTTATGAAATAATATCTTAATTCAAGTGATAAATTAGAAAGAATATCTACTTGTCTATTTTATGAAGAATAACCTCAATGTCCATAGCACCACCAAGCAAGTCTATTTGAATTTCAAGATAATAATATAGACAATCTTTACTTGATCAAGCAAGGTATCCCTAATTATTTGTAATAATATAGTTATCTTGGGCTAAGGACTTTCAACCTAAAGGAGATTTGTGTTACAAGACCATGCAATTAGATTCATCTAGAGATAACAATGTTTGGATTCAATATTTTTTTTATGTCTTAAGACCACTTCTTAGTGCAATCCAAGAGGTCTAGATAAATAGTTGAATTCGAGGTCAAGCAAAAAATAATATTTTATATCTTCATAATACATTAAGAAAATAAAGCAGATCTGTCAATATGAAATTTTAAATTGCCTGATCATAAATTTAAGGGATATTAACCAGGTATTGAATACTAATCATAGACGCTAAATGTTGTCTGTCACCTAATTTATTTTACTGCATCTAACTCCTCCTTAGATGAATCTAATTAATAATTATTAATTAGATTCATCTAAGGAGGAGTTAGATGCAGTAAAATAAATTAGGTGACAGACAACATTTAGATGCAGTAATTATGAATTACTGCATCTAACTATATGACAGAAATAATTATTCAGTGTTCCTGTAAGTATGCAAAAAAAAAAATGTTGTATTGTTTTAGGAGACATTAAATTGGTAAATTAATAATAGAAGTTCAGAAGAACAATTAGAGGTGCATGCTTTTAGAAATTAATTGATGGAAAAAGGATTGCTAAGCAAAACTTTAAGATTATCTAGATTTTGGGTCGAAACTCATATTTACAAAATGATACTATTAACATATCCAACAAATTTGGCAACTTGACAGATGAAGTTTAAGATCTCTGCATATCTTTAGGTAATCCATATATTTTGTTCATTTTGAAGCAAACATCATTCCACTGCCAGATATCACCTTTATTTTTCAAGGAATAGATGGTTTTCTAGGATATTTGGATTTATTACTCAACATAATTGTTTCATGTATGACAATCTCTTGTTCAAGATACTGTATTCATGCATTACAATCTCAGGGTTATCAGTTCTACAAGTAGATTCATGAATGATTATCGAGTTATCCTCATGTTTTATTTAATTGAAATTGACATGTCATGTCTCTAGTCTTAGGTCATTTCAATAGAAGTATCACTATAATTAATAATTCATAGGAGCACTATCTATTACTTTATACAGAATGAAAAAAAGTGGCATTATCTCATATCATAAAATTCATTTTGTAGTCAATATCTTTTTATATTATCTCATGGAAATAGGAAAAGCTCTTTGCCAGTGTCAAGCATAAGAGCCATTAGGCCATTTTCTTCATATGCATCTTGCATTTGGCTTTGGCTTTTCTTGCCTTAGGCCATCTCTGCTAGTCATCTTTAAGAGCCATTAGTTCAATCCCTCTTTAGTGAACAACTTTAGTAGAAGCAGACTTAACAAGGGGAAAGAAGAGTAAGAAGGCTTAGTAAGTGCAAGCATACATAACATATCTCACATAATGTACAAACCGATCAATAGAATTACATGAATAGTGTGACAGAAATTTTGCATGGTGGTGCATTATTCTTTTCTCACATTACAGTATGTAATACTTGCCATATAATTTTTTTGGACAAGCCTTCGTTTACTATGCAAGTTTTCTGTAGTTCAACCACACATTTCTTATTTAGACTTGAAGTGATATGTGCCATTTCAAATATACCATTCTCGTACAATTTCTTTTGGCTATTGCTGCCTTCTTGTTCTTCTGTTGATTGATGATTATGCTTATATTGTTGACTGTGAAACCTAAATGCTTCTCTACTGCTTGGTTTAATATTCTTTTGTCTGCAATGAGTTCAAATATGTTTTACTGATCATCTTCGATCTAGGTGAAGCATAATGCTAATATGTTACCTGTGGTTAGTGCAAATTTATATCTAAGGCCTGACTAATATCAAGTAACAGAACCATGTTAGTAGTCTTTGATCCAAAGGCTAGAAAACAAGGGTTGCCAAGAACTAAGTATTTACGAGTGGGGCTTCACCATAAAGAAGCACAAGCATGTTTTATCTCAAGAACAAAGAACAACTAGTTTCGAGGGGAGGATAACATACAAGTAATTGTCAGTTGCCAATACAAAAACTAGCTTTACACATAGTATATAGAAAAGCTATTCTTGGGAGGGAGTATACCTTGATGTTTTCTCTTCCATTAAAAGGTGCATGGTAGAACTTCTTGCAAATGATATCTATGGACCGATAGAACAGCTCGCAACAAAAGTGGTCTACAGGAGCCATTTGCCTTCATAGTATGATACTGTGCCTGAGAAAAGTTTGCTGCCCATGACTGAAACGCATGCTGATCTTTTGACTTATAAACTTCGACATAACCATACTCCTTATCTGTCATATAGAACTGGGTAATTAGATTCAAGAAGGTCTTCGTTGTGCACCTTAATCGATTGCTAGCCAGTTGAAGTGGAGTCAATCTGATATTTGTCAAGTAAAAGCAAGACTAGACGTATCAACTGCACCATATCTCCATGTGTTGGTGATCCGTTGTATCATTCACTACGACACAGTACATGTTAGGGTACTTCCTACAGAACCTCTGCCTGAAAGGAATGCTTTTATTCATCTTCCATGAGCATTACTACTGCATGTGGTACACAAAGCAGCTTACCGTTCCTTATTTTCTGTTGATTTGAGAGTCTCCTGACCACTGTTCCAAAGGTCTAATAACCTAAAAAGCAGGAATAGCAGTGTAGCAGCAATTTTCACAGCAAATCTATGTTTGTGGTACTGTCTGTCCGTAGCCTGCTGCTCAACTTTATTCTTTTTCCCTGATGAACTTTCTTATGTTTGTTCTATAAGAAAATGTAGACTGCTGCATGTGTTTCCTGGAAATCTGGTCATGCAGCCATTTTAGTGTAAACAATGAGGGAGATAAGACTGTGCATGCGCGTATTCCTCCCTCCCAGATAACTGTGTTAGTGAACCTCTGGGAACAGACTCATGTCACTGTGGGGGGAGCTACCATGACAACAATGTACGTAGAATGAATCATCTGCAAGAATATTTTCTCCGGGTTTCCTGGATCCGTAGTGTTCGACTTCTTCTCCTTATTGTCCTCTCTATATCTTTGAAACGACAATACAAAGGCATTATATATGGTTGCCTTGCGCACCACACAGGTGCCTTTCTCGAGAAGAATCAAGGCCTAGGTAGTGTGGCTCATCATTTATTGTTGTACATTTAGTTCATGATCCATTGATCTCAAGACTTCAAAAGGGTCCATATTGTGTTGACACTTGCTTAAAGATATTTGTCTTTTCAAGATTGTCACGGTTCCATTTCTACATTTGGTGATGTAGAGTCTATAAGTTTGTATCAGGTTTGTAGTATGTGATTGAAAGGATCAATACATTTTCGTGGAATTGCAGCCTTCTCAACTTTATTGCTGTAATCATACCTCACTTATATACGTAATTCTAAATGTTATACATCATATAATGTTAATCATGTGAGATGAGCTTTGACACAGTTTATGTTTATGTTCTATATACTAACAAGCTTTCTTTTACTAGAATAACTAAAACAATTGAGCGATATCAAAGCTATCAGTACGCATCACAACTCCCTGCAGATGATCAAGAGACACAGGTTGGTATTTCCATGTTTCTTCAATTGTACATAAATAACCTTTCTTAGTATGAATAGTGGAATTATTATATGGTCAATTTGTCGGAGTACATGTATATCCTAAAAGTTACATTGCATAGATGGTCATATAGCAGCTATCTATCTTTGCAAACAGATTGAAACCTTTATTATTTAAGTATTTGTTGTCCACTTCTATAGTATGTTAGACTTTCCATAGTTCCAAGAAATAAAAAGAAAATGTATGTGCAGTTCAGTTACTAAATTCTAAAGGCAGGTATACAAGCTGGTCAAATGAAGCACAAAAACCTACTAAGTTCACATAATATGTCATCATATTGATGAAAGAATACATGAATTGTTATTTGTTCCGTTCTTGATGTATTTGTTGGATAGTGAAATGAACTTAATGAACTATGCATGTAAAGAAAGCCCCATTTACATTATGGCTGTTTCTTACTTTCCAATAAAAGGATTTAACTCTCGTTAATGTTTTCTACTATGCAACTTAGAAATTGGAAAGTATCTAACAATCTATTCTAGTCGATCAACTTCCAACAAAACATGATCATGAAGTAAAGTAAAAGAAATATAATATATAAAATAACAGACCAACATGCACCAACGAAAAATATTGTTTCAAGATTTACAAGTACAGATGCAGATGCATATATGGTTATAGTTCTGTAGTAGAACATGCTGCTTGTTTCCTGCAGATTCTAGCCTGCATTTCAATATATGTAAACCAATTCTTCATCTTATGCATCTTATGATGCACTTTTGCATCAAATGTTGCAGCTCAAATAAAGGAAAGAGTGATATAGCCACAAAAAAAATGTGCTGAGCACAACCTTTTAATCTTTAAATTGCAAGCATAAAAGAGAGATCAAATAGAGGTCCAGATGGATCATAACATTTCAGGTCTCAATTCATTTCACTTCGACACAATAAAAACCGGCCTAGTAATTAACTGAGCTTATTGTGTGATGTATTTCTAGATTCTCCTCAGCGGTGCTTTATCATTCCCTCAAAATAATTAGACCATATTTTCTTTTTTCCTTTTTTTTTTGTTGCTATTTTATCCTTATCAGATTCATCTCGAGAGTCTTATATGACATATCTTGTTTGATTTTTTTTATATGGAGGCACGAAACACGTATCAGGAAATCTCCAAGTTGAAGGCAAAATATGAGTCGCTACAGCGATCCCATAGGTCGGTTTTCTTCCATATGACCACCAACAAAGCTAGATCATTGCTTATCATGCTTCAGCTTATTGATTGCTTTACCTGTAATTTTCTGCATCTGAACCTGTTCGATGTGATTAATTCTCTTCGGCCACAGAATCACTATATCTTAATTCTGTTTAGGAATTTACTTGGAGAGGACCTTGGGCCATTGAGTCTGAAAGAACTGCAGCAGCTTGAACGACAACTTGAATCAGCACTATCTCAAGCCAGGCAGAGAAGGGTAAAGCTTTTCTTAGTACTCGAAAGCCACTGTGAATGATAGAATTCATGGTCAATAGTAAATATTATTTTTCTTAGTCCACTGAGAATGGCAGATTTAGGTGGTCAACAGTAAATGTTCTTAGTTGCCATGTGGATTGTTCAAGTCATCATTCATTCTGAAACCATCCTGGCTGGAAAAGGATGTATCCATGTGTTCACAACATATAGCAGCTGATAGAATTATTCTCTATTCTTGTCACGACATTAAATGACTCTTAACTTGCTCTGCGCATGTTCCATTTCTTAATCCTTCCCATTGACTTCTTTCGTATTCCTTTACAATACTTCTGATTTGTCAAAATACAACAAGAATACAAATATTTCTGTGCAAATATAATGCTCTTTTATGAAATTATTCAGTGCATTTCTCATGAACTGCTGCAACACAAAGAAAAAGTAACTTGGAAAAAGAGCATTTTATTTGGATTTTATTTTTCTTTGCAGACACAACTGATGCTAGACCACATGGAAGAACTTCAAAAAAGAGTAAGCAACCCTAGTTTATGCTGATCTTTAAGGCTTAAACATAAAACCCAAGTTGTATCTTTGATTTATACTATTATGTGATTGATGTTTTAACATACTTTATCTAATGATCCATTTCTTACTAACTAGCTTGAACCAGAGTTCTTTTTTCTATTTGCATTCAGCTTTAATCTTGTCCTGCAACAAATAAAATCATTATTATTGTGTCATAATAAGATGCAAGATAGGTAACACTAGGAATTTTCTTTTCTTTTTTCCTTTCGTTAATGAAGACCATCCCAGAGAATGCTTGACAACCACAGAGAATTGGAGCGTATAGACCTTGAAGAACTATATATACCTGTTCTCGTTTCAGGCCATATGATTTATTTCGATATTGCAACACAACTTCTGTTATCATATGATGCTTTCATATTTTCTATACTAATACCTTCCTATTTATTTCTTAATGAACTGTAAAAGTACTCTGCAGCTATTTTTTCTTTTTTCTTCCCCCTACTGTTATCCTAGAACTATTCTTTAGGAGGTGAATGAACCGTTGTCAAAAAGGAAATCATGAAATGATTCTGCGATCCAGTATTCCTTTGGAATCAATCACAGTGGTCTGAGTCTTCTCAGATGCATCATACTTAATATAACACTGAAGACTAATAAATTACATAGAATACGATATCTTTCAAGAAAAAATAAACAGAAAAAGATAAAACATAAAAAAGAATAAAATAAAAGTGAGAAAAAAATAGGTAGAAGAAGAGAAAAATAATGGATAGAGTATAATTGATTAAATCAATTCTTTTAAACCTTTTATATTGACAAGAAATTCTCTTTGTAAATTCTCATCTTTGTACACTCCTATTATTAACCAAAGTGTTATGATGACTTGCAATTGTGCTTACAAATAATAGCAGTTGAAACATGAGAAGTTTATTTCTCATTTCCATAAGAAAATAATTGATATAACTTATATTATAGCCCTATTGGGACTTACCAACAATAATTGATTTATAACTCTGAAAATAATTGATCTAACTTACATTATAGCCCCACTGGTATAGCCCCACTGGGACTTACCAACAATAATTGATTTATAACTCTGAAAATAATTGATCTAACTTACATTATAGCCCCACTGGGACTTACCAACAATAATTGATTTATAACTCTGAAAATAATTGATCTAACTTACATTATAGCCCCACTGGGACTTACCAACAATAATTGATTTATAACTCTGAAAATAATTGATCTAACTTACATTATAGCCCCACTGGGACTTACCAACAATAATTGATTTATAACTCTGAAAATAATTGATCTAACTTACATTATAGCCCCACTGGGACTTACCAACAATAATTGATTTATAACTCTGAAAATAATTGATCTAACTTACATTATAGCCCCACTGGGACTTACCAACAATAATTGATTTATAACTCTGAAAATAATTGATCTAACTTACATTATAGCCCCACTGGGACTTACCAACAATAATTGATTTATAACTCTGAAAATAATTGATCTAACTTACATTATAGCCCCACTGGGACTTATAACTCTATTCTTCAATACTACATTTGAAATAGCTAATAAGCATAACCCAAATAGATTTGGACTCTCTGTAAGCATGAGTGCTTGTTCAACTTAGGTAGGTTTTTAATGTACATTGATTTAAATTTCGAGATCCATTAGTATATCCATCTGAGTCTTGTGGGATTCAGCAAAAATGAAGACCAACCCATATAGACTATTAAGTTTCTTCATTAGTGAAGTAATAATATAAGCTGCTAAAGGACCTTCAGTCTTTGAATTTTGTAATGTTACCAGATCTATTTTGGAGTTTCCTATTATCATAAAAAAGGGGATCAACTACTGTTTTTAACCATGAATTAAGGATATTCAACTGGTGAGAAATGCTAATTTTTAGAGTAATAAGATATTTTGCCATCAGATTGGTTAATTTAAGTCTATTTATGTTAATTAACATGGGAACGAGCATGTTTTGGAGGAAAGAGAAGTAACTTTTGGTTCATAATAACGTGCTTCCTTAAAAATGCAAAACATGATTCCATTGTTCAAAGCAGCAATTGAGAGAGTGTTATATTCAAACCCTGAGCCGATGCCAAACTAGATGAGTTATACTATACATCTAGGCATACTAATTCTGCTGTTTACAAATGTAGACACCACGATTTTGAATCAGAAACAGATTTCAAGCAACCAAGTCAATGAATCTGACATTTCTGATAATTTTCATGTAGTCACTAAGTCCCTTGCATGTTCATTTGCCATTGCACTGCCGAAGGCGTGAGCCAAAATCCGCACTAAATTAGTTCTTCATGATTTAATTCTGTAACGGAGTTTCTGAAGTTGATTAGCTATAGTTTTCTATGTGATATAATTTTCTAAGCTTTGCAAGTAAAGGACAATGAGGACGTCCAGTGATTACATATGTTCTGCAGTGTACGCCTGGTTATATTGGTGGTGGATTTCTAATACTATCTTCTCTTGGAATCCTTGGTGCCATCAACTTTGAGTGCTCATCTTGTTCGGTATTGTGGATACAGCTTCTGTACCTGATGATGAATCCGTATCGTATAAAGTTGACATGGTTCCACATATTACAGAAAGCAGCATTACCTAAAATCCTTAATTGGTTTATAATTGTTGGAACCTTACACCTACAAGCTATGGAATGGCTGCTTTGACTTGATGCTAATTATGTTGTTTCATGAACAAATTCCTCGTGGAGTACTTACTTACTATCCTTATGTCTGTCACCCGGCAGGAGCGTCATCTGGAGGACATCAACAGGCAGCTCAAATTTAAGGTTTTGCTTCAATGACCAAGAAGTTTATTCTGAGACATTTTCTTTAACTATCATGGTTGTGGTAAATCTGCATGTATCTGCAGCTGGAGGCTGAGACTAGCTCTTTAAGATCCATTCAAGGATCCTGGGAACCCAATGCCATGATCGAAAGTGATCCATTCTCCTTCCGTCTTCAGCCAAACACCATGGAATGTGAACCCACTTTACAGATGTATGCTTCTGTTGTGGCCTCTGTTCTTCTATGCTTCTACTCGTGAGTATCTATGACAAGGATTGTGTTTTGACAGGTATCACCACTTTGTCCCTCCTGAAGCAGCGACCCCAGGGAACACTGGTGGGGAGAACACTTACATGCTGGGCTGGGGTCTTTGAACTGTCTACACCCAGCCGACTGGGAACAGCTTAGAATCAATGTCTTCTTCGTTCTCCAATTTGACTCCTTGGTTTGAAGGAAATGGATGACCTAAGTTTGCAGTCGCAGTTTACTTCTCTCATTAATCCTAGAACTTTAACCTGATCGTGCTGTCTCCTACTTGTTGCAATATATATTATACTTGCATGTCTGTTCTATGTGTGCAACGTGAGAGCTATGTGTAATTCTCCATGCTGCACCATGGAAAGTTGTGGCAGAATAATTTAGCAATTGAGAAACTAGTGTTGGATTTTGTCTTTTGAATGGTCTCACCACCATGATCGTAATGATAAGAACAGGGTTGTGGCACATTGGTTTCTGGTGCTAAATGCAGTGAAGGTCAGCACAGCAATTCTATTATGGGTTTGTGGAGAAGGAAGGTCCAAAGAGCCGTGATGAATGAACAGCTTAGCAATCCAAATGGGTTCATCACAACAAGATTTAGCCTTTTGTGCTGCACCAATCACATTAATTCTTTGTAAGGAGATCACACCCTATTTTATTTTCTGAAAATAAGTCATTTCCTATGATTGAAACTTCAAATACGGTGTCTACTGTACTTTGCTTTACTGCTATTAGATGGATGGTCAACATTTTATTTGAGGGCGATGACCACTGCACGCCTGTCGTCAGAGGATTGTGCATGCCAATCTATGTTTCCTTTTTGAATGTGTTTATTCTGAAAGTGCACCTTCCAAAGTTGATCCTTGTCGACAAAGTTAGGTTTCTTTCTCTTCCTCCTCCACTTTTCCACTCAGGTGATTTATTTTAATGGGGTAGGTGAGTGCTTCGACACAATTAAATGCCTCCCCAAACATCTCTCCCTTCTCAATTGATCCCCCTCTTCCTCCTCCATCATCATCTCCGTTGCAGCTCCTAGTGAGAATGGGATCCATCAAGGACATGCTGCAGCTGACACCCGAGGAGGACGAGAAGGCATGCACGTTCGCTCTGCAGCTGGTGGTGGGTTCCATCCTCCCAATGACAGTCAAGGCGGCCGTGGAGCTCCAACTACTAGAGATCATCGTCAAGGCCGGCCCCGGCGCCAAGCTGAGCCCCGCCGACGTGGTGTCCCGGATGCCAACCGAGAACCCCGAGGCGGTGGCCATGGTGGACCGGATCCTCTGTCTTCTCGCGGCCTACGGCGTCGTCAGTTGCTCTGTCGAGACCGGCGACGATGGCCATCCCTCGTGCAAGTACGGCGCGGCGCCTGTGTGCAAGTACTTGACCAAGAACGAGGACGGCGTGTCCTTGGCCGCCATGAGCTTGATGAACCAGGACAAGATCAACATGGAGAGCTCGTAATCCAGAGAGCCATCAACTACTCTTTCTCGTTTCTTCTCAAACTAATAGTTGGCTGAAGATTGGTTTTGCTTCGACAATGATCGCAGTTATTACTTGAAGGATGCGGTGTTGGAGGGCGGCGTCCCCTTCCAGAAGGCGTACGGGATGACGGTATTCGAGCACCATGGCACCGATCCACGGTTCAACAAGCTGTTCAACGAGTGCATGAGGAACCACTCTACCATCCTCATGAAGAAGCTGCTCGAGACCTACCGCGGCTTCGACGACGTCAAGGTGCTCGTCGACGTCGGTGGCGGGACCGGCGCCACCATCCACATGATCACCGCCAAGCATCCGCACATCAAGGGCATCAACTTCGACCTCCCTCATGTCATATCCACTGCACCACCCTACCCAGGTCCAAAGCTTACAACCCACGCGCCACTGTTACAGTACCCATTGGCTATTATTTAGCTCACATACTCGGGAAACAATGTCTGCAGGTGTCGAGCATGTCAGTGGAGACATGTTTGAAAGAGTTCCGAGTGGAGGAGACGCCATCTTCATGAAGGTTAATACTTCTGCTAATGACGTTTTGCTTACTTGGAGCAGAGGATTCCCTCTGTCAAAAGATAACTAAAATTAAACACATACAACGACTATCATTGTTATCGTTAATATCTGATTTCATGATCAAATGAATTTGCAGTGGATCATTCATGACTGGACTAACGAGCAATGCACAAAAATATTAAAGAACTGTTGGAAGGTTTTACCAGAGAAAGGAAAGATGATGGTGGTGGAATATATACTCCCCATAATCCCGGAGTCAAACTCGATCGCACAGGGTGTTTTTACCGTAGACATGGCCATGATGATCCAGACTGGAGGGAGAGAACGGACACAGAAAGAGTTTGAGGCGTTGGCAAAGGAAGCAGGGTTCACAGGATTGAAGGCTACCTACATATCCATGTATACCTGGCTCATGGAGTTCACAAAATAGATCAGTACCTATACAAGTTCTGCCGTTGTGCTCTGATTGGAGTTCTGTCCTTCGTTATTGGAAGACGCCCTGAATAAAGTTTGCTACTGTTTGAAATAAAGAATAAGATACTTTGTAGAAATGCATTTGAGCAGAGCGATCATGTCACACTTAATCGTCTACCAAATCAATTGCACTTCTAAAATCATCGTGGCCAACTGACGGACTCCAGAAATGTGGTGACGCTGAAGATGGCTTTGACTACTTGTCGCGTGCGCCTAAAGTCAACTGTCGTTTCCCAACCTTTACCAATTTGTCAACCTCGGATGCACATGTTGAATTGAAACGGATAGCAGCTATGATTTTCCACTATAGCAGCTGAGATTTTTTTAACTATATGAGAAAATATCATTACGAAAAAATTTTCCTCCTTATATGTATAAATAAAGAACATCATATCAAACACAGATATCTTCTTCTCTGTTTCATTCTTTACATGATATCAGAGCGATCTCTCGCCTCTCTCTCATCCATCGTTGCCTTTCCAATCTCCAGATTTGATTCCGTCGAGACTTTGCCTTCGACCACCGACTCACTACTAATATATCTCTCCATCATAGCCTTTGTTCACGTCGAACTTCCTATGTTTCGTTGATCTGCTCAATGACATGTTCTCTTCGCCGTCAACCAAATCGTAGCTTCATTAACAACTGCCAATGTTCTCCTACCTGAGCCGGCAACTTTCTTTGCGATCGCTTGCTTTGTCAGACCTCCCCCGTCTCTCACCATTTCCTCTGCCTTGGCGCACCTTTGGCAACATTAATCTGAAGCAACGAAGGCTATTCTGCTACAGTCACTTTCTTCCCTGCGGCTATTGCGGCACTTCCTCGGTAACCAATGGTTGTATTCTTCCATTGTTATTCTATGTTAGTATCTTTGCGTTGTCCACTCGTTGCAGCCTGTAACAGCACTTGCTATTGTCTACGTGCTCTCTGCCCAAGCGGGACGTCCTCACCGACCACCGATTTGAGCACTTGCTAAGATTTTCCATGATAGCAACTGAGATTTTTTTAATTATACGAGGAAATATCACCGTTGAGAAAAATCCTTCCTCCTAATTTGTGTAAATAGAAAATATCATACCATAAATATTTTTTTCTTTGTTTCCTTATTTGCACAGACAACCCATTTACCTCCACCGTACGGTGAACATTTATTCTCTGAAAACTTCCGGTCACACTCAGACAAACCAACCTTGTACACCGACAAAGTCAAATCACGAGTTAAGAAATTAGTGGCACGCACATCCATTTCTAAGCAGAGAACATCATATTCCGTCTACTTATCTTGAAGATGTCGTTTAATTATTTGATCCAGTTATTTATGTTGGTGGGGATCACATGCACCTCTCGTCTTTTCTGTGAGTAAATGTCGTCTTGTGTGTTTGATGAACCTCAAAAAGTTTGCCTTTGACAATGTTACGTTGCTCATCAAAATCTACACGTTCACATCTTACGTTATTAGACTTGTGTCTCATTTAGGCACCTAAGGATACATTATCGTGGGTAGATGTCAGCAATCTCCTACTTCTCTCCATTGATGTGGGTTGTTCATGCAGACAGTTCTTTCTTTCTCTTTTTTCTTACATATAATCGAAATTGTTTGTCCTCTTCTACGACTTCTTCTGGATCGATCATTCTTACGACTCACAACAAAGCCTTGGCAAAGTTTAGCTAAAACATCAATTTCATTACCTTAAGAAATATTCATATGTGTGTGATGAGAGATTAAAAAAAAACTGAAGAAATAGTTTTATATTAATAAATATCGAGTCTAATTCATATTCTAACAACTTAACCTCTTGGATTAAATTAGGTTTGTAAAAACAAAAAAAATAGTGAGTAAAAAAAGAAGCTTTGATGATTAAAAAAAAGAGATAGAGAAATGAGGATAATTGAAAAAAAAAAAAGAAATAGGCATATCATTAAAATAAAAATAGAGAGAAAGAAGGAGATTTGAGACAAGAAAAAGAAAAAAAAAATGATTAAAAAGAATTTAGCCAAGATGAGCTTAGTAGCTTGGGGTGTGGGATATTTAAGTTGGTTGCACTATCTATTCTTAAAAGAGGACTAAAATAATAATCTCACTTGATAAATATTGAGAGAGTCAAGTAACATATATTATATTTGGAAGCATATTTCTCATTGCTAGGCAGAAGAGCATTCCGATCCAACGGGTCTTATCGGAAGTTTATTTAGCACACCAAATAAAAGTTTCCATCAAGAACAGAATCTTGAAGCACAATAATCAGGACAAGAGTTCAAATTCTCTAGTCTACTTGGTGAGTTCCATGATGCATGTGCCGGCGAACACAGGAAGAGCTTTGAATCCGGTAAAACCGGCATCCATTGCTAGGGCTTGGAACTCTTGCTTCGTTCTCTCTTTGCCCCCAATGGTGTAGGCCAACATGCAGATATCTAACTGGTAGATGTACTGATCTCTCGGAGTCACCTCTGGAACTACTGGAAGAATGCATTCCATCACGATCACCTTCCCCTTCTCGGGAAGAGCCTTCCAACAATTGTTCAGCAACTTGGCGCAATGCCCATCATTCCAATCGTGAAGAATCCACTTCATTTCCATAATAATACAGGACAAGTAAGTAGGACTAATCTCACTATAATCATCATTCAAAAGATAAACAATTGATATCCCCTGTTGATTTCTCTCTTAATTCAGAGGTTCGATGAATTAGGAAAATGTCTTATGCGAAATCAGAATCAATTTCGCAATCAGCATGAATTTTTTTGGGCTGTAACAGTCATGGAGTCTTTCTCAATGTTGGTACACTGCTGTAATAAGTCGAGATCACATGTGGTTGAAGTGGGATTGTGCATAGTCCCTAATTTATTGGCAGAGACATGTGATTGATGCAGAAGCCAAAAGAAAAATAGTGGTAGCATGTTTTACATAGTGATCAAAATATCAAAATTGATCAAAGGATTTTACTACTTTTAACTTTCTAACATAATAGCTGGTCATATAAATACATTTTTTTTAATCAAAATAATTGGTAATATATATAAAAAAGACAAGACTACAACTGTAAAATTAAGTAGAGTTCTAAGTGTAGTTACTTATGTTTACTTTAATAGCACGGAATGAACCCAAGTCGATGATTAAGGTGTTTTTTGCAATATTATAGGTTAGTATGTGAGTCTCAAAATTGTAGGAAAGAGATCGGAAGTCATATCAATCTCATAGAGTTGAAATTGACTTGTGGGTCAACAGGATGGCTGATTGGCGGGTTGCTTTCCACAGGGTCGGTCAGGTAGGATTTGTCGCTCTGCACTCCACAGGGTTGGTCATGTTGGATTTACCCCTTTGGTCGGGCGTCATTAGTGATTTTGCTCGCAAGATTCATGATAAGATATTGTCTGTGTCATGATCTTTTTCCCAGGTAAAGGGTCTCCTACTTCCTGTTTTCTTTCCTAGACAAACCAAATTAGAATTCTTGTAGTGATCAGAAGAGTCCGTCCTCACCTTGAGGAAAATGGCATCTCCACTGGGAACTGCTTCAAACATGTCTCCGCTAACGTGCTGCACTCCTGCAACCAAACATGAACGTGAACGGAGATCCACCAGAGAAGAATTCTTCTTCTCAGTTAGGTTGGTGTTTATGGTCGAAGGGATAAATATAAGCAGACCTGGCAGGGGATGTGCGCCGGAGATGACGTGCGGGAGGTCTAAGTTGATGCCCTTGATGTGGGGGTGTCTGGAAGTGATCATGCCGAGGGTGGCACCGACGCCACCGCCCACGTCGACGAGCACCTTCACGTCGTCGAAGCCGCCGTAGGTGCGGAGAAGTTGGTTGACGACAACGGCGGTGTGGCCCCGCATGGCCTCGTTGAATATCTTGTTGAACCGTGGATCGGTGCTTTGGTAGTCGAAACACGACATCCCGTAGGCGGCCATCACCGGGAGGCAGCCGTCCAAGACCGAACCCTTCAGGTAGTGCCTGCCATCAGAAACTTCAGCGTTTGTTACTGAAACCAAGTGAGTTCTCTCTCCAGTAACGAGTGAGAATAATACCATAAATCCAGGAAGACTTTATCGTGATGCATCAGAAGCAGGTTAGCTAGAGAACCATCCTCATTCTCCGTGAGATACTTGCAGATGGGTGCCATGCGGTACTTCCGCGAGCGGCGATCGTCGGCGCCGGCCTCGACGACGCAGCCGACGATCTTGTTGGCGGCGAGTAAGCGGAGAATCCGATCGACCCAAGCGGCTGCAGCCTCCGGGTTCTCGCTCGGCAGCTGGGCGGCAATCTCCTCGGAGCTCAGTGGGGTGGCTGGGCCAGACTTGACGATGATCTGTAAGAGGCCGAGCTCGATGGCCACCTTGAGGACCATGGGAAGGACGGCGCCGCACGACAGTTGCAGGGCGCGCGCGCACGCCTCCTCCTCCTCTTCTGCGGTCAGCTGCAGCACGTCGTTGGCGGCCGGCATATTGCTTATGAGTTGGGAAACAAAGAAGTGTAAGAGAGGAAGGGTATAGTACTTGAGCGTGGGATGGGGGAAGAGGAATGGGTGCGACTTTATACTGTGCTACCCGTAATATGACAGTCATATGACATACTCAACCCGTAATCAAAAAATGTGTTTCACGGGCATGACAGTGGTAGCATGTATTAGTTTTTGATATGACATACCCAATCCGTAGTCAAAAAAATTGTGTTTCACGGGTATTACAGTGGTAGCGTGCACTACTTATTCAGGTGTTTCGCCATCATCCAATGAAGATCTCCTCGATATGACACGTTTGGTATTATTCGTATACCGTTGTATCAATCTAAGCATCAACTGGAACAGCTTCACGAAACAAACGTGCCCGCCAACTTGAATTGGTCGTGTCGGTCGATTGCCACGAGGTAAGTTTGGAGACAAGATTGATCATGTCATTCGTACATTAGATTAACCTTTGGGTTGCCTGCAAATACGCAACTTGTGGATCCAGTCGATGTGAACTCATGCGCATGCCATGTCGTTCCGATGATCAAGTTGAGTCGTATATTGGAGCTATTAATGAAAGAAAATTTGAGTCCTTATCAATCCTTTTCTTCTAATATATATAATAACGAACGGACGTATTTTTCCTAGATCTGTAATATAATAGTGGCTATGTGACCAGCCACGTTAAAAAACAAAAAAAGAATAGAGAACCGATGACTCAAAGGAAAATTAGTATGTGAAGTGTTTTATGTATAAAGGATCTTCAAATGATAGGAATTCTAATCAAGATCTTGAAAGTAATACAAATCTATCGAATCACCTTCTGCTAATCAACTTCATGAACATATTTATACCTTGAAATTTATAAATATGTTTGGTAGACTTGGACACAAAGGGGTTAGGGGTTCAAATTCACCAATTCTTGTACTCACAAGGTAAAAAACTCTCTCCAACAAACAAAGATAAAAAGCCATTGAAGTAATATGAGATTCCAATCATCATCCAAAATAAATTCGGAGACCAAAAAAAAAAAAAAAAGATTCATTGTTTCTCTCACGTTATAAAACTATGTCACTCATTAAGAGGAATATTGTCAAGTTAAGGGATCATCATATAAGAGATTATTTAGTAAGACTAATAATGATTAGTCGTCTAAATGCTGCTCTTGAGATTTAAGGATAACTTAATCAAAATCCTCCAGCAGTGATAGAATGTCCCATAAGTACCAACTCAAAAGCTTGCTAAACCAAAATGTTGTGGGCATCTTTCAAGGAGCACATATCACCCGTCATACATACAATGGGAATGGTTGAAAATTTTAAACCTTTTTTTGTTGGTTGCATTAGCCAACACCGTTCCTTATTCGTCGTTAGATACATTTGGAGCAATAGGTTAAGACTATAAATTTTGCATGCACTACGATGAATTCTTGTAGATTCTATTTATCTACATTTGACACAGTGGATGTTGGCAGAACTGATCCATGTTGGCACATGGACGACAGTCTGTGATGTTGGCAAAAGAACTATCTTGTGATGTCCCATTCAAAGTCTCTCGAAATTGATGACCAAAAAGTTTGAGATCGACTCAAGAGCTGTTTAGATAAATCCTCTCGGCTTTGTTTTACATATAATCCGAACTACTTTTCACCATTGAATCATGGTAATAGAAGATGGTATGACAGAAGGACATGTATATGCATGATGCAAGCCTATCTCTTAAAAAGAACAAAGGGTATGATGGACGGATGTGACCGATCAACATTTACTTATTTTTTAAGAATAAATAATAAATATGAGATTTGAGCCGAAAACTTTATGAATTAAAATATTTATCAATTAGATTAACGGATACATTCAAAATGTATCAATTAAAATTTTAAATCCTCAATCTTTTGTTAAATATATTTGGGACATCATCACAACATCAATATAAAATATTTCATTCATAGTGGTATATTTAATAATTGAGCATATAATCTTTCATTTCTTTTATATATCTTATTATTTTTATATTTTTTAGTGTTCTAATAACTACCTAATATTTCTAGAATTGATATCTTATTTAATATAGGCTTGAATATATGATAGACTTTGGATACATAGGAATATTTTTCTTTATTTGATTTTTAAAGTTATTTTTTAAAAATATTTATTTTGATTGAAATTTTTTACTTTTGTTATTGGTTAAATAATGTTTATAATAAATCTATTCAAGACTCATCTAATATATTATTTTTGAGATATTTTTAGTAATTCTTGAGATATATCCCTGAATATCTCAATACTAATAACATAAAATATCTCATTCATATCAATCATTTTAAAATTCTTGATGAGAAATTTCTTAGTTTCGTAAAATAAACAACGATCACTACTTACAAGCAAAATATTATCTATATACAAGACCAATATAATAAGTTTGCTCATATTGATTTTTAGATATAAATAGTGATCGACATCATTTTTTTTAGATCTGAAGAAAGTAATGATATCAAGAAATTTTATATACCATTGTATATAAGTGTATTTATGGTCATAAATATTTTTTTTAATTTATATATCATTTTTTTTCTCTATGAATCGTTTAAGTTAATCCATATAAATCTTCTAATCGAGATTCTTATTCAAAAGTTACTTTTACATCCATCCGATGTAATACAAAATCATAATGAGCCACTACTGTTATGATGATTCTTAACAAGTTTATTTAAAAAATTATACAAATTATCTCATCGATACATTCTTTATGAGTAAAATCTTTGATCATAAGTTAGACTTTTATATCATTTGATATTACCTATTGAGTCATGTTTAAATAACAAATGCTTTTACAATTATTATGCAATTTGATGAGTTCTCAAACACCATTCTAGTCCTTATCCTAACTCGTCTTTATCAATCGTTACTTTTCATAACTTGTAAAAATCATAAGGACCCTTTTTAATTCCTATGTCCATGGTATGATTGTTTTAGATTTACCATATAAACCATATAAGTACAGTTTTATTTCCCTTTAAGATCTGTCTTAGAACTATCGGTTTGTGATGTAATTTTACAAGATCATCAAAATCATTAAAGTCATCAACATGTATATATATTCACCCTCATCGAGTCATGTTTAAATAACAAATGCTTTTACAATTATTATGCAATTTGATGAGTTTCTCAAACACCATTCTAGTCCATTGATCTCAACTCTTCTTTATAATCGTTACTTTTCATAACTTGTAAAAATAATAAGGAACCTTTTTAATTCCTATGTCATGGTATGATTGTTTTAGATGTACCATATAAACCATATAATTACAGGTTTTATTTCCCTTTGAGATCTTCTTAGAACTATCGGTTGTGATTATTTTACAAGATCATTCAACATTAACATCATGTAAAAGTTCATCAACATTATCTTATTATTCACCCTCATCAATTCTTTTAGTGATTTAATAAACAACAATCACTCGAATATAAAAATGATAAAAGAGTATCAACATGTATTTACTCAATATCAAGATTAAATTTTAAAAATTTTACTTTCACTAATTTATTATTTTTTAAGAATCTTGCATTACCATATTCAATTATCATTGTATTATGATTAAGATAATAAAATAAATAAATATTCCTATGAATTTTTTTAGATAAATAATAAAATACCTAAAAATAATCTTTGAATCTAATTATTTTTTATATAAATTGAAGATCCTTATGTGTGTAGGATAATTATAAATATATAAATATCTCAAGTTGAGTTTTCGACTAGTCCATGATAAAAAAAATAATTTGATAGAATTGACTTAATAAAAACTTTGTTCAAGATATAATCATCCTTGGAGCATCTACTCACATTGATTCGAGTATAAAAAAATAAGTTATAATGCTCCTAACCATATTCATAAGTAATCTTATTTTGTTGTGATACTTCTGATAAGATATAATAAGTACAAATACCTATTTTTCTAAGAATCAAACAAAAAACTTAAAATCATAATTGATAATTTTGATTTTTTTATCTGATTGTCTCATTCACATAAGTAAATATATATAATTTTAATAAATTATAAAATTATATTATATTTTAATATTTAATTATAGAACCATTGGAGGTAGTCCCCTCCCCTCGTACGAGTCGTTGGTGATCGGCATGTTGCTTATGAGTTGCGAGACTAAGAAGAGTAAGAGAGGAGGGGTCTGACTTTATACTGTACTACAACTTCAAGTATATGGTGACGGACAACAGATCATCTACGCATTAATATGACATCGATATGATATACGCAACCCGTAGTCAAAAGAATTGTGTTTCATGGCCATGACACTGGTAGCATGTATTGGGAAAAGATAGCACAAAGAAGAGGATAAAAAACACTATGGAAACAAAAAACAAACACAAGATCAAGAATACTTTAGGAAAGATATTTAGGCTTGAAACGTGTATACACACTTTCCTAAAAACGATATTTACACCCTCTTCTCAATAAGATTGCTATGGGTTTGATGCAAATAGTTTTAGTGGATATGACAAGCCTTTAGAAGATCTGTATTGAGCAAACAATAAAGAATCTTCATAGAGGAATTAGAGAATGTATAACTCAATCACTTGGAGAGTAAAGAAGAAGAGCATAAAAAAGTTGTATTGTAATTTACCCTCAAATATCTATTTATAGATATTTTCTCAAAAGATACAACCTTTGAAAAATAACTATTTTCTCAAAAGACACACCTTTTAAAAAATAACTACCAAAATAAAAGAAAACACCTTTTCAAATAAATCTTTTGAAAAGAGATTCTTTTTTTTTTTTTAATTTGAACAATTTATAACAATCCTCCACTTGTTCAAATTTAAAAATTTTCTCCAAGTGATTAAATAGTATTTATGAATAAAGTAATATATCTTTCGATTTGAATATTACCTTAGTGTAAGCATCACAAAGTGAAGTCGAAATCCCAAATAGCATAAAAGCTTTGAATTTGTTATTCCTCATGACAATACCAGTGATACCACACACATAAATACAACATTCTTGTATTCCTCATAAAATCTCGCTTAGCCCTAATATGGCCTTGGGCTCATCCAAGTTCATGAACTTTTATGAGAGAAACTCCAACTCTCAATCGAAGCGGCACAACTTCTAAGTTCATATAGGTGAAGTTCTTATAGTATCTTTATCACTCTTTGCGATACTTGTCCTAACTTGACTGAACTTCATTAAGAGTATAATTAACTCAACCCTCATTCGGTGACAACCAGCACTTTAACATCTTTAGATGGGACTCGTAAAATATTTCAAAGTGCTGAACCACCCCACATGTCAATGACTTGTTCTTACCCTTTGAACTCTTCATTACTCATTTCATAATGTTGAGTAGGGTTGCTATCATTGGTGGATCTTTTATTCAAGGAGTTTTAGTCCCATCCATTTTGATGTTGATCTTACAACTTCTCTTGTAAGAGGTTTGGTGAATGGATCAGCCAAATTCTCACTTGTTTTCACAAATGTGAGTGAAATAATCCCGCTCTTGATTAATTTCCTCACATAATCATGTCTAAGACTTATATGTCTTGACTTTCCATTATATATTTCACTATAAGCACGAGCTAAAGTGGCTTGACTATCACAAAGTATAGAAATCGAATTCATACTCTTAGAAGTCAATGGAATTTATAATAGAAAGTCCCTCAACCATTCAGCCTCCTTTCCTACATCTGCTAGAGCAACAAATTCTGATTCCATAGTTGAGTGAGTTATACACGTTTGTTTCTTGCTCTTCCAAGAAACAGCGCCACCTCCCAAGGTGAACACCCAACCAGTAGTGGATTTGTTATCTCCAAAACTCGATATCCAACTTGCGTCAGTATATCCTTCTAAAATAGCAAGAAATTTTGAGTCTTATAGGCCATAATCTTTGGTTCGTTTAAGGTACCCAAGAACTCTTTCAATAGCCTTCCAATGCTCTACATTTGGATTACTAGTAAATCTACTCAATTTACTAACTGCAAATGCTATATCAGGTCTTGTGCACTGCGTTGCATACATAAGACTTCCTATAATACTTGAATATTCTAATTGAGCCACTGTTCTTCCAACATTCTTGACTAATTTGATACTTGGGTCAAATGGGGTATTTGTTTTTTTGATTTTTAAGTGACTGAATTTCTCCAACACTTTCTCTATGTAATGAGTTTGACTCAAAACATATCCCCCACTATTTCTTTTTACCTTGATACCTAGTATAGTATCAACTTGCCCAAGATCTTTCATCTTAAATGTTGAAGATAGAAACCTCTTTGTTTCTACAATACCTTTCATGTTGTTGCTCACTATTAGCATATCATCAACATAAAGGCAAACTATCACCATATAGCCATCACAAGGTTTGAGATAAACACATTTATCTGTAATATTATGAACAAATCCATTAGAAAGAATTATTGCATCAAATTTCTCATGCCATTGTTTTGGAGCCTGCTTTAAACCATACAATGACTTAATAAGTTTACACACTTTATGTTCATTTCCCGGTAGAACAAAACCTTCGGGTTGTTCCATATATACCTCCTCATCGAGGTCTCCATTTAGAAATGTCATTTTGACATCCATTTGATAAACATAAAGATCAAAAATTGATGCTAAAGCAAAAATAATTCTAATAGATGTGATCCTAGCCACAGGAGCATATGTGTCAAAATAATCTATTCCTTCCTTTTGTCGAAATCCTTTAGTAACTAACCTTGCTTTGAACGTTTGGAGAGTACCATTTGTATGATACTTCCTACAAAATATCCATCTACAACTAATAGGTTTTGAGGCAAAAGGTAAATCGACAAGTTCCCAAGTATGGTTTG
The DNA here is from genome assembly GCA_004837865.1 of Musa balbisiana. Taxonomy (NCBI): domain Eukaryota; kingdom Viridiplantae; phylum Streptophyta; class Magnoliopsida; order Zingiberales; family Musaceae; genus Musa; species Musa balbisiana. The sequence continues at coordinate 20,240,504 of CM017189.1, forward strand.
ACATAATAGAATCCATCTCATCATTAATAGCATCTTTCCAAAAAGCAGCATCACGAGAAGCCATAGCTTCTTTAAATGTTTTAGGATCATCTTCCACTTGTAAAACAAGAGAAATTGTTTTTAATACTCTCTCATTAGTTCCTTCTACAAGGTAAAAAGAAACACTTTGAGAATCAATCTCATCTGATCTTAATGTTTTTGTTTTTCGTACACGAGTGTTTCTCCTTAATTCATAAGATTGCTCTCTAACCTCTTGTAAACTTGATTGATGTCCAATCAAAGGAATTTTAGGTTGCTCACCAACCTTTTGAGATTTCTCCATTAGTGACTCTTCACTAGTTGGAGGATGAACATTATTACTAGAAGTCAATAAATGTTCAAAGAACTCTACATCTCGAGATTATATTATGATATTAGACTCCAAATTAAGAAGTCTATATGCTTTGCCATTTGAGGCATAGCCTATAAATGCACATTTCATTCCTCTAGATCCCAATTTTGTCCTTTGAGGATCATTATTCTTACAATATGCAAGACACCCCCACACTTTAAAATAACCAATGTTAGGTTGTCTTCCTTTCCATAACTCATATGGAGAGATTTTATTCTTTTTAGAGGGAATTCTATTTAAGATATGACATGCAGCCAATAAAGCTTCTCCCCACAAATTATAAGATAATTTAGCATGCAACAACATAGCATTAATCATCTCTAGATAAGTTCTATTTTTTCTTTCTGCTAATCCATTTTGCTCAGGTGTTCTAGGTGCTAAACATTTATGAATTATGTCATGTTGTTCACAAAACAAGTTAAATTCATTAGGAAAGTATTCTCCTCCTCTATCACTTCTTAAAGCTTTAATTTTCTTCCCCAATTGATTTTCAACTTCTGCTTTATATGCCTTAAAAGCATTAAAAGCATCATTTTTATATTTTAATAAGTACACATATGTGAATCTAGACATATCATCTATAAAAGTAATAAAATATCTATTACCTCCTCTCGTTAATATGCCATTTAATTCACATATATCAGAATGTATTAAATCTAACAAATTAGTATATCTTTCAACACTTTTGAAAGGTTTCTTTATCATCTTTGATTTAACACAAATTTTACATTTATTAAGATTATCAAAATGACAATTTATTAAGCCACACTTAACCATTCTTCTAATCATGCTGATTCCAATATGTGCTAATCTATCATGCCATAATGAATAAGAATCAACAATATAAATAGAAGCAACATCTTTATTAACTTTAGAATCATTGTCAACAATAGATAATTTGACCATTCCCTCAGCGGAATAGCCTTTTCTAATAAAAGTTCCATTATGGGATAGAATTAACTTCCCGGATTCAAATACAAATTTAATTCCAGGTTTGCCAAGGAGATTCCCACTCACTAAATTTCTACTCATATCCGATACATGAAGAACATTAGTAAGAGTGACTTTCTTATCTGAAGTGAAAGTGAGTTCCACATTTCCCTTTCCAATCACCTTAGAATGAACTTCATTTCCCATTAGAATCTCTTGCCCTTCTGTGACTTCTTTGTAAGTCTTGAAGAGGTTATATTGCAAAAAAAGTTCTCACTCTTGTCTCTCATCCTCGATTCCTCCTCGATTCGAAGATGTTTTTGAATTTGCTCCAAAGTGATATCCTTGGAGTCATGCAAAATTTTCTTCCTATACCCTTTCCAAGATGAAGGCAACTTGGCTATTACAGCCACTACTTGAAAAGGTTCAGGAAGTTCAATTTTTTCAGCCTTCAATTGATTAACAATGACCTGTAACTCATGCACTTGCCAAGATTGGCTTGTCATCCATAAACTTGTAATCAAAATATTTAGAAATTAAAAATTTCTTTGTACCTTCTTCCTCGGCATGATATTTGAATTCCAAAGCATTCCAAATTGCTTTTGCAGATGGTTCCACCGTATAAAGATCATAAAGCCGGTCCGAAAGAGCATTAAGAATGTGTCCTCTACACATGACTTCATCTTCATTTCTTTTCTTTTGTTCAGCCTTGATTTCATTGGTGTCATTGTCGGTTGGATCAGGAATTGGTTGAAGATTTGGATCAAGCACATAGAAGATCTTCAAAGCAGTCAACATGAACTTCATCTTGTCTTGCCAACGGGTAAAATTCGTTCCATCAAAACGATCCAAACGAACAAAATCTTGATTCAATAATTTGATGGTATTTGTAGCCTCCATAGTGAATTTGTATAAACTCACAAAATATCGTTTTTAGATTGTTGGGAAAAGATAGCACAAAGAAGAGGATAAAAAACACTATGGAAACAAAGAACAAACACAAGATCAAGAATACTTTAGGAAAGATATTTAGGCTTGAAACGTGTATACACACTTTCCTAAAAACGATATTTGCACCCTCTTCTCAATAAGATTGTTATGGGTTTGATGCAAATAGTTTTAGTGGATATGACAAGCTTTTAGAAGATCTGTATTGAGCAAACAATAAAGAATCTTCAGAGAGGAATTAGAGAATGTATAACTCAATCACTTGGAGAGGAAAGAAGAAGAGCATGAAAAAATTATATTGTAATTTACCTTCAAATATCTATTTATAGATATTTTCTCAAAAGACACAATCTTTGAAAAATAACTATTTTCTCAAAAGACACACATTTTAAAAAATAATTATCAAAATAAAAGAAAACACCTTTTCAATTAAATCTTTTGAAAAGAGATTTTTTTTTCTTTTTTAATTTGAACAATTTATAACAGCATGTACTATTTATTGATATGTTTCTCCCTCATCCGATGATGATGATGTTTCTCCCTCCTCCGAGCATCACACCCATGAAAAGATGATACGAAACATTGTATCATTGTAAGCATCAGCTGGAACAGCTTCACGAAACAAACGTGCCGGTCAACTCGAATTGGTCGTGTCGGCCGATTGCCACGAGTTAAGTTTGGAGACAAATTGATCATGTCATTCGTACGTTAGATTTACTATTGGGTTGCCTGCAACTACGCAACTTTTGGATCCAGTCGACGTGAACTCATGCGCATGTCATGTCGTTCCCATACTGAAAGAAAATTTTGAGTCATTATCCATCCTTTTCTTCTAATATATATAATAACGGATGGACATATTTTTCTTAGAATTGCAATATACTAGTGGGCATGTGACTAGCGATGTTTCCACAAAAAAATTAAAAAAGAGAGCTAAGAGCCGATGATTTGAAGGAAAATTAGCACAAGTACAAAGATATTCAAACGATATGAATTTTAATAAAGATCTCGAAAGTAATATAAATCTATCAAATAGCCTTGGAAGCATGCCAATCAACCTCTTGAACATATTTATAGTTAAGAAATTTAAATACATTTGATAGACTTAGACCCAAAGGGGTTAGGGGTTCAAATTTATCACGAATTAGTGAAGATAAAGAACGATTGAAGCAATATGAGATTCCAATCATCATTCAAGATGAACTCAGAGACAAGAGAAAGGTTCATTATGTCTCTTACACTATAAACTTATGTTGTTTATTAAGGAAATATTGTCAAGTCAAGCGATCATACAAGAGATTATTTAGAAAAGCTAATATCAATTAGTCTTATAATGTCACTCTTGAGATTTAAGGATAACTTAATCAAATTGATAGAATGTCCCCTAAGTACCAACTATAAAGCTTGTTAAACCAAATTGTTATTGGGTATCTTTCAACTATAACAAGGAAATGGTTGAAAATTTTGAACCTTTTATTTTTGTTACATTAGCCAACGCCATTCCTTATTTATGGTTAGATATGGTCGGCACAAAAAGGTTAAGCTATTAAGATATAGTTTGGAATCACTTTAGACTAATATAATTTAGATCAGATTAAGTTTAATTCAGGCTAATCAAACTTGAATAAGTCAAACAAGTTCGAAATCACCTTAAATCAATCTAAACTAATCAAATTTGATTTGATTTAATTAATATTTAGGCCCAAATCAAACAAAGTAAGGGAAATGAGTTATACTGCATAACAATGGTCTAAGTTGGGCCAATCCATGTATTGATCATGTGTATTGCACATGACTATACATGCACTATACCAAGCTGGGTCAGCCCATAGCCCGTGGATTGGTCATGTGCACCGCACATGACTACTCATGTTAGGCTAAGTTGAGCTAGCCTATATGTTGAGTTTAGCATATCGACTTAGATTGGATTGACCTATTTATTGGGCCTAATTTGTGAGCTACGGCATATCCATGTATTGATCATGTGTATTGCACATGACTATACATGCACTATACCAAGCTGGGTCAGCCCATAGCCCGTGGATTGGTCATGTGCACCGCACATGACTACTCATGTTAGGCTAAGTTGAGCTAGCCTATATGTTGAGTTTAGCATATCGACTTAGATTGACCTATTTATTGGGCCTAATTTGTGAGCTACGGCACGGCATATCCATGTATTGATCATGTGTATTGCACATGATTATACATGCACTATACCAAGCTGGGTCAGCCCATAGCCCGTGGATTAGTCATGTGCACCGCACATGACTACTCATGTTAGGCTAAGTTGAGCTAGCCTATATGTTGAGTTTAGCATATCGACTTAGATTGACCTATTTATTGGGCCTAATTTGTGAGCTACGGCATAGCCTATGGGTTGGACCTATCCTAATAACCAATATCAATCCAAATTCTAACTGATTTCCTCAATTTCAAAGTATGATATCATAGAAATTTAATCAAAATATTTATTCATTAGCATTGAGTTATTAAAATATAATAAACATTAGTAGATAAAATTGTATAAGGAGAAAATAGCATTCCTAATCATATAAATATAATAGAAATCAAATATCACGCATATAAGATAAAAAATTTAGAAATGTATATGGCATGAATAATTGTCACATGTTTTAATCCCATAATAAAATTCTAAATTTTTTAAAGGGATAAAAGAAAATTTATGAAACTTCATAAAATATGAATAATTATAACATATTTTAATCTAATAATAAAATTTTAGACACTTAAAGGAATAAAAAAATATTTTAGAATTTCATATAATGTGAACAATTATAATATATTTTAATATAGAAATAAAAATCAACCAATTAAAGGAATCAAAGAATTTTTTTTATTTTTCAAGAAAAGTAAGGGAACATACCTTTTAATAGTATGTAACTCCTTCTTCCTATCGCTATTACTGTTAGGCTTGCTTGATGAAGAACAAAGAAGAAGAATTATTCCCTTCAAATAGAAGGAGATGAGCCTTCCACATAAGATAAGATTTTTTATATTTTTATATTTATTAAAATTTATTTTTATTTAATTTACTGGTATAAATGATATCATCTACTCGGAATGTTGATTGATTATTTTATAAATTTTATTAACATGAAAGAAAATAAAAAATTATGCCTAAATTGAGGATTTGATTGTAGGATTCATGAAACTTTGTGGGAGGCTATAAAAGCCATTGAAGTTTAAAGTCTGCTTCTTTCAATCCTTAGACTTTAATTTGATTATGTAGTCCCATTAATCTTAATTTGATTAAGAATAATCCCACGTTAGTAAATATCAACATATATTTGAGTTTAGTCTACAATATAATTGTTAAGCTTTGGGGTTGAATTGATGATTGACTCAATATATGTTAACTTTGATGAGTATAATATTGTCCATACCAAACATAAGAATAGGGGAAGAATGTTAAAAATATTCATGTGTCAGAAAAGATTGAAAAGAAAATTAAAATAATAATCCCATATTGGTGAATATTGAGAGAGTTAAGTAACATATATTCGAGTCTAACTTAATTCTTTAAATTTCTAGTTTGAATTGATGTCTACTTAATATATGTTAACCATAATCAATTTGAATTATAACATTGTCGTTTAGGTCGCCGAGGAAAATGACATAGTCACATTAATCTGTACTTGCTTGTTGTCTATATTATGATATGCCTTTTTCATTGGAGAGAGAAAGAAGAAGATTTGAGTTAAAAAAAACGAAGATGAGCTTAGTAGTTTAGATTAAAAAGAGGACCTAAAAGAATAATCCCACGTTAGTAAATATCAACATATATTTGAGTTTAGTCTACATATAATTGTTAAGCTTTGGGGTTGAATTGATGATTGACTCATTGGGGTTGAATTGATGATTGACTCAATATATGTTAACTTTGATGAGTATAATATTGTCCATACCAAACATAAGAATAGGGGAAGAATGTTAAAAATATTCATGTGTCAGAAAAGATTGAAAGAAAATTAAATAATAATCCCATATTGGTGAATATTGAGAGAGTTAAGTAACATATATTCGAGGTCTAACTTAATTCTTTAAATTTTAGTTTGAATTGATGTCTACTTAATATATGTTAACCATAATCAATTTGAATTATAACATTGTCGTTTAGTCGCCGAGGAAAATGACATTACATTTGGAAGCATATTTCTCATTTTTAAGTAGCAGAGCATTCCGATCCAACGTATCTTATTGGAAGTTTATTTAGATCAATAAACTGTCCAATAGGAACTGATGGTGGATCCTTTAGACCGTGGGTGGGCTGACATGGTTTGGTTCAGTCCCGGATGCGCAAGATCATTTACGTCGGCACTCAGTCGACGAGGATCGTGGTCCGACAAGGTCAGGCTTGAGCTCTGGAGTCGAAGTTGGAGACTCCCTCGAGCTGGCTGCCTGATTCTTGGCCTTCAGTCCTTGCACACCAGTCGGGGTTGGGAAGGGGCTCCCGACCTCAACCCCTCCGAAGATCTAGTTAGACCTGAGTGGCAAAAAAAACCTCCCTCTGCTGGCCCTACGAGGGGCTTTTTATATCTCCCCCTAAAGACTGCCCGTTCCTATCACATTTATGGTTGCCGACCCGATTTTTGTGAGGCAGCACTATGCTCAAGAGGTGTCGTCCCGGCCTTTGCGAGATGGTACCGTGCCCGGGTGGTGTCGTCGTGGCTTTTGCGGGATGGTACTATGGTCAGGTGGTGCCGTCCAAGCGTTTGCGGGGCAGCACTGTGCCCAGGCAATGTCATCCCGGCTTTTGCGGGGCAGCACTATAGCTCAGGCGGTGCCGTCCCGATTTTTGTGGGGCGGCACTATGCTCGGGCTACGCCGTCTCGACTTTTGTGGTGGTGGCAACTGTGCTCGAGCGATCGTGGCTGTGAACAGTGGCTGCGGGCGAGTTACTAAGATGTGCCCTATCATTCTCCCTCCCCCCCCCCCCCCAAGCATCGTGACTCGGGCGTCGTATGACTGATTGTGGCCGGGCACCGTCTGATTGATGTGGCCGAGCATCGTGACTCAGGCAGCACTGTATGGACTGATGTGGCCGAGCATCGTGGCTCGAGCACCGTATGACTGATGCGGTAGAGCATCATGACTCGGGCACCTGTATGATGATGTGGTCGAGCGACACAGCTCAAGCACTATATGACTGATGTGACCGAGCATTGTGACTTGGCCCGTATGACTGATGTGGCGAGCATTGTGACTTGGGCACCGTATGACTGATGTGGCCGAGCATCGTGACTCGAGCATCGTATGACTGATGTGGCCGAGCGACACGGCTTAGGCACTGTATGACTGATGTGGCCGAGCATCGTGACTTAGGTACTGTATGACTGATGTGGCTGAGCATCGTAACTCAGGCACTGTATGACTGATGTGGCCGAGTGACACAACTTAGGCACCATATGACTGATGTAGCCGAGCGACATGACTCAGGCACTGTATGTGTGATGTGGCTAAGCATCGTGACTCGGGCACCATATGATTGATGTGGCCAAGTGGGAGATTCCCGCCACGTCAGTTTTGGTGGGAAATCTCCATCCTCGACTGCCTCTGCCTCGGTGGGAAGTTCTTGTCTTGGCGGGAGGTTTTCGCCCTGGCAGGAAGTTTTCGCCTTAGCGGGAGATTGCGTTTCTCCACCTGGGGGAAGAGAGAGATGTCCCGCCGCTTGCCTCGGAAGTTGTGTTTTTCCAGAGTTGTTAAGGTGAGGGAAGCGACCATTGGCCTTCTAGGGGAGGCGAAGGGTTGCCTCGGTTGGCGAGGCTTCGCCCTATAAATCCCCCTCCTTTTCTTATTTGCTGGCTTGTCTCTCTCATCTTTAGCTGGGTTTGTTCCTGTGCTCCGGGTCCTCGTTCCCTCATTTTCTCCTTGGTCGGTAGACGTCTCAGGTCAGTCGAGATGTCCACCTCTTCTTCTTCTTCGGTTAGGTGGTATCCGAGGTCATAGTGTCGACTTTGAGTAGTAGTCTATCGTCGGGTGGGACGTCTCTGGTGAGTGAGAGGACGGTTCAAGCTTTGGAGGTCATGAAATCCCTACATTACTCCGATTTTGTTGTGACCACGGAGTGGCTCAGTCGCGTCAAGGATCGCTATAGTATCCTGAGTGAGTATGAGCTGCATGTCCCTCAGTCCGAGCAAAGGGCTTACGACCCATTTCCAAATGGATTCAGACTGACCCTTAATGCCCTCGAGGCTGGGCTTCGGTGTCCCTTACACCCGATAATCGAGGCCTGCCTCTCCTAGTGGCGAATCTTGCTGTCATATATGGCCCCCAACTCATGGAGGTATATGGTAGCCTTCCTCGAGGAGTGTTGGGGGACGACCATCACTCCCGCTCTCTTTTCCTATCTTGCTTTCGTCTGTCAAAGGGGTCGAGTGGTTATTTTTTGTCCTCCTGCGGGGGCTTTAGGGTTAGTGGAGCACCTTCTAACGACAAAGGATGGAAGAGCCACTACTCTTTCGTTAGTTGTAGTCGGGGGTGGGGGTTTAGCCTCAGATGGTCTGCCTGAGTAATCAACAACAGTTGTCTTGGTTGTCTAACAATGAGTGCGAGCAGCTGAAGGAGATTCTTGCTGCCTCGTGGGCTATTAGGGGCATGACCAAGGAGTGGTTGGTCGAGGTCGGCCTTAGTCCAACGCTCCGAGGTACGGCTCGGGCTAATCCCCTTTTACTAGTCATCTTAGCGTCGCTCGGCGTTACTAACACTCTTGTCCTCTTGGGCAGATATGATGGACCTCAAGAACTTGCGAGGAATGCATCGTGCTTCTGCAGCACCTCAACTAGATCCTCTCGTCGCAACACAACCCGCAGGAGGCCCGGGTCGGCCGGGAGGTCCGGAGCCCGATCGCTTGCGCAAGAGGCCAAAGATCGCGACGCCAAAGATGTCTACGTCTGTCACGGCTCGGGAGGCCGCTGCCAAAGCTGGCAGTAGCACAAGGGGGCGGTCCTGGGGTCCTACCCCGAGGGAGGCTATTGGGAGCTCGCAGGGCAAGGAGCGGGCTGGGAAGTCGAGGTCGGCTAAAGCGGCCCATCCGGCCATGGTGCAAGATCTTTGCCACACCCGAGCCCGCTCCAAGGATGAGCCCTTCTAGGCTCTTTGCATGGGTGGACTGCCTGAGGGTGAGGTGTCCGACCTTCTATTGACCTGTTGGCCGGGTTTGATCCTTTGCGACCGGGTTTGGACAGACGGGGCAGCTTCCGCAACTTATGCCCGAGGTGCACTCATTCCAGATATTGCCAGACAACTGTATGGTTCACCTTTCGAAGTGTTGATTGAGAAGGCAACCAAGTCCTTGGTTTGGGTGAGAATACTTTCTCCCTCTCTACCCTTGTTTTGTCTTGTTTCGCTCATGCCAGGTCGTCTCTCTATATAGAACTTGCACTATTACTCGGTGCTCGTGGACCGCATTCAGGATGCTGGTCGAATAATCAGTAGCCTGGGGGACAAGAATGCTGAGCTCCGTGGCTAGGTTTAGGAACCGAGGGCTGGGGCAGGACCGAAAGCAGTGGCAGCAGCCGAGCAACGGGCCACCGACCTCGAGGGCGAGGTTGCCTAACTGAAGTTGGGGCTCGAGGGCGTTGGGCGGCAACAAGCGAGTCTCCGGGAGTTGTTGAAGGAGTCTCACGGTCGGGTCCGCTTGATAGAGGGCGAACTGCTGGACCTATTCCGAAGCCTGGGAGAGGTCCACTCATCGGCGACGAAGGCCAAGGAGGCTTTGGCGGAGGAAACCCGGGTGGCCCCTATAAAGAACAAAAAGGCGATTGAAGAGTACAAGGAGTCCCTCGGGTTTCAGCTCGGGCTACAAAGGTCGGGGTAGGTTTCGTATGAGTACAGATATCGAGTTGTGGTGTCACGGTTTCGGGCTCGATTTCCCAACTTGTACTTTGATGTGGCCCCCTTCTCGTGCCAACTCAAGGATGAAGATGTCGAGATGCCCATGGAAGTAGCTTTCGATGACACCATAGATCCCCCTCGGGGCATAGGCGAAATCCACCCCTTTTCTTTTGGTGGAGGCCAATTGCTATCTTGTTTTGTATACTGCGACCGACCAGGTGATGTAAAAATCTCTTTTGTCAATGAAAATTTTCCTTGCTATTTTCACACATCTTTTCTTCGTTTGTTCGGCGACAGGGCTCCTTGCCCGACAAGCCTCTTAGACATAAAACCTTCTTAAATTCGATATATGCCACGCCCTTGGTACCGGCCGCCCTTCTCGTGTCGTTAACCGATAAGTGCCATCTCGGATTACCACAGCTACTCAGTAAGGACCTTCCTAGCTTGGAGCTAACTTGCCTCGGGAGTGTGGTGGGTCGCTAACCTCGGTCTTTCATAAGACCAAGTCGCCAAGCTTGATCGGCCGAGGGCGCACTCTACGGTTTTAAAGTCTTACAACGACGTTTTTATAAGAGAGGGCGCGGAGATGTGCGTCAGCTCTCCGTTCCTTGATGAGATCCAAGCCAACTCAAAGCCTGCTCTTCGATGTGGCGTTGTCGAAGTTTTTGACCCGAGGGGTCGGGAAGACTACCTCGGGCGGAAGCATTGCCTTGGTGCCAAACGACAAGCTAAAAGATGATTCCACCATGGTGGTCTTTTGTGTTGTTCGGGAGGCCTATAGTATGCTTGGGAGTTTGTCGACCCAGGTACCCTAGGCTCCCATGACCCTCTTCTTCAGACCTTCCAGTATTGCCCGGTTCGTTACCTTAGCTAGGCCATTGGTTTGTGGGTGGGCCACCAAGCTGAACCTTAGTTGTATTTCGTAGTCCGCATAAAATCTTTTAAATTTTTTATTGTTGAATTGTGTGCCATTGTTAGTGATGATGGCCTTAGGGATGCCGAAATGAGTAATGATGCTTCTCCACACGAATCCTTCTACTTGCTTTTCGGTGATGGATGCTAATGGCTCAGCCTCCAACCACTAGGTGAAGTAATCCACCCCGACGATAAGGAATTTTCTTTGTCCCGAGGCCGGTGGGATGGGACCAAGGAGGTCCATTCCCCATTGCACAAGGGACACTATTTTCACACATCTTTTCTTCGTTTGTTCGGCGACAGGGCTCCTTGCCCGACAAGCCTCTTAGACATAAAACCTTCTTAAATTCGATATATGCCACGCCCTTGGTACCGGCCCCCCCCCCCCCCCCCCCCCCCCCCCCCCCCCCCCCCCCCCCCCCCCCCCCCCCCCCCCCCCCCCCCCCCCCCCCCCCCCCCCCCCCCCCCCCCCCCCCCCCCCCCCCCCCCCCCCCCCCCCCCCCCCCCCCCCCCCCCCCCCCCCCCCCCCCCCCCCCCCCCCCCCCCCCCCCCCCCCCCCCCCCCCCCCCCCCCCCCCCCCCCCCCCCCCCCCCCCCCCCCCCCCCCCCCCCCCCCCCCCCCCCCCCCCCCCCCCCCCCCCCCCCCCCCCCCCCCCCCCCCCCCCCCCCCCCCCCCCCCCCCCCCCCCCCCCCCCCCCCCCCCCCCCCCCCCCCCCCCCCCCCCCCCCCCCCCCCCCCCCCCCCCCCCCCCCCCCCCCCCCCCCCCCCCCCCCCCCCCCCCCCCCCCCCCCCCCCCCCCCCCCCCCCCCCCCCCCCCCCCCCCCCCCCCCCCCCCCCCCCCCCCCCCCCCCCCCCCCCCCCCCCCCCCCCCCCCCCCCCCCCCCCCCCCCCCCCCCCCCCCCCCCCCCCCCCCCCCCCCCCCCCCCCCCCCCCCCCCCCCCCCCCCCCCCCCCCCCCCCCCCCCCCCCCCCCCCCCCCCCCCCCCCCCCCCCCCCCCCCCCCCCCCCCCCCCCCCCCCCCCCCCCCCCCCCCCCCCCCCCCCCCCCCCCCCCCCCCCCCCCCCCCCCCCCCCCCCCCCCCCCCCCCCCCCCCCCCCCCCCCCCCCCCCCCCCCCCCCCCCCCCCCCCCCCCCCCCCCCCCCCCCCCCCCCCCCCCCCCCCCCCCCCCCCCCCCCCCCCCCCCCCCCCCCCCCCCCCCCCCCCCCCCCCCCCCCCCCCCCCCCCCCCCCCCCCCCCCCCCCCCCCCCCCCCCCCCCCCCCCCCCCCCCCCCCCCCCCCCCCCCCCCCCCCCCCCCCCCCCCCCCCCCCCCCCCCCCCCCCCCCCCCCCCCCCCCCCCCCCCCCCCCCCCCCCCCCCCCCCCCCCCCCCCCCCCCCCCCCCCCCCCCCCCCCCCCCCCCCCCCCCCCCCCCCCCCCCCCCCCCCCCCCCCCCCCCCCCCCCCCCCCCCCCCCCCCCCCCCCCCCCCCCCCCCCCCCCCCCCCCCCCCCCCCCCCCCCCCCCCCCCCCCCCCCCCCCCCCCCCCCCCCCCCCCCCCCCCCCCCCCCCCCCCCCCCCCCCCCCCCCCCCCCCCCCCCCCCCCCCCCCCCCCCCCCCCCCCCCCCCCCCCCCCCCCCCCCCCCCCCCCCCCCCCCCCCCCCCCCCCCCCCCCCCCCCCCCCCCCCCCCCCCCCCCCCCCCCCCCCCCCCCCCCCCCCCCCCCCCCCCCCCCCCCCCCCCCCCCCCCCCCCCCCCCCCCCCCCCCCCCCCCCCCCCCCCCCCCCCCCCCCCCAAAGCATGCTTTTGACATTGAAGGCAGCGCTGTACATAGGCTACATCGTCCCGACACATGGTTGGCCAATAGTATCCTTATCGAAGGACTTTGAAGGCTAGGGTCCGACCACTAATGTGCTCCCCACAGATTCCTTCATGAACCTCGGCTAACACTGACTGGGCTTCCGCGGGGTTCAAACAATGCAAGAACGATTGGGTGAACAACCTCCGATAAAGCTGCCCGTTCATCTCATGATACCACGCTTGCGTGTGTCGAAGTCGTTAGAGGCCATCCTATTGACGGGAAGTGTCCCATCCTTTTTGTAGTGGAGAATTTTTTCGACCCAGGTTGGGGTCACATTTGTGGTGGCCACCTCTTCGGTCGTAATAGTTCGGTGAGGAAGTCGTTCAACCTCCGGCGATAATTCGGCGTCATGGCCCGAGGTGAGCCTGGTCAAGGCGTCGACTTGCTCCTTCTGTGCCCACGGTACCCTTGTTATGGCGAAGCCTGGGAAGCAGCTAACGAGTTTCTTTGCCTCAGACAGGTATTTCATCATGGTGGGGTCCCGAGCCATATAGTCCCCGTTGATATGGCCGACCACTAGCTGGGAATCAATGAAAACTCGGATGCCTTCGACTTGCAGTTTGAGGGCCAACTTGAGGCCAGACAGGAGTGCTTCATATTTGGCTTCGTTGTTGGTGGCCTTGAACTCGAAGCAGAGTGCGTGCCTGTAGTGCCCCAGATGCCCTCGGCGTATGAGTTCTTCAATTTAATTCTTGAGGTCGTGACATTCTTCGGTGTCGTGCCCATAATCATGATGAAACTAGCTGTACTTTGAACAGTCTTTGAGCTCACGTGGTGCCTTCATCGGGTTTGGGGCCTTCAGGAGTCCCCTCTCCCTGATCTGCAGGAATATCTCGGTCTTGGAGGAACTTAAAGGTAGGAGCGGGGGCCTTGGGAGTGTCTCGTTGGATCGATTGAGTCTCCTTCTTGGCGACATCGGGGGCAGCCCTCGGGTCAGTTCTGGTTGTGACCTCTTGTTCTCCTCTCGCTTTCCAGCCACCAATGCTTCGGCGACCACGTATTGGTTGGCTCATTGAAGCATTTCGGGAATGGTCTTAGGAGGCTGCTCGACCAACGACCAGAAGAACCTGGAGGGTCCAAGTCCCATTAAAAAGGCCTGCATTATCAAGGAAGGGTGAGCGTCGGGCAACCCCCAGATTTCAGTAGCGAAGTGTGTCACAAAATGTGAAAGTGGCTCATCATCCTTTTGGTTGAGACCGAGGAGCAAAGTTGCGGATGGCCTTGGTCGCACACTGGCCATAAAGTTGAGCTCAAACTCTTTGGCAAGTTGATTGAAAGAGGCAATCGAGGCCGGTCTAAGGTGGTTGTACCACATCCGAGTGGGGCCTCGAAGCGAGGTGGGGAACGTCCTACACATGAGCACGTCAAATGTACCATACAGTGCCATCTAGGCCCGAAAGGCGATGACGTGTTTCGTAGGGTTGGAGCCGCCATCATAGGCTTCAAGAATAGTGAGGCAGAAGCTTAGAGGGATTTGCTTGTCCTGAACCTCGAGTGTGAAAGGTGATGCTCCTGAAGAGGCCTCGCCGAGCTCCTCCTTAGATTTATGGAACTCATGTTGCACCTCGTCCAGGCACCGATTTACCGAGCTCATTTGTGCCCGGAGGGAGTCCGTCAAGTCAGACGATAGGGTGTTGGCTCAGGGCTACCGGTACGGGGACGTCGAAGGCTTCGCACGTCGTGTGCGGGCATCAGTCTCGAGCTCAGTCATCATTCGGGCAACGCGACAATAGTCGTTGTCGTGAGCTATTGGGGAGCCAGGGGCGGTGCCAAAGAGGATGGGGGCTGAGTGGGAGCCGGGGATGGCAACTCCCTTTATGGCACTGGTAGGAGCATTGGGAATTGCCCGGGGGGCGAGACGAGGGGAACGATGGTATGCATCATTCCCACCAAAGCTTGAACTTGGTGTGTCAGGCTGAGGAACACCTCAATGGAGACGGAAGGTTGCGCAGCAACCATTCCCGGGGGCGATAACCCCGGGTCAGTGAACAGCCTTCAGTAGCACCCCCTGGTTGCTAAGGTGGCCTCTTGTTTGGGGGGAGGTGGGTGTTGCTCCCTGAGCCCAGGGGTTGAGTGGCGGTTATTTCCCGAGCGTTCGGTCGGGTTGCCTGGTTGAAGTTGATCCTGCATCATCGGGCTCTCCTTTTAGAGCCAATCTGATGGTGTATCCTTTATATCATGGCAGGGTGGGCTAACACGGCTTGGTTCAGTCCCGAATGCGCAGGATCATTCGCGTTAGCACTCAGTCGGCGAGGATCGTGGTCCGACAAGGTCGGGCTTGAGCTCTGGAGTCGAAGTTGGAGACTCCCTCGGGCTGGCCGCTTACTTCTTGGCCTTCAGTCCTTGCACACCGATCGAGGTCGGGAAGGGGCTCCCGACCTCAACCCCTCCGAAGATCTAGTTAGACCTGAGTGGCCAAAAAAAACCTCCCTCTGCTGGCCTTGCGAGGAGCTTTTTATATCTCCCCCCGAAGACCGCCCGTACCTGTCACATTTATGGTTGCCGATCCGATTTTTGCAAGGCAGCATTGTGCTCGGGCAGTGCCATCCCAGCATTTGCGGGATGGTACCATGCTCGAGAGATGCCATCGCAGCTTTTGCGGGATGGTTCCGTGGTCAGGCGGTGCCGTCTTGACTTTTGCGACGCAGCACCGTGCCCAGGTGGTGCTGTCCCGGCTTTTGCGAGGCAGCACTGTGCTTGGGCAGTGCCGTCCCAATTTTTGCAGGGCAGCATTGTGCTTGGACTGCTCCGTCCTGACTTTTGCAGGATGGCATTGTGCTCGAGCGATCATAGCTGTGAACAGTGGCCGATGGGCGGGTTACCAATATGTGCCCTGTCAGCAACATAATCTTGAAGCACAATAATGAAGGCAAGAGTTTAGATTCCTTGGTCTACTTGGTGAATTCCGTGACACGAGTCGGCGAACACAGGAAGAGCATTGAATCCGATAAACCCGACATCCATTGCCAGGGTCAGGAGCTCCTGCTTTGCACTCTCTTAGCCCCCGATGGTGTAGATCAACATGCAGATATCTTACAAGTAGATGAACTGGTCTCTCTAAGTCACCTCTGGAATTACTAGAAGAATGCATTCCATCACGATCACCTTCCCCTTTTTAGGAAAAGCCTTCCAACAATTCTTCGGTAACTTGGCGCAATGCTCAACAGTCCAATCATGAAGAATCCACTATATTTACATAATAATGTAGGATAAGTAAGTCATACTAATCTCACTATAACCATCATTCGAAAGGTAAACAATTGATATCCCCGATTGATTTCTCTCCTAATTCAGAGGTTTGATGAATTAGTAAAATGTCCTCTGCGGAATCAGAATCAATTTCCTCCTCGACACAATCAATAAGCATGGATTTTTTTGGGCTGTAATAGTCATGGAGTCTTTGTCAACGTTGGTGCACTGCTGTAATAAGTCGAGATCAAAGGTGGTTGAAGTGGCATTGTACATAGTCCCTAATTTATTGCCAGAGACGTGCGATTGATGCAGAAGCCAGAAGGAAAACAGTGGTAGCATGTTTTACATAGTGATCGAAATATCAAAATTGATCAAAAATAATAATAATAATATAATAAAGATTTTGCTGCTTTTAACTTTCTAACATAATAGTTGGCCATATAAATACATTTTTTTTGTCAAAATAATTGGTAATATATATAAAAAAGATAAAACTAAAACAGTTAAATTAATTAAGTAGAGTTTTAAGTGTAGTAACTTTTGTTTACTTTAATGGTGTAGAACGAAGACAAATCAATGGTTAAGATGATTTTGTGCAATGTTATAGGTTAGTATTTGAGTCTCGAAATTGTAGGAAAGAGATTGTAAGCCATCCTTTTCTTCTCATATATATAATAACTGATGGACATATTTTTCTTAGAATTCCGCCAAATGAAAATTAGCACATGTATGTACGAAGAATATTCAAACGATAGAAATTGTAATAATGATCTTGAAAATAATACAAATCTATCAAATAGTCTTTCAACCATGCCAATCAATCTCATATACATACTTATATCTTTGGTAGACTTGGACCAAAGAGATTAGAGGTTCAAATCCACCAATCCTCATTTGGCGGAATTGACAAGATGAAGAACTCTCTGAATAAGCATTCAAAGGATAAAAAAAGCGATGACCCCATACACTGTCTTTCAAAATTAATCATCAAAAAGGTTGATATTAACTCAGGAGCCATTGAGATAAATCCTTCATGCCTTATTTTTAAATATAGTTTGGAGAACATCCGAACTACTTTTCGCCATTGAATCATGCAAATGGTGTGACTGAAGGACGAGTATATAGATCTGTATAACTAATGAATGCTGCAATCCTGCCTCCTTGCTGAAAATATAGAAGAAGAAAGAAAGAAAGAATATTCTTTTAGATAATCACCTCCAACTAGGGATACAATAAGTACTTATCCACCCCCTCCCCCTTCATAGGATTGACTTGGCGATATTGGTTGACTTGGAAAAGTCAATAACACGTTTTTCGAAGTCAGCAAGCATCCCTAAACTTATTCCGATTGTGTTGCCACCTTAAGTAAGTAATACGTTCTGATCGAGAAATGTGACCAATCAGTATTTATTTATTTTTAGCATAGAATAAGTAACAAAAATGGGATTCGAGCTAAGGATCGTAATACTATTAATTAAAATTTTTACCAACCAAATTAATTAACACAGTCAAAATATATCAACTATCAATCGATAAGTACATCTGCTACACCAGACAAAACATCAACTTAAATGATTAGATGGCACAAATAGTTCAATCGTTGATAGAAAAATAATTGAAAATGATAAGCACAGTCGACGATGAAGATTCGGCATTATTATAAAAAGATATACCGCATTGGGATCACCGATTCTAGTTCCAAGAAAAATAGCTTTGGTAGGTTTTTCCTTTAGTAAAGCCTCTAAGCCAGACTTGAAATCTGAGCGAATAGTTTCCAGTTGCAAGTTATAGCTATAGAAAAAGGGGCAAAAATACAACTAGAGTTACAATCTTGGACACACAAATTCTTCACCTTAAAACACACAACTTAAACAAGATGTTGCATGACATAATTCAAGCAGAAAGGAGCTTTCTTACGCAGTGGTAGTTTCATAGGTAAATGAATTAATCTCGGGGAAGGCACTACTAGGGCTCTCAAAGTAGATGGTTCGTATTGGACAATTTAGCATGCTATCTGATAGATTCCCTTGAAAACATTCTGATTTCCCTTTATGCAAATAATAGCCGGCCCGGAGTAAATGCAGCAAAACCTGCACCAAGAATGTAATTGGAACTAGTGCTAGAATATGTTACGAACACAACAAAGACACATGTGAAAACATTTACAGTTGAGTCCTTTCCTCCATTAAAGCTGAAAGCAACCTGCTCGAACCTGTTAAAACGAAACATTTAGCAGAGTATAATTAGCTTTCACTCTATTCCATATTACTAACATAATAAAAAACAATAAAGCTTCTGAACTTTTGCAAATCCATGAGTTAAAAAATCTGTTCTTCATACTTAATTTGGCAAGTCAAAACAAGAACAGAGCCCGAAGAGGCCAATTATCTTGTGGAGCATGAAACATTAAACTACAATATATTAGTGAAGCTTGCATCAGTCATTCTACATAGTTCGCGGTATTAATGGCTCACCAATATCTTTTCCTCCAATATCTAAAGACAGCACAGATGTTTTCTCTCTAGCAACTTTTCTGACATTTTCCTGTGTGACTAATCAGCATATCCACATTTGACTTCAATGAGCCTTTTGATCATCTGCATTATCGATAGTCTGAACGACCTCACAGTCAAGATCTAAGAGAGGTGAGCAGTCCTCTTGAAGTATTCTTGTGTTTGTTATTCGGTATACCATTAACATATATGTGACTTATTCGAGTGTTTTTTGTTCATTTGCGTGATAGTTTAGGTATACCAATATCGGTATACCAATAACAAAATAGTTGTTTGTTATTCGGTAACCTCGGACTCATGAGCAAGAGACGTGAGCAATCATCCGACGTGTCGTCTGAAGTATTCCGTGTCAAGACAAAATAGTTGCCTAAACTGGTGCACATAAAGTATGCATTCAAACTATAGTTAAGATTATAATTTCTTAATCTTTGATAGGTACGACTGGTATACTATCACCATATATGTGACTAGTCAGCATGTCCACGTTTGACTTGAATGAGGCTTTTGGTCATTTGCGTGATAGTTTAGTAACCACCTACTCATGATCAAGCGACGTGAGCAATCCACCTACTTGTAGTACACAAGTATTCTTTTGTTTTTCTATCTTCTGTCCAAACAAAATAGTTGTCCAAATTACTGCACATGAAGTATGCATTGCAAGCAAAATATGATATAATAAATCTAGAGCTCTTACTCTTCTCGCCAGTGGCATGCATGCATCAAGACATTTGACCTTTTGCGTACCTCCACGCTAAGATATTGAGTGCTTCGACGCATATAAATCTCATCGCAACGATTACTCCCTTATCAATTTGATCCGGGTTCATAGAGCTCCTCTCTTCCTCCTCCATTATCGCTTCCCTCTTCATCATCTCTCTTTGTAAGGATGGGATTCACCAAGGAAGTGGTGCAGCAGATGAGCCCCGAGGAGGAGGAGGAGGCACGCATGCTCGCCATGAGGCTGGTGACGGGATCCTGCCTCTCGATGATTCTCAATGTGGCCATCGAGCTCGAGCTCCTCGAGATCATCGTCAAGGCTGGCCCCGGCGCCAAGCTGAGTCCCGACGACATCGCCACCCAGCTGCCCACCGAGAACCCACAGGCGGCCGATATGCTAGACCGGATCCTCCGCCTGCTCGCCGCCAACGGCGTCGTCAGTTGTTCTGTGGAGTCCGGCGACGATGGGCGCCCCTCGTGCAAGTACGGGGCCACGCCTGTCTGCAAGTACCTGACCAAGAACGAGGACGGCGTGTCCATGGCCGCTTTCTGCTTGCTGGTCCATGACAAGGTCACCATGGAGAGCTGGTAGTCGACGGAGCCAACAACGTCTACTCTTACTAGTTTCTTCTCGCACTAAAAAGTTGGCCGAAGGATTAATCAGCTCATTGGTTTTGCCTCGACAACGATCGCAGGTACTACATGAAGGATGCGGTGTTGGAGGGCGGCATCCCATTCAAGAAGGCCCACGGCATGACGGCGTTCGAGCACCACGGCAGCGATCCACGGTTCAACAAGCTGTTCAACGACAGCATGAGGAACCACTCCACCATCTTGATCAAGCAACTGCTGGAGACCTACCGCGGCTTCGACGACGTCAAGGTGCTCGTCGACGTCGGCGGCGGGACCGGCGCCACGCTCCACATGATCACCTCCAGGCACCCGCACATCAAGGGCATCAACTTCGACCTCCCTCTTGTCATCGCCAGCGCACCGACCAACCCAGGTTCGCCATTTATATCAGACATGCGTCACTGTCATAGTGCCTACCTCTTACGACGAAGCAAAAGAATTCATAAACTTGGGATGCGTTGACTCCATGCAGGTGTAGAGCACGTCAGCGGCGACATGTTTGAGAGCATTCCGGGTGGAGGAGACGCCATTTTCATGAAGGTCAACATTTAGATTTTTTCCTTACTCATTTGATGTTTGAGGTTTTGGTTAGGCATCATGTCGAACTTATCAAGAAAATTTGAAGGTTATTAATGAAAGATACCACTCTTCAAACTACTCGAGACATATCAATCAACCAAATGAAAAGGGTAAATCAAGCGGGACTCACCACAATGATGCAGATTAACTAAATTGATAGACAAACAATAAAAAAGAATGAAGGAAAAATATTTACAGTTTAAGATCGAGGAGATGGAGTCAAAGAAAAAGCACACAAGACACAAATATCGTCCTCCTCTTCCTCATAGGGTGGAGACGCGGAGCTATGCATCTATTTGCAACAAGTTTGACATCTCATTAGTCTTTATCGACGTAAATTTGCAGTGGATTCTTCACGACTGGACTGATGAGCAGTGCGCGAGAATACTAAAGAACTGTTGGAAGGCTTTGCCGGAGGAAGGGAAGGTGATAGTAGTGGAATACTTGCTTCCCGTGATTCCGGAGCCCGATTCCAGATCGCAAGGTATTTTTCCCTTGGACATCGGGATGATGATTCACACTGGAGGGAGAGAGAGGACGCAGGAAGAGTTTGAGGCAATGGCCAAGGAAGCAGGGTTTACAGGGTTCAAGGCCACCTACGTATCTCTCTATTCTTGGGTTATGGAGTTCACAAAGTAGATAAAGAAAGATCTATGTGATGTGCTGCTGTAGTAGAGTAGAAGATATATATGCCTTATGTATTGCTTTCAGCTCCCTGCTATAGTAAGCCACCACGAGGTCGATGGACCTCCGAATGGACTTTGCTACGCTTTGAAATTAGACTTTGCGACAGTGCTGTAATAAGATTCCAAAAGTTATATGTTTATGAAGGTTTTGCTCGTATGTTGTTGGAAAAAGTTCACATTTCAAACAGAGATTTGAATAGGATTTATAATAGTTCTACATGACCTAATCATCATAGAAAGTCAGCTTATAATTTAATAATTATTTTTAAAATTTTATTAGACTGTAATCAGTTTTGCTCGAGCTCAAATAGCAGTAAAAAAAAAACAAATATAGAGTAGTGGTAAATGCGGAATAAATTCTATTTGTTTGCTCTTATCCTACAAGTGTTAACATTATTGGAAGGATAAGAAAAAATATTCTCGAAATGGTTGTAATCAGTTTTGCTCAAACTCAAATAGCATTAAAAAAAGAGAAAAAATTTATTGGAGGGATAATTGTAATTATCCGATAAAATTAAAATTCGTCCAGATGCTGAGTTCATAAACAATCCAATATCGTACAAGGCAACGACCATGTATACCCTGTTAAATATCAAATTTTGATGATAAAATCATTTGATAAGTGTTTATGATTTGATATGTGTTTTGAGTAACGTAGGATGCTTCGATCAAGATGAGACAATTAAAACAGAAAAAATCATGTTAGGCTGGAGGAACATGTTAGAAGATTGGATGTTAAGCCGGATGATCGGTTGATATATTGACAGAAGGCTTCAGACCATGGATTCGGGCATCGAGCCAAGAAGAGCAGATGTTGTGCCAAGGATATCGGAGTTGCAGAGGTCAACTACCGATTGGGTAATAAGCTGCAAGAGAGGACGATGTAGTGAAGAATCGGATGAAGCGTTGATGGACCAATGATATGTCGGACAACATGATTCAAGCTTAGTAATAATTGTTTAGATTGAAGTGTATTTTTTACATATGTAAGATTAACTATGATAGTAAGGTATAAATCAAAATGAAGTCTCGGAGTTAAGAACGTGATTTCGTTAGGAGTTCGAGAGTTCGTCAGAAGTCCGGACGTTCGTCGGAAGTTCTGTCGGAATTGACCGAGAAGTCTCAAAGCTTGCTAAAGAAGCTCATTGGAACTCGCCAAGAAGATCATCATGAAGTCCAGGAGCTTGCCGGGAGTCCACTGGAACATTGCCGAGAGATCGTTAGAAGTTCGTCGGAAGAAACCTAGACTTACGGACTTTGTTTAGCTTAGTAAATGTCTTAAAATTTATAGTTAGCACATAATTAGGATTATAATTGGGCCAACTTAATTAGGGGACAGTTGGGCCCAAGTTTGAGTTGTGTTGGGCCAAGAGAAAGGCTCAAACAATGACCGAACAAATGAAACCGTCGTGGCACAGTCTCCGAGACTGTGTCAGGCGGTGGTACTGCCAGTCTGGGCGGTGGTACCACCCAACGTAGTCTTCCAGGCGATGGTGTCGCCCAGTGTTAGGTTGTAGGTAGTGGTACCGCCTGTACCTTGAAATTTCAGGGGTTTGAATTTTGGGCTCCAAATTTGAATCTATTTGGAGCCTATAAATACTCCAGGCTATTCTTGCATGGATTAGTAAGAAATATTGAGTAAAACTCTATGATTCTAAAGTTGTAAACCTTAGAAAGTTGAGTTCTCTCCTCCCAATGCTTAAAGAGAATTCTAAGGGAGGTGTGAGAGGGATACCTTGTAAAAGAGGATTGTAAAAGGTTATCTCCTAAACCTGTGAAAAGGGGAAGAGGGATGTAAAAGGGTAGTTAGTCTTCACCCATTGAAAGAAGACCGATAGTAGATGTCAGTGGCCTCGATGGAAGAGGAATAGACGAAGTGGATGTAGGTCACGACAACCGAACCACTCTAAAATCTGGTTTGCATTTATATTTGAGTAATTTACTTTTATAGCAAACTGCCTTTCCTCCTTACTGTGCTTTTACTACTCCTATGCTCGCATACATTTTCAAATTAAGATCTTTACGAAACGATTTTCGTCAGAATCAGTCTTAATCAAAACGAAAGGTTTTAAACCGACGTTTTTACTGTTGCACTAATTCCCCCCCCCCCCCCCCCCCCCCTCCCCCTTAGTGCCAACCCTTTCTTAACAATTGGTATCAGAGTCTTGTTATTTCTCATTTGGTTTAACATCCAAGAGAAATGACTCTTTTCGGCTTTCAAAATAGACTTTCTCTCATTCGTCCTCCATTGTTCAATGAGATGGACTACACATATTGGAAAACTCGAATGAAAGTTTTCTTACTTTCTATGGATTTAAATTATGGAGTATTGTGGAAAACGGTTTTCGAATGTCTTCTCTTCCAATGAGCCATTAGAATGATTTGGAGAAGAAGACTTTTTCTTTAAATACTAGAGCTATGATGCTATATTTTGTGCCTTAGATAAAACTGAGTTTAATCAAATTTCTATATACTAGACGGCTTTCGATATATGGCATACTCTCGAAATCATACACGAAGGCACTAGTAGAGTAAAAGATTCTAAGATAAATCTTTTAATGCATGATTTTGAACTTTTTCATATAAAACAAGCGAAACCGTTATTGACATATACACCCATTTTACGGATGTCATCGATGGTTTAAAAGCTCTTGGCAAATGTTTTTCAAATCATGAACTTGTGAATAAAGTTTTATGCTCACTTTCTAAAACTTGGGATTCAAAAGTAACGACTATTCAAGAATAAAAAAATTTAAACTATTTCCCTCTCGAAGAACTTGTAGGGTTTTTTATGCCTATGAAATGATGTGCAATGCATGTGAAGAACTCAAGAATAACCTTCTAAAGAACAGAAATGATTTGAGACTTAGAATAATTGAAGGCCACTCGAGCATAAGCTCAAGTGATGGTGAACTTGAACTCCTCATGAAATTTAAAAAGTTCATGAAACAACAATAAAAAATTAAAAACAAACTTAAAAAGAACACAAATTGGGATGAAACGAGTGCATCCAAAAAAGAGGAGCAAACTGATGAAGACGGAGTGGCGAACCTTGCTTTGGTGACTCTCATCAATGAGGTAAACAACTCAAACGAAACTCCTTTAGTTTATTTTGAAATTACTTGATATTTTTCATGAGTTATTTTTAATTTAGTTTAAGAAAATTATATAATTTTTCTTAAAATTGTATGTTTACTAATGTAATAAAAATATAAAAAATTAAGAATCATGCTTACCTTTCTAGTGATCATAAAAATTACATGTTTTATGATAAAAAAAATAAAATGATTTTGATTAAAAATGCCTTATGAAATCAT
This sequence comes from Musa balbisiana, assembly GCA_004837865.1. NCBI lineage: Eukaryota > Viridiplantae > Streptophyta > Magnoliopsida > Zingiberales > Musaceae > Musa > Musa balbisiana. Next base: position 20,265,013 of record CM017189.1, read on the forward strand.
GTTTGATGTTTTAATGATGTAATAATGTAATAAAATGTTAGATATAAATCTAATGCTTGTACACCTAACAAGATTAGTTTAAGAACCATTAATATGTATCATGTTGATTTCCGTATTATTTCTCGATTTTGATTGAAGATGCTCTATGATTAATGAAATCATGTTTAATTTGAAGTAATGATTTAAGATCATGCTTAATGAGTTTATATTTCAAAATTATGCATAATAATTCTTGAGATTTATGGATTACGATTTTTAAGGTAATGAAAGTGGCTTTTTCGGTTTTAAAAATGATGCATGTTTTAATTTGACATAAATAAAAAAGACATACGTATATGAAATAGTGTAAGTGTCATGCTTGACAATTGTATATTTAATGATGCATAACGATGTAATGAAAATATTAAATGTTTTGATACCATGATTGACGAGTTTATGCATGAGATTTTAAAGTTATACATGATGATTTTTATGATTTATTGATCTTGATGATTTTTGTAATAAATCTTGCACTTTTATTTTAAACAATGATATATATTTTGATTTGACATAAGAACAAATACTTGAGCATGCTAATATAAAGTCCATCACACAAATTGAAACTAAGGAAGTTTAGATATCCTTAAGAATTATTTAACATCATATTCAACGAAACAATGCTTAATGTCTTAATGAAAATGTAATGATGATTTGAAAGCATGCTTAATGAGTTTATATATCAAACTTATGTATGATAGTTTTTACGATCTTTTGAAAGTTCTTTTTTGGTGTTAATGAATGATACATGCAATTGGCATAAAAGAAAAGAATATGCATGTATGAAATCAATCAATAAGTTGAAACAAAAAGAGGAAAGTATTTTTCTTGAAAACTTCTCAAATCCCTACCTTATCGATTTATCACTAAGAGATAAATAAAATTATTTATGCCATTTTGAATCTCTTGAAAGTAATGTTGAGATTTTGACGATTTGAATTTGAATGAGTTTTATCAAAATCATGATCTTGATTTCTTGAAATTGTATGAGATTTTTTTTTAATCAAGATCTCTTCTTTGTACTCCTATAATTTTTTTTTGGATGAGATTTACTATATGAATCATGTCTTTTGGTATTTATATGATCTTATCTTATATGTTTATTTTTGTATAACTCCATGTATTCATTACCCAATTAATTTTTCTTGATGAGATGAAATAAATATGAGGAAATGAAATTATGCATGAAATACAAATGAGAAATTATGATCAAGCATGATAGGATGTAATTTGGCAAATTGGTAACATCATAATGTGAAATATTTATGATTTAGAATGATGCATGCAATACTTATGATTTTATTATAATGATGTACAAATAAGATTGATACTTTACGTTTGTCATGATTTGAAAATTGTTGTAAAGGGAAAAGAATTACAAACATTGTATTCTTCCCTTCTTTTTGACAATGACAAAGGGGGAGAAATATTACTAGCTCAAACATTGCAAAGGAAGCAAAAATTTGCTAGCTTACAAATTGCATGGAGAAAGAAGTGCTAAACTTACACATCTTTAATTATCTTTAATTATTGCTAGCTTACATAATGATAAAATTGAAAATTATGTTTATTATGTAATGATTTAAATTTGAATATCTCAAACACTTAAAAAGTTACACTTCTCCTTTTCGTTGATGACAAAGGGGGAGAAGTATGATTATGTTATACATGATGACATGTTTTAAATATTCATAATGAAATTTGTAATGACTTGAATTAAGCTTGAATTCAAGGTTATATCAATATGGCATATTGATAGGGGGAGTTTGCTTAAACTCTGAGAGTTAAGATTAACTCCGTCATCAATTGGTTGTTATCATCAAAAGGGGGAGATTGTTGAATCTCAGATTTTGATGATGAAACCAATTGATAAGTGTTCATGATTTGATGTGTTTTAAGTGACGTAGGATGCTTCGATTAGGATGAGACAATTAAAGTAGGAAGAATCATGTTAGGCCGATGAAACATGTCAGAAGATTGGACGTCAAGCCGGAGGATCGATTGACGTATCGACAGAAGGCTTCAAGCCATGGATTCGGGCATTGAGCCAAGAAGAGCGGATATTGCACCAAGGATATCGGAGTTATGGAGGTCAACTATCAATTGAGCAATAGGCCGCAAGAGAGGATGATGCGGCGAAGAATCAGATGAAGCGTTGATGGACCAATGACATGCCGAACAACATGATTCAAGCATAGTAATAATTGTCTAGATCGAAGTATATTTTTTACATGTGCATGATTAACTACGATAGCAAGGTATAAAGCAAAATGAAGTTCTGGAGTCAAGAACGAGATTTCGTTGGGAGTTTGAGAGTTCGTCGGAAGTCTGGACGTTCGTCGGAAGTTCTATCGGAATTGACCGAGAAGTCCCAGAGCTTGCCAAAGAAGCTCATCGGAACTCGTCAAGAAGATCATCATGAAGTCCAGGAGCTTGCCGGGAGTCCGCTGGAACATTGTCGAGAGATCGTCGGAAGTTCGCCGAAAGAAACCTAGACTTACGGACTTTGTTTAGCTTAGTCAATGTCTTAAAATTTGTAGTTAGTATATAATTAGGATTAGAATTGGGCCAACCCATTTATGGAACAGTTGGGTCCAAGTTTGGGTTGTGTTGAGCCAAGAGAAAGGCCCAAACAATGACCAAATAGGTGAAACCGTCGTGGCATAATCTCCGAGACTATGTCAGGCGGTGGTACCGCCTGTACCTTGAAATTTTAGGGGTTTGAATTTTGGGCTCCAAATTTGAATCTATTTGGAGCCTATAAATACCCTAGCTATTCCTGTATAGATTAGTAAGAAATATTAAGTAAAACCCTGTGATTTTAAAGTTGTAAATCTTATAAAGTTGAGTTTCCTCCTCCTAAAGCTTAAAGAGAGTTCTAAGAGAGGTGTGAGAGGGATACCTTGTAAAAGAGGGTGTAAAAGGTTATCTCTTAAACTTATGAAAAGGAGAAGAGGGGTGTAAAATGGTAGTTGGTTTTCACCCATTGAAAGAAGACCGATAGTAGATGCCGGTGGTCTTGACGGAAGAGGAATCGGCGAAGTCGATATAGGTCACGATGACCGAACCACTCTAAAATCTAGTTTACATTTATAGTTGAGCGATTTACTTTTATAGCAAAATGCGTGTTCTCCTTACTATGCTTTTACTACTCCTACGCTCGCATACGCTTTTAAGTTAAGATATTTACGAAACGATTTTTGTCGGAATCAGTTTTAATCAAAATAAAAGGTTTTGAACCGATGTTTTTACCTTTGCACTAATTCACCCCCCCCCCCCCCCCCCCCTTCTTAGTGCCGACCCTTTCCTAACATATCCAATTTTCATAACTAAATTTTGTTCAAGATCTAATTTCACATATACAATATACAATAGGTCTTGCATCGAACGACTCACTCCATTCTTATAAGAAAAGAGTATCAAATCATGGTCTATATATTTTAAAAAATTATTATTATCTTTAGGTATATAACAATAAATTAGAAGAATATCTAAAACAATATCATTCTATCCTGTCACATGATTTTTCGAAATAGATTCTCCTTTGGGACTATCTGTATTATTTTAAATATTATTTTTTAATAACATTTAGTACTAATTCTTTAATATAATTTTATAAGTTATTAGTATAGACCCCGATTATAATACTTATATAATAATATAAAATAAAGTTTAAATTATCCTATAAATGATATAATCTTTATTGTAATTCAAATCTCATAAGCATACCATCCTAAGCCACCTTAGCAGCTACCATCCTAGGCCACCTTAGCAGCTATTAGACAAAACTTAGAGATATAATTGTAATCAACATAATTATTGAACATCCCAAGCCATCACTAGATTTCTTTAATCTAATTTATGCCTAAATAATTCAATAATAAAATAATAACTATAATACTTATTGAACATTAATAAATATAAAAAAAACTCATATGATTATTATAATGATGAAACATAAATCATGCCTTCATGTGAAAAATAAATATTATTTCATAATTTTAAATATATACATATAAATAATCGAATAAATATCCAAAAATAATAATTGGATTCTATTTGTCACACGTAAAAGTTTATTCAATATGAGAAAACTATAAAAGGAAACTATAATTTCTATTGTATTTTCATGCATGCAATCCTTATATTAATCAATCTTATTTAATTGGGCAAACTTAGAATTGAGCTAAGCATCAATGTAATCAAGTGAACCAAAAATTAAAATTGATCAAAATAAAAAATTAATCAAAATTAATTTTTTCTAAATTCGATCTAAGACTTGTTATGATCAAGTTCGATCAAATTATTTGATTAAAATAAATTAAATATTAATTTTATAATTAGGACATAAATAAAAAATTTAAATTTTAGAAGTGTAAAATAATGATTTTAACTTAGAATATATAGAGGAAATTTTCTATTTCCTAGGGGCAAATTAGAAAGTAAAAAAAGAGACAGAATAAAATTATTTTGAGGTAAAACTATCCTTTTGAAGAAAACCCTAATCTCCCTACGCACGACCATTGCCGTGCGCGATTATCGCCTATGCATGACGGCACAACCACTACGATGGACAGTCACCATCGTCACCTACGTGTGACTATCAACAATGGTCCATCGATCAAATATGAGAAACCTTTTATTATTGGGAAGCGGTTAATAAGATAGACTGGATATAAAAACAGATCAACAATACTGATAAATCATTCATGTATTGTAAATAAAAATTAATTAATACTTTTTTGAGAGTGAAATGTACTAATAAATAGATCTAAAGTGTTTGATTATAAACATAACGGTGAAATCAATTATAAACATAAAAAAACATAATATATTATTATGTTTCTTTTTCTTTCTTCGTTGATGTGGGTTGTGCATGCAGACAGTTCTCTTTACTTTCTTCTTTTTCCTTCTTTTTTTTCTTTCTTTCTTTCTTTCTTTTCTTACATCTAATTCAAATAACTTCCTCTTGGACGACTACTACTGGACCGATCATTCTTATGACTCACTGCAAATCCTTGACAAAGTTTGGCTAAAACATCAATTTTATTAGCTTATGATGGTCAAATACTTCATTTATTAAGAAATATTCATGTGTGATAGAGCTAAAAAAAAATCTTATATTGGTAAATATCGAACGAGTTGGATGATAAATTTTTTAGTCTAATTCACAATATAGCAGTTTACCTCTTGGATTAAATTAGATTTGTAAAAACAAAAAGGAGTGAGTAAAAAATAAGGATGCTTAAAGAAAAACCTTGAATGTGAGAGAGAGAGAGAGAGAGAGAGAGAGAGAGAGAGAGATGATGATGATTGAAAAAAAAAAAAAAAGGCATAGCATTAAAATAAAAAGAGAGAGAGAGAGAGAGAGAGAGAGAGAGAGAGAGAGAGAGAGAGAGAGAGAGAGAGAGAGAGAAAGAAAGAAAGAAATTTGAGTCAAAATGAGAAAAAATGAGTCAAGATGAGCCTAATAACTTATTGTGTAGGATATTCATGTTTGATGAGAGATTGAAAAGATGTGGAATACCTTTCAGATTTAGAAAAGAACTAAAAGAATAATCCTATTAACATATATGTGAGTCTAGCCTACAATTTAATTGTTAAACTTTTGAGTTAAACTAGTGTATTACTCGGAATATATTAACTCTAACTAGTTTGACTTTATCCACGTTACCTATTCTTAAGAGTAAGAGATGGACAATTGAATAGGGAGAGAATGTTAGAAAATATTCATTTATGAGAAGAATTTAAAAAAAAACTAAAATATTAATACCACATTGCGAAATATTGAGAGAGTCGAGTAACATATATTTAAATCTAACTCATAATTTAATTATTTAAATTTTTAGATTGAATCGATGCCTAACTCAATATATATTAACTTTGAATAATTTGAGTTGCATATTTCATCAATGAAATAATTTTAGTTCCTCGTTTGTCACATTTGGAAGCATATTTCTCTCTGCTAAGTAGCAGAGCATTCCGATCCAACGGGTCTTATCGGAAGTTTATTTAGCACACCAAATAAAAAGTATTCATCAAGAACAGAATCTTGAAGCACAATAATCAGGACAAGAGTTCAAATTCTCTAGTCTACTTGGTGAGTTCCATGATGCATGTGCCGGCGAACACAGGAAGAGCTTTGAATCCGGTAAAACCAGCATCCATTGCTAGGGCTTGGAACTCCTGCTCCGTTCTCTCTTTGCCCCCGATGTTGTAGGTCGACATGCAGATATCTAACTGGTAGATGTACTGGTCTCTCGGAGTCGCCTCTGGAACTACTGGAAGAATGCATTCCATCACGATCACCTTCCCCTTCTCGGGAAGAGCCTTCCAACAATTGTTCAGCAACTTGGCGCAATGCCCATCATTCCAATCGTGAAGAATCCACTTCATTTGCATAATAATACAGGACAAGTAAGTCGGACTAATCTCACTATAATCATCATTCAAAAGATAAACAATTGATATCCCCTGTTGATTTCTCTCTTAATTCAGAGGTTCGATGAATTAGGAAAATGTCTTGTGCGAAATCAGAATCCATTTCCTCCTCGACACAATCAATCAGCATGAATTTTAATAGTCATGGAGTCTTTCTCAATGTTGGTACACTGCTGTAATAAGTCGACATCACAGGTGGTTGAAGTGGGATTGTCCATGGTCCCTAATTTATTGGCAGAGACATGTGATTGATGCAGAAGCCAAAAGAAAAGTAGTGGTAGCATGTTTTACGTAGTGATCAAAATATCAAAATTGATCAAAGGATTTTGCTACTCTTTAACTTCCTAACATAATAGCTGGTCATATAATTACTTTTTTTAATCAAAATAATTGGTAATATATATCAAAAAAGATAAGACTACAACTGTAAAATTCAGTAAGAGTTTCAAGTGTAGTTACTTATGTTTACTATAATAGCACGGAATGAACCCAAGTCAATGATTAAGGTGTTTTTTGCAATATTTTAAGTTAGTATGTGAGTCTCAAAATTGTAGGAAAGAGATTGGAAGTCATGTCAATCTCATAGAGTTGAAATTGACTTGTGGGCCAACAGGATGGCTGATTGGGTTGCTTTCCACTGGGTCGGTCAGGTAGGATTTGGCGCTCTGCACTCCACAGGGTTGGTCATGTTGGATTGGATTTACCTCTTTGGTCGGGCGTCATTAGTCATTTTGCTCTCAAGATTCATGATAAGAACTTGTCGGTGTCATGATCTTTTTCCCAGGTAAAGGGTCTCCTGCTTCTTGTTGTCTTTCCTTGACAAACCAAATTAGAATTCTTGTAGTGATCAGAAGAGTCCGTCCTCACCTTGAGGAAAATGGCATCTCCACTGGGAACAGCTTCAAACATGTCTCCGCTAACGTGCTGCACTCCTGCAACCAAACATGAACATGAACGGAGATCCACCAGAGAATAACTCTTCTTCTCAGTTAGGTTGGTGTTTATGGTCGAAGGGATCAATATAAGCAGACCTGGCAGGGGTTGTGCGCCGGAGATGACGTGCGGGAGGTCTAAGTTGATGCCCTTGATGTGGGGGTGTCTGGATGTGATCATGCCGAGGGTGGCACCGACGCCACCGCCCACGTCGACGAGCACCTTCACGTCGTCGAAGCCGCCGTAGGTGCGGAGAAGTTGGTTGACGATAACGGCAGTGTGGCCCCGCATGGCCTCGTTGAATATCTTGTTGAACCGTGGATCGGTGCCCTGGTAGTCGAAAGACGACATCCCGTACGCGGCCATCACCGGGAGGCCGCCGGCCAAGACCGAACCCTTCAGGTAGTGCCTGCCATCAGAAACTTCAGCGTTTGTTACTGAAACCAAGTGAGTTCTCTCTCCAGGAACGAGTGAGAATAATACCATAAATCCAGGAAGACTTTATCGTGATGCAGCAGAAGCAGGTTAGCTAGAGAACCATCCTCATTCTCCGTGAGATACTTGCAGATGGGTGCCATGCGGTACTTCCGCGAGCGGCGATCGTCGGCGCCGGCCTCGACGACGCAGCCGACGATCTTGTTGGCGGCGAGTAAGCGGAGAATCCGATCGACCCAAGCGGCTGCAGCCTCCGGGTTCTCGGTCGGCAGCTGGGCGGCAATCTCCTCGGAGCTCAGTGGGGTGGCTGGGCCAGACTTGACGATGATCTGTAAGAGGCCGAGCTCGATGGCCACCTTGAGGACCATGGGAAGGACGGCGCCGCACGACAGTTGCAGGGCGCGCGCGCACGCCTCCTCCTCTTCTGCGGTCAGCTGCAGCACGTCGTTGGTGGCCGGCATATTGCCTATGAGCTGGGAAACAAAGAAGAGCAAGAGAGGAAGGGTATAGTTCTTGAGCGTGGATCGGGGGAAGAGGAAGGGGTGTGACTTTATACTGTGCTACAACTTCAAGTATAAGATGACGGACAACACACCGATCGTCTACGCATTAATATGACAGCGATATGACATACGCAACCCGTAGACAAAAAAATGTGTTTCACGGCATGACAGTGGTAGCATGTAATAATTGATATGACATGCGCAACCCGAAGTCAAAAAAAATTGTGGTTCACGGGCATGACAGTGGCAGCATGTACTACTTATTGACGTGTTTCTCCATCATCCAATAAAGATGATATTTCTCCCTCCTCGATATGACACGTTTGATATCATTCGTATATCGTTGTATCAATGTAAGCATCAACTGCAACAGCTTCACCAAACAAACGTACCGGTCAACTTGAATTGGTCGTGTCGGTCGATTACCACGAGTTAAGTTTCGAGGCAAGATTGATCTTGTCATTCGCACTTGTCATTTGATTAACCTTTGGGTTGCCTGCAAATACGTAACTTGTGGATCCAGTCGATGTGAACTCATGCGCATGCCATGTTGTTCCGATGATCAAGTTGACACGTCTATTGGAGCTATTAATGAAAGAAAAAATTGGAGTCCTTATCCATCCTTTTCTTCTAATATATATAATAACGGATGGACATATTTTTCTTAGAATTATAATATAATAGTGATCATGTGATCAGCCACGTTTAAAATAAAAAATAAAAAAAGAGAAAGAAAACCGATGACTACTTAAAATATATATATTTGAATGTTTAAAAAAATGAATAATAAGCACGTGAAAGTGTTTTAGATATTTGAACGATAGACATTTCAATAAAGTTACCTCAAAAATAATATAAATCTATCAAGTAGTCTCTAATCATTCCAATCAACCTCATAAACATACCTACTTTGGAAATTTATAGATACTTTTGATAGACTTGAACCCAAAAGCGTTAAGGGTTCAAATCCATCAATCCTCCTTGGGGGAATTGATAAGGTGAAGACATCTCTCAAATAAATAAGGATAAAAAGTGATTGAAGCAATATGAGATTCCAATCATCATCTAAGATAAACTTGGTGATAAGAAAAAATTTCACTGTGTCTCACACATTATAAATTTATACCACTTATTAAGAAAACTATTATGAAAGGATAAGGCTAATATTGATTAGTGTTCCAATGTCGCCCTTGAGATTTAAGGATAACTTAATCAAATTATTCCGACATTGATATCCCCTATGTACCAACTCTAAAGTTTGTTAAACTAAAATATTGTAGGTGTCTTTCAAGAAGGACATATCTCCCGTCATAACATAGGAATGGCTACAAAATTTAAAATTTATTTTTGTTGATGCATTCTTGTAGGTTCTATTTGTCTACATTTGACATAGTGGATCTCCGCAAAACTGATCCATGTTGGCATGATGTCGGCAAATGAACAGTCTTGTGATGACCTCATACACTGTCGCTCGAAATTGACATATGTTATCACGTGACACGAATGAAAAAGAATAAAAAGATAATTTTATTTTCTTTTAATTTATTAATTTCATTTAATTTTATATACACTTCTCCCTCGCTGCTGCTGCTGCTGCTGCGTAGAGGCTTTAACAGAAACTGCTTCCTTCCCCTCCGATTCTCATCTGTTTGCTTGTCCATAGGCGTGAGTGGAGATGGCTTCATGGCCCAGGAGGACCTAACCTTCGCCAACACCGCGAGGCCGGACAAGCACCAGGCCGTGGCCTTCCGCTCCGACTCCAACCTCTTCGTGCTCGAGTCGTTGGAGTTCCTCGGCCACCAGGACACCCGAGCTGTCGTTAGCTGCCCCCATGACACAGCTCATAGTGTATATAAAACTTGAAGCTAGACAACAAGTCTTTCATGTCAAATCCGGTGCTTTGGCTTCCTATTTCCATCATGCCATGCCATAAAGCTGGGCTTCTTTGAATAATAAAGTCATGAAACAAGTGAACGGTATCAGAAGCAGCTTTCCAACTTTGCCAAAGCACCAAACTCCGACCATCGAAGAATTAACTAAGAGGCTGTCGATGAGTCTTCATTCTCACCAAGGACACTGTGACTGGGTCCAGCTGACCTATAATAATGCTTCTTACAAGCCTGTAATGGAGGGAGACTGTGCCAAGAGCTGTCACTGCCGAGGGAGGAGGCTTTGGCTTGTGGGTTGCAGGTGTGACCAGGGAGAATGATGCAGCAGTTACCAGGAACTGTGTATGATTGGCATGCGATGCGTCCTCGTTAATTTGTCTTTGTCTCAGCGGGTGATCCATGGAAATATATAGTGTGCCTCCTATCTTGATATTCTTGACCGAAGTTTAATTTTACGAGACGTAATAGAAGATTATAATATAGACAAACAAAAAATAATAACTATGCATTCGTTACGTGTTCCAATCTTTAATAATCTATGATTTGAGTACATAATTTGAATATATGATTTAAAAAAACTCTAATAAATATATATATATTATCTTAATAAATAAAATTATTTTTTTATAATAGATTTTTCTTTATATGAGCGGAGGCACGCCACTGTCATCATCAACCAATTGCTCCACGCCTATACGACATGTGCGACGGATAGGCGCGGAGCAATTGGTTGACGACGTGTGCGACGCACGTCATAGAAGAAGAGTTGTTCTCCGGTAGATCGCCGCTCACGATCATGTTTGGTTGCAGGAGTGCAGCACGTTAGCAGAGACATGTTTGAAGCTGTTCCCAGGGAGATGCCATTTTCCTCGAGGTGAGGACGGACTCTTCTGATCACTACAAGACTTATAATTTTGCCTGTTTATGAAAGAAAACAGTACGTAGGAAACTTCACCTGAGAAAAATATCATGACACCGACGTGATCTTATAATGAACCCAAATCTTGAGAGCAACCTCTCATCACCGGGCGAAATCACTGATGACGCCCGACCGAAGAGGTAAATCCAACATGGCCAATCCTTTGGAGTGCAGAGCGGTAAACCCAAGATGACCGACCAGCAGCCCAATCAGCCATCCTATTGACCCACAAATCAATTTCAACTCTGTGAGATTGATATGACTTACAATTTCTCTCCTTTTGTAACGTACCTATAATATTGCACAAAAATACATATGCCTTCATTCTGTACTATTAAAGTAACCACAAGTTACTATACTTAAAACTCTCTTATCTTTTTTAGATATATTACCAAATATTTTAATAAAAATATATTTGTATTTGTATAATCAACTATTATGTTAAAATTTTAAAAAATTTTTTAATCAACAACACTAACTATACGATAAAATAAATTTTATCCTCCGAAAAATCCTCTTTTTTTTTTGTATTGATCAAATTTGATATTTCGATCACTACGTAAAATATTCTACCACTATTTTCCTTCTGGCTTCTGCATCAATCACACGTCTCTGCCAATAAATTAGGGACCACGTACAATCCCACTTCAACAACCTGTGATCTCGACATATTACAGCAGTGCACCAACATTGACAAATACTCGATGACTATAACAACCCAAACAAATCCATGCTGATTGATTGTGTCGAGGAGGAAATTGATTCTGACTCCGCATAAGACATTTTACTCATTCATCGAACCTCTGAATTAAGAGAGAAATCAATCCGGGATGTCAATTGTTTACGTTTTGAATGATGGCTATAGTGAGATTAGTCTGTGTTACTTGTCCTGTATTATTATTATGTAAACGCAGTGGATTCTTCACGATTGGGCTGATAAGCATTGTGTAACGTTCCTGAAGGATTATTTGTCTTCACGAGAAGCGACAGTTGACTTTTAGGCAATCGTCACCGCATCTAGAGTTCGTCAGTTGGCCACGATGATTTTGGAAGTTGATAAGACATATTTTGGGTCCCAGCCATATCACCAATCATCACGTCTCCGTCAACTCCGCACGACCACTTTTAAGCATCGAAAAAGATTTGTACCAAGGCACTCCTCGGTACATCCCATCTTGGAAAGATCAGGATGATGACGAATGGTGCCGTTCCGTGCATTCTGAGACGACGATCGCACAAAAGTATCACCTCGCCCCTCGGGGATCAGTTGTCGCACCAAACCCGCATACAATCGACCCTCGCACAGTAGTATAAAAATCCCCTAACTAGGGGAGGAGAAAAAAGGGAGAGAAAACTAAGCATTACCTTAATCGTTGAGGGGCCAAAATCGGTAACCATTCGACGACGACCTTTAGTGCAAGAGTGCGGCTACCCCCCGAGGCGCCAGCACCCCAACCGAGAGACACCTTCCCGAAGATGGCGCCAGCACCCTGACGAGAGACGCCCTCCCGAAGATGACGCCAGCACCCCAATCAAGAGGTTCCTTCCCTCGTACGGACTCGGTATCCAGACTTGCGGGTGTGATCACTCTCGACATCGACTCGTGGACTAGGCCGTGTTGACTCATCAGCCACGGTGCATTTGTTCACCAACAGTTTTGGCGTTAGAAGGAGAGCTGATGTCGCAGGAGCTTACCCCGAGGGAGAACTACCAACCGATCACTACCCTCTCGGACTCGGTGATTAGCCCCTCCCCGTCCTCAGGAAGGGGGGTATCCCGGCTCCGACGCCAGATCACTATTAGCGTTTGTTCAACGATCCAGGACTCTCTCCCCCCGGATATGCTACAGGACCCTCGATCGTTTCGCCTGAGGCGTTCTTCGGCTTGGCCAGGCAGGTACAAACCTTGGTAGGAATGATACAAACAATAGTGCCGCTCATCCTGCAGATTGTGCAGCTAATAGCTCCTCTGGCTGACCCGATCCAATAGAGGCCAAATTGGGAGCAAGTCAGGACAGGAGAACCCCGACAGCAAATAACAAACCCAAGAAGCCTCCTCAAGCAGAGTGCACTCGCACCCTATTGAGCCGCTCCACCCCTCCCCGAACTTGATACCTTATCATCGGGCTCGGCAGATGACTCATTCAGGGTCCAGCTATCCGTGGTCAACCGACGCCTAGACGAGTTCCAACGCGGATTCCAGAAGTCGCACGGTCAGTCGGGCGAAGGCAGCTCAGCTGGATCCCCCTTCGTCCAGGAAATATAGGACAAGCATGTGCTGCTCAACTTCAAACTCCAGACGTTGGAGACATATGACGACGACTCCGACCCCACGAAAAATATCGCCGTGTTTAGGGCTCAAATGGCCCTTTACGGCACCTCCAATGCCCTGATGTGTCGGGCATTCCTAACCACCTTCAGAGGACCGGCATGGGAGTGGTTCACCCGGCTGCAGTCATCCTCAATCTTTTCCTTTGATAAGCTTGCTAGGGAGTTCGAGCAAAACTTCCTAGCTAGCGTATGACCCTGACCTTCCATGGCTACGTTGCTCGCGTTTTCCCAACGCGAAGACGAATCGCTCTCCCAGTTCGTGGCGTGCTTCGCCGCTAAAATCCGAGGGTTCCCGAATGCTCATCCCTCTTTGATCATGCAAGCATTTTTGATGGGCCTAAGACCTTCGAGGTTCTTCTGGTCATTGATCGAGAAGTCACCCGTGACCATCCCTGAGATGCTCCAACTTGCCAATATGTATATTGCCGCCGAAGCCCTTATGGCATGAAGGCGCAAGGACAGCAAGAGGCCGAGAGTGGAGCCGGCCCAAGAAACGATTTCAGCGCCACTAGTGCAGCCTCGTAGGAGGCCCGACCAACCCAAGCAACTACTCCTGAGGCCCCCGCCTCTACCTCTGAATATTTCTCGTATTGAGATATTTCTCCAGATCAATGAAAAAGGCCTTCTACAACAACCCAACCCCTTGAAGGCTACTCACAAAGACCGATCTAAATATTGCAGGTTTCATTGGGACTACGACCATGATACGGAAGAATGCCATGACCTCCGAAATCAGATTGAAGAGTTGATCCAAAGAGGTCACCTTGGGCGCTACCTCAAGGAGCCAAGGGAGGCATCTTCGCGTCCCAGGGGCCCTGTCAAGAAACAAATTGACGTCATCACCGGTGGACCGGCAACTAGCGGCAATAGCTCAATGGCAAGGAAAGCCTACACTCGCAACAGGTGGAGAAATGCCCTCAACTTGAGTCCGAGCCTGAAATCACCTTCGGAACCAAAGAGGTCGAACGCTCCCACTATGATGACGCTTTGGTAATCTCCATCCGGATCACCAAAGCTCAGGTAAAGAGAGTAATGGTCGACACCAGGAGCTCTGCCAATGTGCTGTACCTCGACGCCTTCAAGAAGCTCGGCCTAATCGATGGGGATCTCACCCCCATGGCATCAGCGCTCACCGAATTTATGGTGGATTCCATCTCTTCACTCGGGACCACCATCCTCCCCGTCACCATCGAGGAAGAACCGAGGGCCAAGACGATGATGACTACCTTTATCGTGGTCGACCTTCCTTTTGGGAAATCTTAGGGGCGACATCACATGCGCAGCGGAAGATCAAGAAAAACAAAGTCCCCAATTTCCCAAAAGGATGTTCATCGCGTGCAAAGATTGGTGTGTATAAATCCGCGAAACAAACTGCATATAAGATAAATTGTGTTACCTAGGGAAATCGTATATCCCTGTTTCCTTGCAGATCTCTAGGAGAGGATGAAGGAGGTCAAGCGTCCTCCTCTCTAGCGGTGATCCACACAGCAGGGCTGCGACGACGCTCTTCAAAAACTTCAGGCCTACTCTGAGGTGGAGAGGGGGAGGAAAATAGGAGAGGCAAGCAAAGGCTCTAGCCTATGAGGCTCTAAATCCCTCCTATTTATAGAGACCCATTGTCAAACCCTAATGGATCCTCCCCTAATGGATATTGGATCTGCATCCAATTATCCAAGCCTTTTAGATTAGTGGATCAATATCCAATAATCTCTCATGGGCTTTTATTGGATCTCGTCCATGGGATCCAATAATTCAGGGGCTTATTGGATATCCAATAAGATAGGGGCTCCGGTAGATATCTCATATCCAAATCTCTACTCATCGCAACGCCTACTATATATGTGTGACCCTCTAGGCCCAATATCGAGCTGGCCGTGAGTCATAGCTATCAGAACTCCTTCTGGCTCAGTGAATTATTATCTCTATAATAATTCACTTGACTCATCGACTACGGACGTACTAGGCCACTACGTCATAGTCCCCAAACGATACAGGGGAATCCAATCCATTTGACCTGTCTGTCCTCAGTTACCGTGTACCTATAGTCTCTCATCCATCTAATATCCCAGAGACTGTATATCAGGCATGGTGCTGTCAGACCCATACGATTTCTACTCGAGTCTCGCTCTAATCGGATTCTCCGGGTGAACTCTTTCTCTCTCAACCCGAATGACCATGGCCAGGGATTTGTTTGAGCAAGAACACATGGGATATTCCTCTCATGATGCCGAGAGTGAATGATCCTCTATCGACACTCAATAGCCCTCGTAAGGTCGACTGCCACTCCTAATGACCAGCTGTACTAGATCTGAGATAGCCAAACCTATAAGTCTGGTATCAAAGAGTGGAGCACTCATACAGGACATCCTTGGTGTCTCAAGTCTAAGGATCAGATACACCACTAGGACTACGGAATCACTGTCTGACAATAAGGCATCATCAACCATCTAGTATTCCGTAAGCGGATCAATCAGTGAACTCATTCTCCAATGAGCACCTGTACTGTATCCCTAGTGTCCCCACACGAGCAGCTATGAGACCAACTGCATCCATCATATGGACGGGTATACAGCACACCAGTCTGTCCGGTTATCACGATGTCCCTCTCGAGTAACCTATGACCGGGATTATTTAGGATCTGTGTTTAAAGGTGAATCGGTCTCATTATCGTGATCTCATCATGATCCAATTCCCATTGCACAGATCCAAGGACATCACAATATATACATGTATATATGCAATAGACAATATATAAAGTGATAAATGCCAAAATATAATAAGTAAAAAAGATTCTGTGTCAAGTCACACGTGCCATCACTCACATGATTGGTTTGCTGGGCACCTATGACTAGCACTTCCCTCAGCCTACAATGTTATTCTCGACCGCCCGACACTCAACAAACTAAAAGTAGTGGTTTCTACTTACCACCGGGTCATAACATTCTCAACTTCTGCAGGGGTTGGGGTATCCCAAAGCGATCCTGGAGAATCAAGATAGTCCTACTTTACGGCGGTCACCTTACCGGGAAAGTCGCGGCCTCTGCGAGCCCCAGATCCCCATGAGGAAGCTAGGACACCAACACACCTGGAGCCGCCTGAACGACTCATTAAGGTACCCTTGAAAAAGGATCAACTCGACATGACCGTAAGAGTCGGGACAACGCTCCCTGAAGCCAACCAGCTCCAGCTTATCGACTTCCTAAGGAGCAATGCTGATGTATTCGCGTGGTCTTCAAAAGACATGCTAGGGATCGACCCGGGAGTGGCCCAACACCACCTCAACATCCATCCTGAGGCTCGGCCGGTGAAGCAAAAGCCAAGGAAGTTTGCCCCTAACCGATAGAAGGCAATCAGCGATAAGGTCAACTGACTTAGAGAAGCCAGATTCGTAACCAAGATAAAATATCCTCGGCGGTTGTTGAATGTAGTCCTTATTAAGAAACACAGTGAAAGCTGGAGGATGTGTGTTGACTACACTGATCTCAACCGAGCATGTCCCAAGGATTGCGATCCCCTCCCGAGGATAGATCAGTTGGTTGATGCTATCGAGGGCTACAAACTTCTCACATTCATGGATGCGTTCTCAGGCTATAACCAGATCCGAATGGTGCCGCAAGACCGAGAAAACACCGCTTTCATTACCGACATGGAAGTATATTGCTACAAAGTAATGCTCTTCGGTTTGAAGGATGCCGGAGCGACATATCAAAGAATGGTCAATGAGCTATTCAAGCAACAACTCGGGAGGAATATGGAGGTGTACATCGACAACATGATTGTAAAAAGCAAATCGACAAGCATTTACTTGGCCAATCTAGCGGAGACCTTCCGAACCCTTAGACGGTTTGGCATGCGCCTAAATCCATCAAAGTGTGTCTTTGGGATCCGTTCAGGAAAATTCCTCGGATTCTCATCCACTAGAGAGGAATAGATGCAAATCCATAAAAGGTCCGGGCCATCGTAGACATGCAGCCTCCCCGCTCGATCAAAAAAGTGCAGTGCCTCATTGGAAAACTAGCAGCGCTCAGTAGGTTTGTATCGCGTTCGAGCGACAAGTGCCTCCCCTTCTTTTGAGCTCTTCGACAAGCCGACAGCTTTGCATGGACCTCGGAATGCGAAGAAGCCTTCAAAAAGCTGAAGGCATATCTCGCTCAACTGCCCCAACTCGCTCACCCGAGCCGGGCGAAATCCTCGGTCTTTACCTCGCAGCCTTGACGCAAGCGGTCAGCTCGGTGCTAATCTGAGAGGCGCTATCGGCACAGCAACCCATTTATTACATCAGCCACATTCTCGTCGGACCCGAGGTGTAGTATTCCCCGATCAAGAAGTTGATTCTCGCACTGATGAAGACGGCCCGAAAGCTGCGACCATACTTCCAAAGCCCACACGATCAGGGTGATAACCGAAAGCCCACACGATCAGGGTGATAACCGACCAACCACTACGGTAAATCCTCTCCAAGTTCGATGCATCAGGACGAATGCTATGATTGTCGGTCGAGCTCGGCGAGTTTGACATCCAATACGCCCCCAGAACAACTATCAAAGCCTAAGTATTAGCCGACTTCATCTCCGAACTAACCCCCGAAGATCATGCCGTTGAATAGGAACGCAATAAGCGTGCATGGAACCTATATGTGGACGGACTCATCCTTAGTAGCCTGATCAAAGAGACCTATGAACGATCACTTCACTTGTGATTCAAAGCCACCAACAATAAAGCCGAGTACGAGGCATTACTCCACAGGCTACGCCTCGCTCTGGAAATGCATGTGGGCGACCTTGAAGCTTTCAGTGACTCTTAGCTGGTTGTTGGACATATCAATGGGAGCTACGAAGCTTGAGACCCAACCATGGCACTATACCTAGCGGAAGTAAGATGGCTCGCTCGCTGCTTTGACCGCCTCTTGGTTACAAGGGTACCTCATGCACGGAACGTGCAAGCCGATGCCTTGGCTAGGTTGGCCTCCACTCACGACCCGAAAGGAGCCTCGGTAGCCGAATTCCTCATGGCCCCGACAATGCCGACCCATGACGTCGTCGGGACCGAGGTCTCGCCAAGCTGGATGGAGGAAATCCTTTGCTTCAAAAGAGATGGGACACAACCCAACGACACGACAGTCGTGCGGTGATTGAGGTGAACCCAGGCTTGGTACCGAGTGATTAGTGAAAAGTTGTACCAAAGAGCCTTCTCCCAACCCTTCTTGCGTTGCCTCGCGCCACCCGAAGTGGAGACAGTTCTCGTCAAGCTCCACGAGGGAATTTGTGGGGAGCACATCAATGGCCAGACATTGGCCTTCAAGATCCTCAGACAGGGATACTATTGGCCGACCATGCGCCGAGACACCCTATCATACATGCAGCGGTACCAACAATGCCAAAAGCATGCCCGGTTACATCACCAGCCAATGGTCCCTCTTACCCCAATGGACGTGCCCTGACCCTTCGCCCAATGGGGGCTTGACCTCCTCAGGCCCTTTCCTCCAACTTCGGGACAGAGATTCTTCCTCATAGTCGGGGTTGATTATTTTATGAAGTGGGTCAAAACCGAACCCCTAGCATCTATTATAGAAAAACAAGTTCAGGGCTTCATTTGGAGGAACATCATTACCCGGTTCGGAATCCCAAGGGCTATCATCACCGACAATGGAACTTAGTTCAACAACACTAAGTTCAAGACCTACTAACAATCGTATGAGATACAATTAAAGTTTAGCTCGGTCGCACACCCCCAAACCAACGGTTAGGCCAAGGTGATGAATCGAGCAATCCTAGAAGGACTCAAGAAAAGGGTCTCGGGCGCATTCGGGGCCTGGGTAAACGAACTCCCTCGCATCCTATGGATGCTACGAATGACCCCCAAATCCGCCTTGGGAGAATCCCCATTCAACCTAGCATTTAGAACTGAAGTAGTCCTTCCGCCCGAGATGGTATTCTCGACCTTATGCATTGCCACCTTCGAGCAAGACAACTCCGAGGAGGGCCTCAGGGCTAACCTAGACCTCACCGAAGAAAGAAGGGCCAAGGCGCACCTACGCGCCCTTGCATACAAGAAAGCTACGACCCGGCTCTACAACCGTAGGGTCCGCCCGCGGCCAATCAAGGTTAGAGACCTTGTCCTTCGAAAGACTGAAGTAAGCAACCTAACTCGAGCAAGAGGAAAGCTCGTACCGAATTGGAAAGGCCCCTACCAGGTCTACGACGTGATTCAAGAACGAACTTACTGTCTCGAGACCATGGAAGGAAGTCCCCTACCGAGGACTTGGAATGTATCAAACTTAAGAAGATTTTACCCATGACAAAAGTCGAGATTTCAAAAGGCCGATTTCCATTAATTGAAAGAATTATACATGTTGCTGTTGGGCCAATATAAACCCAAAATTTGACTCGACCGAGACAAAAGGAAAAGTTACACCCTTCAATTTGAGGGACCCTCTAGGCTGTCGTTAAAAGGGATCTCGTTCGGCATGTCGATGCTCTAGTCCTCAGGAAGATCGACGAAGGGGTCCGGCTCCACTTCTAGGTCGGGACACTTCACCCGAACGCATGCAAGGGCGACCCGGTACCCAAACTCATAGGTCACTTGCCCCAACCTCACCAAGTCGAGCTAGAATCCCGAGGACTTCTTGTACTCCGTGATGGCCTCCTTCACCCTTTCAGGCACCAGCCGACACTCCTTGGCCAGGGCCTCTTCCATCGCCCGGGATGCAGAACGCGCAGCTTCGACGTTTCACGCCAGAGAGAGCAGCTCGTCGTCCAAAGCCCAAGCTCGCCCTCTACTCTCCTTCAATTGACACTGGGAGTCGACTAGCTCGGCCTTCGACTCCGCGGCACGTTGTTCGGCTGCTGCCACGGCCGTCGGGCCAGGCCTGCCTTTCAGCTCCTCTATCTCCCGACGAAGGCCTGAGTTCACCTCGTCTATGCGCTCGATCAAGGCCATAGTGTAGTGTTGTCCCTGTAAGAGAATCAGCATCAATACCCGTTGTAAAAAAAAAAAACCCACCCAAACAAGGGATTTGGTGCCCGATCCATCAGCACCACAAAGGGTGAACAGTATAGCTGCTTCACTAGCGTCGGATGCAGCACCCCCCACGAGAACTCTTAAGCCGCCAACCCGTCGAACCAGATCTTACTCCCAGCTTTGAGAGTGGGCCATCTGGTGCTGAAAGGAGCCCCGTGCTCCTCCTGCACAAGGTCAACCATGCTAAGGGCCTGGAAGGGCTCCCCCTCGGAGCAACCACGAATGCGGCACAGATCTCGCATCAATTTCGGGCGAGCCGTGGGCCTCTCCGAGGGACCTTCGCCAAAAGAGCCAGCATGCTCCCTCTCCCGTGCCTCTGCCAGGCCCTTGCCCTGGAGGCCCCTGCTCGACTTGCCCATCCTTGATGCCGCCTTCCCATGGTTCGTCGTGCTTTCCGGGACCTTTCGAGTGGCGACCTTGGCTCTCATCTTCGGTCGACCCGTCTCTGCATCACCAGGCGACCTCAACCCTCATGCCGACATCCCCTCCCTCGCGCTCTTGCGTCGGCTACGCCCCGACCATAGAACGGGGCATCCCCTTCAGGACCTGGAGGTTCACCATTTCTGCAAAATAAAGGCATGATCAGCAAGGCGTCGGAAAGAAAAAATAAAAGAAGCACCTCGAGCATGAATCCAATCGTACCCCTATCGGTCGGACTCTGCCCCACATTGACCAACCACTCCTCGGTCATCCCCCTGATGGCCCGAGAAGAGGACATAATCCCCCTCAGTCGCTTCATGCGCTCGGCCTCTTCGTGCAAAAGAAAAGGAGGAACGTTGTTGATCGCCCGGGAAGTCCACCCAACACAAAACTCTCACCCCCGGCTACAACTCACAAAGAAGTATCAGGCCTTCCACCCCTTGTTGGAAGGAGCCCCGCTAATCCTGAACCCACTTCGGGCAGTTAGATAATACCCGCCCCGCCCCTTGCACAGATGGAAAAATGTCAAAAAGAGGTTTCGAGTCGGCTCGATCCTCGCCCCCCAACATTCCCCTAGGAAAACCACTAGATAGCGCCAAGAGTTCGATGTCATTTGGGATGGAAAAATCCCCCACTAGTGGAGGCATTCTTGGATAACCGGGTGCAGCGAAAAACGCAGTCTCACCTCCAAGGCATCTGTGGTTAGCCCGAATCCATTGGGAAACAGATCGTAAGGGCGCTGACCCAAGCACGGAACATGAAGCTCGTAATCCTTTGGGATACTGTAGCGATCTTGGATCGGACATAACAGGTTCTTGGACACTACCGAGTCTACATCGTGCCATGACCTGATTGCTTGTAGGGCCGCAAAAGCCTTCAAGACAGCCGATGATGAGCCGCCCGACGAGGAACTAATTACTTCCGCCCTACAACTACCAGAGCTTGAACTACTAACCTCGAAAACCGACCGACTAGAGGAGAGGGGAGAAGAAGATGAAGACATCTCGACCTCGAAACAACGAGCCGAGTCATAAGCAGAGAACCACAGCCGAAGGTTTATAAAGAGGAAGCTCACCACCCCCAAGCTGACGTTTGGGCTCTCCGAGGAGAGAGATGACTCCCCCAAGCGGCACTTAAAGCCTGCAATAACTCCCAAATTCCTTAGCCTCGAACCTCCTACTAGAAGTCGCTTATGACGGGAAGTCTCCTGCCAAAAGCCGCCCATGACAGGAAGTCTCTCGCCAGAAGCCGCTCGACAAGAAGTCTCCCGCCAGAAGCCGCTCATGACGGGAAGTGTCCCACCAAAAGCCGCCCATGATAGGAAGTCTCATGCCAGAAGCCGCCCGTGACAGGAAGTCTCCCGCTAGAAGCCGCTCATGACAGGAAGTCTCCCGCCAGAAGCTGCTCGTGATGGGAAGTGTCCCACCAAAAGCTGCCCGTGATAGGAAGTCTCCCACCAAAAGCCACCCGTGACGGGAAGTGTCCCGCCAAAAGCCGTCCGTGACATGAAGTTTCCCACCAAAGCTGTGTTACCCCATTCAACTCAAACATGCGGGTACACCACATGTGCATGCCGACCAATGGCCATGCCGACCGACGACTTGTCAGTCGCAAACCTGAGCCTAAGTTCAGTTCCTCGGCCCATAGGTTCAGTCTTTGCCCCAATTGCGTAGCTCAATTCCCCGACCAATGACTCGTTGTTGGGTTGACAGCCCATGGTGGGCTTTATCAGCCCACCTTCTCACTTAACCTAACCCTAATTCATATTAGGGGGGTGTGGTTGCTGCGAAAATAAGCATAAAAGGACAGCAATAAGGGCAGCATGGCATATTTTGGCAGCAGCAAAAAGGAGGAGAAAAAGGTAAAAATTCAAAGAGAAAGGAAGGGAATAAAACAAGGACAACACAGAGAGGTTGTTCACAATCATCTAGGTAATGTTCTCATCTCAGGTTATATCAAATCTATAGTAGATTCTTGCTGTGATTACTTGGGGAGAATTTAGATATTATGCACAGTGATGTGATCCTTGTATCATAATTATTCTCTTGTGATTGTTGCTAGGGTTTTGGACAATAGATTGAGATTTGTATATTTATTATTCTTATAGTAGATTATCTCTAATTTGCCCCGTGGTTTTTACTCTTCACATTAGAGGGGTTTTCCACATATATCTTAGTGTTATATTTGATTATGATTCCATTTAATTTGGTTGTGTGTTATGGCCTGCTAGTATTTGTTCATATACAAAAATTATTTCGCTTTATATCCCATTAACTGGTATCAGAGCAGGGTTGTGGTGATTTAATTTTGTATTTGAACATGGAGGTCAATAGTATTTTTCACGTGATTAGTTTGAATAGAAACAATTGGATGATATGGAAACCAAGAATGGAAGATCTTTTGTATTGTAAAGATTTGTATTGACCTTTGCAGGGGGATAGTGCAAAACCCACAACTATGACACATGATAAGTGGAAGAGGTTAAATCAAAGAATAGTTAGGTTTATTTGATAGTGGCTTGATGATAATGTCTTTCATTATGTTTTTACTGAAATTTCTACATATTCTCTTTGGAAAAAATTGGAAAGTCTCTATGAAAGAAAAACAGCTAGCAACAAAACTTTTTTGATCAGAAAACTTGTGAACCTAAAATATAGAGAGGGTGCTTCTATTGCTGAGCATTTGAATGAAATTGATGAGTATCACTAATCAGTTATCCTCTATGAAAATGTCTCTTGATGATGAGTTGCAAGCATTGTTACTTCTCAGTTCATTACCAGAAAGTTGGGAGACACTGGTGGTTTCCCTTAGTAATTCTGCACCAGATGAAATTATCACCATGAGTCAAGTAACAAGCAGTTT
The DNA here is from genome assembly GCA_004837865.1 of Musa balbisiana. NCBI lineage: Eukaryota > Viridiplantae > Streptophyta > Magnoliopsida > Zingiberales > Musaceae > Musa > Musa balbisiana. The sequence goes on from CM017189.1 coordinate 20,288,801, forward strand.
GTTGAATGAAGAGTTGAGAAGAAAAAATTTAGCAACATCTCATAATGATTCACAGGCACTTATCTTAGAGAACAGAGGAAGGTCAAAGTCTAGAAGCAGTTCACGCATGGGTAGAAGCAAGTCAAGATCAAGAAAAGATATTATTTGCTATAACTATGGTGAGAAAGGATATTACAAGAATCAATGTAAGCAACCTAAGAAGAACAAGAAAAAGGAAAAAGAAGTGGGGTCTACAGAGTCAAAGTATAATACTACCTACAACTATAGTGCAAGGTGGTGATTATTTGATTTTATCTTCTTTTGATGATATTTTTTCTTATGTTTGTCAGGATTTTGAGTAGGTGATTGACACATGTGCTTCTTATCATGCTATACCACGGAGAGAGTTTTTTGCTACATACAAGTCTGGAAATTTTGGTGTTGTCAAGATTGGCAATTATGGCATGGCAAATATCATTGGCATGGGTGATATCCATATAAAGACCAACCTTGGCTACAAGTTAGTGTGTAAGGATGTGAGGCATATGATTAACTTGAGGCTAAATTTAATTTCAATTGGAAGACTAGATGATGAAGACTATGATAGCAAATTTTACAAAGGGCAATGGAAGCTCAGTAAGGGTTCTCTTGTTATAGCTAGTGGAAAGAAATGACATACTTTGTACAGGTTGCATGCTAAAGCTTATGGTAAGCTCTTTCCAAGAGAGAGGTATTACCAGATCTCAAAGGTACACATTTGAACCCTTGTATTGATTATTTGGCTGGTAAACAACACAAAGTTTCATTTATTAGTCCTGCTATATCTAGAAAAATGCATGCCTTAGACCGTATTTATATAGATGTATGTGGTCCTTTGAGGACAAAAACTCCTAGTAGATCTGTTGATGTTCTTGGTATAAGTGGTGCATTTTATTTTTTCACTTTTATAAATGATTTTTCCAGAAAAGTTTGGGCTTATACTTTGAAGACCAAAGATCAAGTTATTAATGTCTTTAAAGAGTTTCATACTAGGATTGAAAGGGAAATAAAAAGGTAATTGAAATGTATAAGATCATATAATGGTGGTGAGTACACAAGATTATTTAATGATTATTACAAGTCACATGGCATCCAACATAAGATGACAGTTCCTAGTATACCTCAGTATAATACTATTGCAGAGAGGATGAACCGCATTATCATGAAAAAGATCATATGTAAGCTTTCACAGGCCAAGCTACCCAAAAGGTTTTGTGATGAGGCTTTGAGAACTGATGTGATCAACTTATCACCATGTACAGCCCTAGATGGTGATGTTGTAGAGCATATATGGTCAAGGAAAGATATTTCCTATCGGTATTTGAGAGTGTTTGGTTGTCATGCATTTGCACATGTTCCAAACAATGAGAGGTCCAAGCTGGATGGTAAGACTAAAGAATATATTTTTCTTAGTAACTCACATGATCAATTTAGTTACAGGCTTTGGGATCCAGAAAAACAGAAGGTGTTCAGAAGTAGAGATGTAGTCTTCTTTGAGGATCAAACCTTTAAAGATTTGAAGAAGAAGAAGACACTAGCCAAGACTTCTGTAGAAGGATTAGCATATTGTGACTCAGTTACTCCTCTATATATCAGGGTGATGGGAGAGATGTGCAGGAAGATGGTGTAGAGCCTGATGTTGATCTACCTACAGGACATGTTGAGTAAGAAGAAGTTGGAGAGCAAGTTCCCGTACAACCTCAGTTGAGAAGATCTTCTAGACAATGTCAACTTTCCAAAAGATACTCTACAGATGAGTTTATGATGCTTACTGATGTAGGTGAACCAGAGAGTTATCAGGAAGTAGTTGAAAGTGAGCAAGAAAAGAAGTGATTAATTGCTATATAGGAAGAGATGGATGCTCTTTAGAAGAACTATACTTATGATTTAGTGCTACTACCAAATGGAATGAAGGCCTTAAAGAATAAGTGGGTTTTCAGGTTGAAGACTCAAAAATATTGTTCTCAACCAAAGTACAAAGCTAGATTGGTTGTGAAAGGCTTTGGTAAAAAAAAAGGTATTGACTTTGAAGAGATTTTTTCTCCTATTATTAAAATATCTTCTATTTGTGTTGCTCTTGGTATTGCTGCTAGCTAGGACTTAGAGGTTGAGCAATTAGATATAAAGACAGCTTTTCTTCATGGTGATTTGGAGGAGAAAATTTATATGGAGCAACCATAAGGCTTCAAAGTTAAAGGTAAAGAGAACTTTGTCTGCAAGTTAAAGAAGAGCTTGTATGGGCTAAAGCAAGCTCCAAGACAGTGGTACAAAAAGTTTGATTCATTTATGACAGAAAATGGATACAAAAGAATAGTTTTAGATCATTATGTATACATCAAACAGTTTGGTGAGAATTTTATTATTCTCTTACTTTATGTTGATGACATGCTTATTCTTGGAAAATATATATCAACAATTGATAGGTTGAAGAAGGAATTGAGTAAGTCTTTTGCAATGAAGGACATGGGGCCAGCAAAGCAAATATTGGGCATGTAGATTTTTCATGACAGAAAAACTAAGAAGATTTGGTTGTCACGGGAGAAATACATCGAGAAGGTATTGGAAAAGTTGAGTATGAGTAATACAAAGTCAGTTGGTTCTCCTCTTGCAGGTCACTTCAAGTTGTGCTTAGAACAGAGTCCTCAAGTGATGAAGAGAAGGAGAAGATGCAAAAGGTTCCTTATGCTTTAACAGTTGAAAGTTTAATGTATGCAATGGTATGTACGAGACCAGACATCACATATGCAATGGGTGTTACTAGCAGATTTCTTGTAAATCCAAGTAAAGAGCACTGGGAGTAAAGTGGAGTTTTAGATATCTCAAAGAGAGTTCTAAAGTTTGTTTAAGCTTTGGAGGTGGACCACCTGTGTTGACAGGTTACACATATGCAAATATAACAAGAGATATAGATATGAGGAAGTCCACTTCAGGTTATATACTTACTTTTGCAGGGGGAGCTGTGTCATGGCAATCTAGGTTGCAAAGGTGTATTGCTCTCTCTACCACAGAAGTAGAATATATTGTTACTACAGAGGTATGCAAAGAAATGTTATGGATGAAAGAATTCTTACAAGAATTGGGGGTGAAACAGGAAAACTATATGGTGCATTATGGCAGCCAGAGTGTCATCCATTTGTGTAAGAACCCAATGTTTCATTCTAAGTCAAAGCATATAGATGTCAGATAACATTGGATTCAAAATGTATTTGAAGAGAAGCAGTTGCAGCTTCAAAAAATTCATACAGATGATAATGGAGCAGACATGTTGACAAAGACCTTACTAAAAGAAAGACAGGAGATATGCCGATAGCTAGTCGGCATGGCTTCAAAAATGAGGAGTCTTGGGACAGCCTCCCTTATGGGCTGAAGGGGGAGGTTGTTGGGCTGACAGCCCATATTCAGCCTATGGTGGGCTTTATCAGCTCACAACCCACCTCCTCACTTAACCTAACCCTAATTCATATTAGGGGGGTATGGTGGCTATGAAAATAAGCATAAAAGGGCAACAATGAGGGCAGCAGGGCATATCTTGGCAGTAGCAAAAATGAGGAGAAAAAGGCAGAAATCTAAAGAGAAAGAAAGGGAAGAAAACAAGGATAACGCAGAGAGGCTGTTCACAATCATCTTGGTAGTGTTCTCATCTTATGTTAGATTAAATCTACAGTAGATTCTTGCTGTGATTACTTGGGGAGAATTTAGATATTATGCACAGTGACGTGATCCTTGTATCCTAGTTATTCTCTTGTGATTGTTGCTAGGGTTTTGGGCAAGAGATTAAGAATTGTATATTCATTATTTTTATAGTGATTATCTCTAGTTTGGCCTGTGATTTTTACCTTTCACATTGGAGGGGTTTTTCACATATATCTTGGTGTTCTATTTGATTGTGATTCCATATAATTCCGCTACGTGTTATAGCCTGCTAGTATTTGTTCATATACAAAAGTTATTTCGCTTTATATCCCATCACTCGTCAGTCTAAAACCTAGGCCTGAGTTCAGTTCCTCGGCCCATAGGTTCAGTTTTTGCCCAAGTCACGCAGCTCGGTCCCCCGACCAACGACTCATCAGTCTCAAACCTGGGCCCGAGTTTAGTTCCTCGACCCACAAGTTCATTTTTTGCCCGAGTCGCGCAGCTTGGTTCCCCCGACCAACGACTCGTTAGTCTCAAACCTAAGCCTGAGTTTAGTTCCTTGGCTCACAGGTTCAGTCTTTGCTCGAGTCGCGTAGCTTGATCTCCTGACATGCGACTCGTTAGTCTCAAACCTGAGCCCAAGTTCAATTCCTCGACTCATAAGTTCAGTCTTTGCCCGAGTCGCGTAGCTCGATCCCCCGACCAGCGACTCGTCAGTCTCAAACTTGAGCCCGAGTTCAGTTCCACGGCCCACAGGTTTAGTCTTTGCCCAAGTCGCACAGCTCGGTTCCTTGACCAACGACTCATCAGCCTCAAACTTGAGCCCGAGTTCAATTCCTTGGCCCACAGGTTCAGTCTTTGCCCAAGTCGCGTAGCTCGGTCCCCCGACCAACGATTTGTCAGTCTCAAACCTAAGCCTAAGTTTAGTTCCTTGGCCCACAAGTTCAGTCTTTGCCTGAGTCACACAGCTCAGTCCCTCGACCAGCGACTCGAGCCTAGTTCCTCGGCCCATAGGTTCAGTCTTTGTTCGAGTTGCGTGGCTCGATCCCTCAACTAGCGACTCGCCAATGCCATCCTACTTAATCTCAACCGCTCGATCAACCCTTCCCATAGCACGGAGCACGGCCAGCCGAGCAGCCCCATGACAAACCAGCCCGACTACCCCTCACGAGTAATCGATACACACGGTGCTCCCACAGCCCAAGCATGCCCCTCGCCCTCGCAAGGACCCCGTAGCACGTGTCGATTGGGGGGGTGGGGGGGGGGGGGAGGAGTGATAAGACATATTTTCGGTCCCAACCACATCACCAATCAACACTGCGCCACGTCCCCACCAACTCTGCACGACCACTTCTAAGCGTCGAAAAGGATCCGTACCAAGGCATTCCTCGGTACATCCCATCCCGGAAAGCTCGAGACGGCACCGTTCCATGCATTCCGGGACGACGACCACACAAAGGTACCACCTCGCCCCTCGGGAATCGGTTGCCGCGCCAAACCCGCATATGGCTGACCCTCACATAATAGTATAAAAGGCCCCTAACCGACATCTGGCAGGGGAGGAGAAAAAGGGAGAGAAAACTAAGCATTAACTTAATCGTTGAGGGGCCAAAGTCAGTAACCATATGAGGAGGGCCTTTAGTACAGGAGTGTGGCCACCCCCTGAGGCGCCAGCACCCCGACCGAGAGATGCCCTCCTTAAGACGCCACCAGCACCCCGACCGAGAGATGCCCTCCTTAAGATGGCGTCAGCACCCCGATCGAGAGACGCCCTCCCGAAGACGATGCCAGCACCCTGATCGAGAGGCGCCTTCCCTCAGACGGACTCAGTATCCTGACTTACGAGTGTGATCACCCTCGATGACCCGTAAACTTCTGACATCGACTTATGGACCGATATGTGCTAACTCACCAGTCACGATGCATCTGTTCACCAATAGAAGTACAATTGATTAAGTTTGACATGATAGCTCTGCTCAAATGCATTTCTACAAAGTATCTTATTCTTTATTTCAAACCGTAGCAAACTTTATTCAGGCCGTCTTCCAATAACGAAGGACAGAACTCCGATCAGAGCACAACCACAGGACTTGTATAGGTACTGATCTATTTTGTGAACTCCATGACCCAGACACACATGGATATATAGGTAGCCTTCAATCCTATGAACCCTGCTTCCTTTGCCAACGCCTCGAACTCTTTTCTTGTCCGTTCTTTCCCTCCAGTCTGGATCATCATGACTACGTCTAGGGTAAAACTACCCTGTGCGATCATGTTAGACTCCGGGATTACGGGGAGTATATATTCCACCACCATCACCTTTCCTTTCTCTGGCAGAACCTTCCAACAGTTTCTTAATATTTTTATGCATTGCTCGTCAGTCCAGTCATGAAGGACCCACTGCAAATTCATTTCGTCATGAAATCAGATATTAACAATAACAATGATAGTTGTTGTATGTGTTTAATTTTAGTTGTCTTTTGACAGAGGGGAATCCTCTGTTCCAAGTAAGCAAAACGTCATTAGCAGAAGTATTGACCTTCATGAAGATGGCGTCTCCTCCACTCGGAACTCTTTCAAACATGTCTCCACCGACATGCTCGACACCTGCAGCCGTTGTTTCCCAAGTATGTGAGCTAAATAATAGCCAATGGGTACTGTAACAGTAGCGCGTGGGTTGTAAGCTTTCGACCTGGGTAGGGTGGTGCGTTGGAAATGACATGAGGGAGGTCGAAGTTGATGCCCTTGATGTGCGGATGCTTGGAGGTGATCTTGTGGATGGTGGCGCCGGTGCCACCACCGACGTCGACGAGCACGTTGACGTCGTCGAAGCCGCGGTAGATCTCGACCAGCTTCTTCATGAAGATGGTAGAGTGGCCCCTCATTCCCTCGGCGAGAAGCTTGTTGTACCGTGGATCGGCGTGTTGGCGCTCGAACAGCGTCATCCGGTGGGCCTTCTCGAAGGGACGCCGCCCTCCAACACCGCTTCCTTCAAGGAGTAACTACGATCATTGCCGAAGCAGAACCAATCTTCAGACAACTATTACTGCGAGAAGAAACGAGAAAGAGTAGTTGATGGCTTTCTGGATTACCAGCTCTCCATGTTGATCTTGTCGTGGTTCGCCAAGCTCAAGGCTGCCAAGGAAACGCCGTCCTCGTTCTTGATCAAGTACTTGCACACAGGCGCCGCGCCGTACTTGCACGAGGGATGGCCGTCGTGGCCGGTCTCGACAGAGCAACTGACGACTTCATAGGCGGCGAGCAGACGGAGGATCCGGTCCACCATGGCCACCGCCTCGGGGTTCTCGGTTGGCATCCGGGACACCACGTCGGTGGGGCTCAGCTTGGCGCCGGGGCCGGCCTTGACGATGATCTCTAGTAGCTCGAGCTCCATGGCCGCGTTGACTGTTATGGGGAGGATGGAACCCATCGCCAGCTGCAGGGCGAACATGCTTGCCTTCTCGTCCTCCTCGGGTGTCAGCTGCGGCATGTCCTTGATGGATTCCATTCTCACCAAGAACTGCTGATGGACCTGAACGTCGGATCAATTGGGAGGGGCTTGATCTTTGGGATGGGATTTATGTGTCGAAAGTCGAAACACTGACCTACTCCGTTAAATTCTCACCACTTGCTAGCAAACTATTGAAACAGTGGAAAAGTGGCGAAGAAAGAGCATGAAATTGACCTTCACTGCATTTAATTTCACATACATTTGACTATTCAAACTAGTATCCATATTGGATATTATATATTTGAAATTAGATCTCGAACAAGATTTAGTTGTGAAGACGATTCAGGCATTGGATATGCAATCATCTTCTAGACGAGTCTTTGGTCGACGCCTTAGCGGTGTGGGCACTATCAGATGTCATAGTGGAGACCGATCTCCTTCACTCATGTGGGCCAGCGGCGGCGTACGTCCTCACATCACTGGAAAATGCATGCCATTTAAAAATGTAGTCAGCATCTGACTTGAGCTCGTTGGACATTTCCGTGACAGTCTGATCACCTTATGGTGAGCACTCTAACTGTCCTCTACAATAACGTGGCTGACGCCCACATGATTTCTTTTGAAACTTCCATCTAATTGGTTCCACTAGTAATCACCGGCACGTGTTCTTTAAATCGGGTAGACTCGTGTAGTATTCTTCTTCCGAACTCGACGACAAAAAGATGCACCAATATTGAAGTCACTCTTGACTTTTTATACGGATCGATCTTCAACTAACATCAACATAGAATTTGTTAAGAGTATATTATGATTGTCGAATTTGAAAATTAAACCATATCCAATTTGATTCTATTTCGAATATATCTTAAATGAAAACATTTCAACGTTGGACCCCTACAAACTATATTAGGGTACTTTCGATAAATGCCTCTTTAAAATTTAAGTTAATGATCTAGTTAAATAGGTGAGACTAGTCAAACTAAAAGAGAATTTTCTATATGTGTACGTACTTGTGCGCTTTTTTCTAGGATAGTTACACTTGCCTATCACGCAGTTCATATAGTAATAGAAAAGTCAAATTTTATCGTAGTCGTCGTTATCCTAAGTTGGACCCGAGATTGTGTGATACTTACGGTCCACGTGGTGCTCATGAAGCATGGTTAGCTGACTTCACTTAATGATGGGTCGTTTGTAGCTGAGGTAGTAGTAAGTAGTCGATGGAGGACCCCCATTTTGTCAGCCACCAGAGAGAGGTTGATCAACCACATAAAGCTAACATGTCCTCTACGTGGAATTGACACGCAAACCAGGTGGAGTCTGCTTGTTTGCTACATGCTCTTTATGTGTCGATCAGATGGAGCCTACACAAGCAGTTTTGCTCAGCCGGAGCTGACACATCAACACGTTGAGTTGACAAGTCGACCACATCATTTTTGCTACATCAGAACTAAATATATATGATTAAAGCCCTCTAATTAGAGAATAGAGACCTCTTCAGGCCATCTGACCTTTTTAATCCATGATGAATTATCTATTCTATGCGATGTACATCTTATGTGTGGTCAGAAAAAGGGAAAAAAAAAACACATTGGACATTATTAGAATGTTTTCATTACGCATGATGTGTTCACCCATCATATCTAAGGCACCTAATGTGATCAAACATTCCTTTGTATGAACGAAAAAATATATTCAATATGTCCGATGCAACCAGAGCATTTTCATTACTCACTCATGAATATATATATATATATATATATATATATATATATATATATATAAGACAAAGAGAAAAGAAACGTTTGATATACATTTATCTTTGATGTTTAAATCTAATAATTTATAAGGACTGTAAAAATTTTGATATACAACTTATCAGTATTCAGATGACATGATAATCAATTCAGTCCCATAAAGTTAATTACATAGAAAGGTTATTCAATTAATTCTTATCTCATGTTTTGTTGATTTAATATTACATGTATGATGCATCCAGAGCATTTTCATTCCTCTCTCATAAAGAAAAAATATATTTGAGGCGCCTCATGTCTCGATGGGTGGTGGATTTATGGGGACGACAAAGGTTGGGCCCCATTCTCAGGTGGTTAATAGTCGTCGGGTCCGTTGTCTCGAATCGATTCGCTACCTTCGTTACAGCGACGAACACTACGTGCGCTAGTGTCGAGGTCCACGTGTGAGACGAACGTGTCGAGCTCGCATGGATAGCAAATCCAAAAGTCGACTAACAAACGACGGCAACATTATTACTCAAACCTATAAAATTATCAAGATTACCAAACTACAAAGAAAACATCTCATTACTAACAAATTTTTTTTTACCATAAGTATTTAGATTTATCATTAAAAATAATTTGATAATAAGATTATCATTGAATAATTTTTTAGTAACAAAACTATAATTTATCATTAAATCCTTAAAATTTGGATATTAGTGACCGTATTATTACCGATGTTATCATTAAACTTTTTAATTTATGAAAAAAAAAAGATATATCGTGATAAATAATATTTTAGTTGATAATAATTTTCGCTTATATATATGATTTTATATATAATTATATGAATTATGATCTGTACCGTAGATTATGAACGATCTGTGACTTGTTAAATCCTACGACTGATATTAAATCTGTTCGATCTAAACCCCAATGGAGGAATCGAATCTCCAAGCCCTTAGCACGAAGAAACGATCTCTGCTTCCACAGCGGGCGACTCTCTCCAAAGATACGATTGGCGACGGTTGGTGATCGACGCCCCAACACCACCCCCTTACGCTCTCTGTATCTTTTCCCTCCTCCCTTTCCCGCTGTGCTTTCTCCTCTTCCCTTCTTTATTCTCCATTTCCCAACAACTGCCGCTACTCCTTTCACCGGCAACACAACCCCTTTCTTCTTCTCGCCCTTTCCTGTCTTTCTCAGGCAGTCCCTCCCTCCCTTCCTCAGCCGCCACCGCTCATAGCTTTACTAGCTTGTACTTTGTATGGATTACGTTGCATTTCATCCTTTATTTATGTGCATATAGCGTTCTGAGTGTTCTATGTTTGCCAACAACTTTGTATGGACTCTGTTGCCAATAGCTTGGTGGTGGATAGCTTGACCGTCAATAAGCAGATTCGGGTCAAGAACAGTAGCTGTAAGTTTAAAGCATTGATTCCTTTCTGCTCCATCTCTTCTTATTGCTTGTTTCATCTTAGATCAGATTGGTTGGACTTCAGAGTAGACATGTGCATGGGTGATAGAATGTTTATGACAAGTTACAATCTTGATGCAATTTAAACTTCTCTAACTGATGGAAGAACTGATATTGTTGTTCTAGAAAAAACTTCTATTAGATTTAACAAGATGTTCATTAGATCGTAATGTCATTTTGAATGGCATGTGAGGGTATTGATACTACTTGTTTAGAGTGTCTTAGATGTTAATTATACTAGACCATGCTTGATGTTGACTAATGTTGCATTAGATGTTAATACAATATCATTACACTTCTCTTTCTCTCTGATATTTACTTCTCCATTGGTCATTCGGTGTTCTTGTAAAATGATTTTTATGTTGCGTTGTGACTCTTATGCCCCCTCATGCTGAATTGTTTGATGTCACTGCCATTGCTCCATAAATTTTGTGCACTTTTAATGCATGATTAAGTTGGACTGAATTTTTGTTTTCTAGATCTTTAGCATCGTAAGATAAGTAATTAGTGCACTGTATATCTTCTTGTACACGTTGACACCTTGTATATGTTATGAGGTCTCATTCATCTTCTTCTGCAATTGACTGATTAATGCACTGTATATCTTTCTTTGTTCTATTTTTTTGTATATTTTAATGGTTCTTGTTGAACATAGCCTGACATTTTTCTCAAAGCACCTGCCATTTTATAGTTTAATGCACTGTATATCAATTAAATGTTATTATAATTAACATAGGATTGCTTGATCCAAAGGTCGAGTTGAAAAAAGTATTAAAAAAAATTCATAATTGTCTTACTTTTGCCTTTGCCATCAATGGAATACCTTGGAGAAGCGATCAATCCTGCTGTTACGAGATCTCATTCTCTTCATTTTGGAGAAAGCAACGAGCCATCTTGCTGTTGATGAGATTCCTGTAATGGCTTTGTTTCACAAGTTCGGAATGGTGGATTACAGATAAGAGGTAGGATCAAGATCCCTTTAATGGCTTTGTTTCATGAGTCAAGCGTGGATTACTAAGAAGAGGTAGGATCAAGTGAGCAAGTTTATTGAGCAGAATATGATGTCTGGCCTTTTTATTAATATGTTTTGTTCACTAGTTAATTATTTTCTTGGATCGTTATAATTCTCTGCATGTGGTTTCTTTCTTATTTAAAATCATGATTTAGGGTTGCTTCTGAAGCAAAATTGTCTATGAATCTCTTTGGTATTCCACTAGAAACTTCTATATATCAATGGACAGATACAAGCACACCTGAATGCAATCATTTGGTTGATGTAAATTGATGTTCTCTTTTTTCTTCAAATTATTGTTACTATATTTAAGGAGTTTTAATTGTCGCATGAAGTTTGGATCAAATGGCTGGAATTTGATGATGCTTCTCCTGTTAAACACTTGTTTTATTTGTGTAAAACCATGATTGTCCATTGCTCTTTGTTGGAGAGCTTTTAGAGCCTAGAATCTGGACAACCTATTGGAACAAGAGGACATTGTTACTAACTTATGTTGGCATGCATTGGATGCTTTGTTTCTCAAATTGCTTGTAAAATGGTATCAAAAATTTATGATGACGTGCAGATATATGTAGAATTTTTATGACTTCTTCCTGAAATTTTCTACCAATCCATGCAGTTAATAGTAAAATAGGTTGCTTTAACTTCAGTTTCGATTTAACACTATTGCTAAGATATTTTTATTTTTTATATTTTCATTATTCATCTTAGTGTGCATGAAGATATATTATTATTTTTTTATAATTTGTTTCTTACTATTCATATTTTATATGCATGAAAAACTTGTATCATGCAATGGGACACGCTTCATGATTCAAAAGTTATGAACTATTGAAGATGAAGAGGTAAGATTTTTTTTGTATTAACACACTAAAAAGGAAGAACAAACACATTGGTAGAGAACAATCCAAGAAAATAATGGGCTGGTAACTGGAATTGGTGTTTCTTGTGCATCTTATGCCTAATCATTCACTATAAATGGTCATTATTGTTTGTGGACTCTCCGACAAGAACTTTGTGTTAACTTTTAAATCAGACATCATCTAAGATTTGCTACTTCTTAGTTGCTCATGTTTTATCTCCTTCGTGATGTAATTCTAATTGTTGGTGATCATGCAACATATGAATAACCACTTTATTGTCACAGACAAAACTATAAATGAGATATTTGATGTAATACTCATGTATGTTTATGTCTTTTAGTTTTGTTCATGCTTTCCATAAAGGGATTATAATAGGCTTAGTAGTCCCATTTTTCTTTGGTTTTGGTGGCTGTTTTAGGTTTACAAACAAAGGTTGTATTATGTGAGCACTTGTGGGGATTTCTATCTGTCGTGGACTATTATGGACCCTTTGTTATGTGATCGTTCAGAGTTTATGAAATCTATTTGTAATTTACATTGGCTATGAAGTGTTTGCTGAAATAATTACTTATGGATCCAGAGTGAAATATTTTCTCTAACCTGTTTTATCTTTTGTAGGTCCTAAGAGACTATAAGAGGTTTCGGGAAGATTGACCTTTGTGGAAGGATACATAAGGGTACCACACGACTTACGCAAAACCAGCTAAGTGCGTGATATATGATATCAGAGGGGGACAAGCACACATAGAAACACTTGGCATGCAAACGTCAAGGACGTTGCGGGGTTGCGTTGAGGGTAGCTAACACGCGTGACCGTAGGGAAACAGAGTTGCTAAGAGGAATAAGTATCTGAGATTAGCATTTAGAGTAATGACTAACCCTTCACGCAAGAGACACCACGAAGACAAGCAAACTGGAAAGAATGCGTAGCGTACAAAGGTTGGGATGGCTAAGTTTGAGCTACGGCTTGACGTTGACAATCATACTTGATGGTGCTTAAGACAAGCAAGACGCTTGGTAAAGGATGAGACCATGCAAAGTGGAATGGTTTGCTTAGCGACTAAAAGAGTTGTACAAAGCTCACAGAGGTGAGGTAAATTGCTAACTCAAAGAATTCGGTACTCATGCAAGGGCTTGTATGCGAACGATGGAATGTTCATGGCCATCCCAAGGCGATCGAAACTCGGTGTCATGGAGTATTGAAATTTTCTCTTCGACATGAAAAAGATACGTTCGTAGGAGGCTGATGTGTGTAGTGAGTTCAACATGTTACTAGGCCTTGAAAGGTACAGCAAGGGTTATATTAGCGAGGAGTTCCAATCTAGCAAGTGCATTTATGGAGGTAAAATAATGCACAGTTTGTTCAGCAAGATGGAGTAGTCCAAGGGAATGGTGGTCTCCAAAACTTCCAGATAGCAGGATGCGGAGATAGAAGTTGCTCCAACGAGACAGATACCTTGGAGGGATAAGTCTCGGTTCTCTAGGGGAGAATCATGTACAACATACCACACATGTTGAGGAGTACCTCAAGACAAGAACCCCACAAAGCTCAACGAATCAAACGAGTTGCAAGGAGGGGTCGCATGATCTCGCATGAGGTAATACATTGATGGATGCATTGCAAGATCAAGTGATGGAGCGACTCAAGGCAACATAAAATGAAGGCACACTTGGAGTCGATATGGAAATCGAACTCAACGGATGGTTGACCTGTGCAATGGTGGGCACGAGGGCCACTATCAACTCAATGCAAATCGAGGAGTGGAGTAACTTGGGTGTAACTTGGTGAAGTACCCAAGCCACATGAAGGGAGTCGACATAAAAGATGGAATATGGAGCGAAGGCATGAATCTTTCCTTAGACAGAGGTCAAGAGCATGAACTTTTATAGAGGCAAGAGCGGAATCATGTTATTCCATGGGTCCCTCACTCTGATGGAGCAAACTCATCCTGTATAGTGCTAAAGATGAAAGGAGCTTCAAGGCACATGCACCTTATTTCATAGAAGCATTTGATAGAGGAACCAAGGCGACTCAACTTGCGGATGTGAAGTTAGGTTCAGAAGGCCTTGGCATGAGGTAAGAGAATGCAGAGGCGGGTACTCTTGAAGAATACGCCACAGTACTATCATTTGAGTTGTCATGAAGGAAATAGTGCATAACGGAGATTATGTTAGTGGGGGTAAAGGCCCAGGATCCAAACAATGGTGTACTAATTTCAGCGAAGTCGACTTCGGGAGCTATTGGGTGATGGACTATCATAAAGCTGTGTTTTGTTTGGGTGTGACCCGAGAGCAGGTGGACGAAGGTCGATTACCAAAGTAGCGAACACAATCGAAGGTGGAAGAGGTCTTGTGATGCGTTGGCAAAGGCCACACATAGAGGGATCATAATCCGAGTTCATCCCATAATGATCAGAATGCAATGGAGATGTAACCAGGAGGCTACATAGTGCAGCGGATCATGGTGAAACAGTTCGTGGCAATGTGATACACATTAAACTAGTCCTGCAAGGGACTTGGTCATACGAAGGTATGATCAGGAGATACCGAGAGTTCCACTTCGATGAACAACATGATAATAAGAAAGACTATGGATTCAAGGAGTGAATGTCATGGTATCATAAAGGTGACTCTTTCGTGTATACATCAAATTTTACATCGGATAAAAGCCTTGGTCATTAGCATATATGGTTTGTATACCACCGACGGAGAATTTTGAATGCAAGTACTAGTGAGTCCCATGGTGTCATGAATGGCTGTCGTGCACCCGCAACAACTCCGTTCAACAAACCGTTTATCGCTTGTGTTTACATGTACAACTGCTTGGTAGCGTGTTTTGGCTTGGTTTTAGGTCCTTTTGCTTGTAAAAATGTAAGTTCGAATAAGTTGCAGCGCTATAGTGCGACCACTCATCGAATCGAACAAAACGGCTCTGTTTTCGCTTGCCACGGGCTGTTTTCTGTAGCTCGTTGCTACACGCAAAACATCATCCATCTCAACCTCTTGGAATCACTCGGGTGGCACCATGGGGGATGGGGCTTCGGTATAGTGTCGGGCGTTGAACACTCTTTCGCAAGTTTGCACGTTATCTTGACGGGAATTTGTTGTCGCGCCCGGCACCCGGTGAGTAGTTGTTTGTGGACTTGCAAATGTTTGTTCAACCTTCTAAAGTCCTTGTTTTCCTCCTCTCCCTCTTTTCTCTTGTGTACGCAAGGTGCTCGCTGAATTGCTTGTAAAGCTTCCCTTTTTCGCGAAACATCAGGACTTGTCTGTCGCTCGTTTTTCGAACTAATCAACTTTCTCTTTTACAGATCATTCGAGACCTACGAGAGGTTGCAAGTGGGCTGATCTTTGCAGGCGCATATCGCAAGGGCAAGGCATGACTTAGGCAACGCAAGCTAAGTTCACATTTTGCCGCAAGGGTACCTCATGACTTAGGCAATTTCAGCTAAGTCCATGATATTGTGGTATCAGAGCGGACAAGCACTTCAAGCGAGCAGCGAAGGAACTTCGCCATGGCAAAGCATCGTGGCGAATCAAGCAAGACGGGGCAAGCCGGAACCTTGCTCCAAGCAGCCGTAGGTGGGCTGCAAGTGCACATTCGCTCTCATGCTGTTGGAGCCGCTCAGGAGGAGCGCGGCAGCGAACATGATGAGCGAGACGTTGGTTACTCTCCGCGAGCGGAGAAGGCACAATCTGGAGCACCAACCGAGAAAAAGAGTTATAAGGAGAGACTCACAACGGCGGAAACCCGCTTGGATGTTCTCAAAGCGAGCTTGGAGGAACTCTACCATGGCCAATGAAGGCTTGTTGGGGTAGAGAGCTCGCAAGAAGAAGCGGAGTTCAGGATCAACAAGGTTGAGGCCTAGTCGACCGATTGTCGGATGACACCAAAGACTCCATGCAACACCTGCAGGATGTTATGGCATAACTCACTTCAAGGGTGACCATGCTCACAAGAGCACTAAATGCGGGAGAAAGCAACACCCATGTTGTGTCGCCACAAAACTTGAGGGCACCTGAGCCTCATGGTTATGGAGGGGCCAGAGATGCCAAAGAGTTCGAGAATTTCCTGTTCGACATGGAATAATACTTTCGAGCTACAAGTCCTGATTCTGAAGAAACCAAAGTTTCCATAGCAACCATGTATCTGAACGGAGATGCAAAACTTTGGTGGCGAATCCGTTAGGAGGAGATCCAACAAGGTCGGTGTCGAGTTGACACATGGGAGGACTTGAAGCGGGAGTTGAGAACTCAGTCCCTACCGGAGAACACAAAGTTCGTCACAAGAAGGAAGTTGAGACAACTCTGCCAAAATACTTCCATCCAAGACTATGTGAAGCAATTTTCTACGCTAATGCTGGACATACAGGACATGTCCGAGAAGGATAAGCTGTTCAGCTACCTTAATGGTTTGAAGTCATGGGCTCAACAAGAACTACATTGAAGGAATGTCGTTGATGTGATCGGGGCAATTACTGCTGCAGAAAGGCTCATCGACTTTGTTTCCTATGAAGACGCGGGAAGAAGGAAACAATCTTCAAGCAATCGCCCTTCAAAATATTCTCGAGGGAAGGAGCTCGGGAGTGAACAAAAAAAGAGTTCCCACAAAGGGCCAAGCCTAAAAGGCAAGGCCCCGAAACCTGGTGGATGCTTCTTGTGCGGAGGACCGCACATGGTGAGGGAGTGCCCATAAAAACAAGCACTAAATGGTTTAACAGCTTCCATCCACCCCCTCGGATCGAACAAGGGCAAGGCTGTTATTCTTAGTTTGAGTAGTTCTGAATCCAACAGCGATGGCGAGGAGTTGCAAGGACCCCGGATGAGAGCAATACGTTTGTTGAACACCATGTGGGGTCAAGTGGGAGAGAACACGAAGACAAAGCTATAAAAAGCAGGAAGTTGTGAGTTGATGTACGTAGACATCACACTCAATTGTCAAACGACTCGTGCAATTGTGGACTCGGGCACTACCCACAACTTTATTGTTGATCGAGAAGCAAAGTGACTCGGGCTGATCTTAGAGAAGAGCTCAAGTCAAATGAAGGCAGTGAACTCGAATGCTAAGTGAATCTCCGAGTTGGCAAAGGGAGTTCCCATCAAGATCGGAACACGGAGTGGGAGCACAAACATGATGGCGATGCCACTGGACGACTTCCAAGTGATCCTTGGAATGGAATTCATGCACATGGCAAAGTTGGTGCCAATGTCGTTCCTAAACTCCCTATATATGATGGGAGGTGACGAACCCTGTGTGGTTCCCGTCTCTCATAGAGGAACCAGGGAACCCCAACATATATCGGCATTACAACTGAAGAAAGGGGTACGAAAAGGCAAACTAACATTCGTGGTTGCTATGAAGCTAGAGTCACTCGACGAGAAGGCCATTCAGGAACCTGTTGTGGTGGCGAACGTCCTGAAAGAGTTCACTGACATTATGCCACCTGAGTTACCAGACTCTTCCGCCACGTAGAGGCGTGGATCATAATATCGAGTTGGAGCCAAGAGTGAAGCCTCCAGCGAGACCACCCTACCGCATGCCCCCGCCAGAGTTGGTAGAACTCAGAAAGCAATTAGGTGAACTGCTAAGCGGTGGTCTCATTCGCAGTTCTAAAGCACCATTCGGAGCTCTAGTTCTCTTCCAGAAGAAACAAGATGGGAGCTTGCGACTATGCGTCGATTATCGAGCCTTCAATAAAGTGATGGTGAAGAACAAGTATCCCATCCTGCTCATCGTGGACTTGTTCGACCAATTGGGCAAAGCCAAGTATTTCTTAAAACTCGACCTTCGATTGAGGTATTGGCAGGTGCGCATTGCTGAAGGTGACGAAGCGAAGACTACTTGTGTGACCAGGTATGGAACGTTTGAGTTCTTGGTGATGCCTTTCGGCTTAACCAACGCTTCGGCCATGTTTTGCACTCTCATGAACCAGTTATTTAAAGAGTATTTGGATAAGTTCGTGGTCTACTTGGACGATATCATCGTCTACAGTCAAACACTTGAGGAGCATGTCAAGCACATTTGGACAATTTTCAAGGTTTTTAGGAAGAACGCTTTGTTCGTGAAAAGGGAGAAATACTACTTTGCTCAAACGGAGATCTTATTCTTAGGGCATCGAATCGGTGATGGCTCCATTCGGATGGATAAATCGAAGGTGCAAGCGGTTGCGAAATGGCGAACTCCAAAGAAGATGCTAGAGTTGAGATCCTTCCTTAGTTTCATCAACTACTATCGATGTTTTATCGTGAGGTATTCGAAGTGTATAACTCCATCGATGGAGTTGTTGAAGAAGGAGCAGTCTTCGAGGTGGTATGATAAATGTGAAATTGCATTTCAAGATCTGAAGGCTACTGTTTTGGAAGAACCGGTGCTCAAATTGTCGGACTATGGGGAGCCCTTTGAAGTCCATATAGATGCTTCAGACTTCGCTATTGGGGGAGTACTCATGCAGAAAGGTCATCTGGTGGCCTACGAGAGCCACAAGCTCAACGAGACTGAGCGATGGTATCCAGTGCACAAGAAGGAGATGACAACGGTGATCTACTATCTACGAGTTTGGCGACACTATCTTCTCGGATCACGATTTGTGCTAAGGACAGACAACATTGCTCTAGGTTATTTCCAAACTCAAAAGAAACTCTCCCCAAAGCAAGCACGGTGGCAGGACTTTCTGGCTGAATTTGATATGGCTATGGAGTACAAGCCTGGAAAGGCAAATGTCATGGCTGATGCATTGAGTCGGAAAGTGGAGCGTGTGAATGTTGTACAATTGGAGGGCATAGGCCAAGCAAGTCAATTTCACTCTAACTTCCTTTCCAGGATCATGGATGGACTGTATAGCGATCCCCAGGCAGTTATCCTGATGCAGCTCATCAAATAAGACAAGGCACGATAATTTTGGGTACAGGAGGGACTCGTTTACATAAAAGGGAATATGGTTTATGTCCCTCAAGTGGACAATTTAAGGCGTGAACTCTTGAGAGAGTATCACGATTCCCTTTGAGTTGGACATCCAAGCATTCACAAAACCTTGGCTCTCGTGGAGAGGGCTTTCTACTGGCCGAAGATGGGGACTGATGTGGAGGAATATGTTCGAACGTGCCTCACTTGCCAACAAGACAATGTGGAGTAGTGAAAGCCGGTGGGACTTTTGGAGCCGTTGCCCGTACCAGAAAGGTCGTGGGAGAGCATTTCCTTGGATTTCATATCAAGCTTTCCCGTAGTAGGGAGACTCGAATTGATACTCGTAGTGGTCGATCGATTTTTAAAGCATGCAACTTTAATTGTTGCTCCCCCTACACTGTTCAGTAGAGGAGGCGACCATGTTGATGATGAAGGATGTGGTGAAGTATTGGGGAGTCTCGCAAAATATCATCAGTGATCGAGACGCTCGGTTCCTGGGACGTTTCTGGACCAAGCTATTCAAATTGTTGGGGTCGAAGCTATACTTCTCCACAAGCCTCCACCCTTAGATGGATGGCCAAACCGAAAGGATAAACTCGCTCCTAAAGCAATATCTTCAGCACTACGTGAGTGCCAACCAACGAGATTGAGTGAAGTTGTTGGACATTGTCCAATTCTCCTACAACTTGCAACAGAGCTCTGCGTCCAACAAGAGCCCCTTCGAGATCATTACAGGTCAACAACTGTCAACTCCTCGTACCATGGCAATCGGGTATACTGGGAGTAGTCCGTCAGCCTACCATTTCGCAAAGGAGTGGCATTGAAATACAAATATTACGCGGGCTTACTTGGAGAAGACAACAAAAAGGATGAAGAAGTGGGCAGACTTGGGAAGGCAACCACAAGAGTTCAAGGTCGGTGATTTGGTGTTGGTAAAGCTCCAACCAGCATCACTCCAATTCTTTAGGAACAAAGTACACAAAGGATTAGTGCGCAAATATGAAGGGCCCTTCCGAATTATCAGTAGGGTGGGCAACATCTCCTACAAGTTGCAGCTGCCAACGTGGTTCAAAATTCATAATATTCTTCACGCCAGTAACCTGAAAGCCTACCACTCGGATCCGCAAGATGCTTCTTGAAGTGTTCCAACTCGGCTACCCCCCACCAGAGTCTCCTACGAGAAGCGAGTTGAAACTATTTTAGCAGATCATAAGATAAAGCTGCCTACTAGAGTTGAGCAGACCGAGTACTTGGTGAAGTGGCGAAAGCTTCCCCAAACTAAAGCCAGTTAGGAGCCCAAAGATGCCCTACGATATGATGAAGCAATTATCGATAACTACCAACAAGCGTCGACGAGGGCGTCGACAGTTTAAGCAGGGGAGAATGTCACGAACAGTCGTCGCGCACCCGCAACAACTCCATTCAACGAACCGTTCGTCACTTGTGTTTACATGTACAACTGCTTGGCAACATGTTTTGGCTTTGTTTTAGGTCCTTTTGCTTGTAAAAATATAAGTTCGAACAAGTTGTAGCGCTACAGTGCGATCGCTCACCGAACCGAGCAAAATAGTCCTAAAACAGCTCCGTTTTCTCGTGCCACGGGTTGTTTTCTGTAGCCCGCTACTGGACATAAAACGTCAGCCATCTCAGCCCCTTGGAACCACCTAGGTGGCACCATGGGGGATGGGGCTTCGATATAGTGTCGGGCATTGAACACTCTTTCGCAAGTTCGCACGTTACCTTGATAGGAACTTGTTGTCGTGCCCAGCACCCGGTGAGCAGCTGTTTGTGGACTTGTAGCTATTCGTTCAACCTTCTAAAGTCCTTGTTTTCCTGTTCTCCCTCTTTTCTCTTATGCACTCAAGGTGCTTGCTGAATTGCTTGTAAAGCTTCCCCTTTTTGTGAAACGTCGGGACTTGTTTGTCGCTTGTTCTTCGAACTAATCAACTTTCTCTTTTACAGGTCCTTTGGGACCTGCGAGAGGTTGCAAGTGAGCTGATCTTTACAGACGCATATCGTAAGGGCGAGGCGCGACTTAGGCAATGCAAGCTAAGTTTACGTTTTGCTGCAAAGGTGCCTCACGACTTAAGCAATTCCAGCTAAGTCTGTGACAATGAGAGAGGGGGGGGGGGCCTTGATCATGCAGATGTATGATCGAAGCGGTGGGGGAGTTTGACTACTCCAAAGCTTATATTCACTTGAGGGAGCCCGATAAGTCAGAGGACAAGATCGAGTAAGTGAACGTTGCTACCAAGGAAGATAAGGAGAATAGAATCAGTGCAAACCTTGTAACATGATGGCGGAGGTCATGCATGGGAGTTACAGTTTATCTTTCTATCGACCAAGGGGAACTGCTCGGAGAACACAAAGGTCTTGAAGCAAGGGGTTAAAAGGGGTGAGGTAGTAACGACGAGTCCAGAGGGACTTAGCTACCCAAAACCAAGCATCGGTTAGAGTGGAGGTGGACTTGGATGAGTGCCATAGAGGTAGATCTATCGATCACGAAGAAAGAGATGCAGATGCAAGATGACGGATAGTAGGATCATGGGTATGGTAGAGTCATGGTACTGTAGATGCGGGATTTCCATGAAGTCATCGATCCCTTATTCTCATGGAGGGAGAGTTCTTAGTCGTGAAAGAGGTCGAGGAGGTGAAAAATGCAGAGGCAAACTCCAAGTATCGAGACAAGACTGAAGGGTAGAGGCCAGGGAACTTCATAAGACCGGTGTCAACGAGCTTCTCATCAAGATAACCGAAAGTAGAGGACTTCGGATCGATGCAAGAGTGCTCAACTAAGGAACAAAGTAGGTAATACACGATGCTGTATCTTTGCGACTTAAAGGAGTAGGCGACAAAGATGATGGAGAAGACAGTACAATCTTAGAGGCGACCAAAACTATTAGAGACTTGCTCCAAGTTGGGGTGAAAACTTTTTGCATTCTAAAAGTTTGATGACATTAAAAAGGTGAATCACAATAGCTAACTCAATGCAAGGAGTGCAAACACTTCGAGTGCTTCAGAAGTGTGAGCAAAAGAGCGGGCGAAGGCTAGTAACTAGCTCGATGTATGAAGTATAACCCTCGAGGAGGCGGGAGAAGTCAAGTAACATTTGTCGTCTCAACTCTTAAGAGAATGGGCGAAATTGAGTACCCCAGTTCTCTTATCTATCTAGCAAAGGAGCTCTGCACAGGTTCAAAGACCCTTCGAAGAAACCTAATGAAAGACAATAGTTGTCAAATCCTCACCAATGGTGATCAGTGCTATTGAGAGTAAATTATCTGCTTCATTTCCCAATAGAATGTCAATCGAAAGCGGAAGTGATGCGAACCTACTTGAAAGTGATGATTAAGTGGAAGAAGAATACCAATCAATTTTTTTCATGCTTTGCACAACATGTAAATGGTTGATAGTAGGCTTGTCAACCTCATTTTCTTTTGTTTTGGTTGTCATTTTAGGCTTACAAATAAATGTTGTGTCATATAGGCACTTGTGGGGATTTCGATCTATAATGGATCATTTTGAACCTTTTGTTATGCGATCGTTCAGAGCTTGTGAAGTCTGTTTATAATTTGCATTGGTTATGAAGAATTTGCTAAAATGATTGTTTGTGGATCTTGAGTGAAACGCTTTCTCTAATCCGTTTTCTCTTTTGTATGAGCAAAATAGAAGGTTTCGGGGAGGTTGACCTTTGTGGATGAACATGTATGGGTGCCACATGACTTAAATAAAATCAGTTAAGTACGTGACATGACATATGATTATGCATCTTGTACTCTAAACTCTTATAATTTCTTTGGTTAAAACAATATGAAGTTATACGTAAAACCAACGACCTTAATGATGGTTCTGGAGCATGAAGAAAAATAGAGAACAATAATTATTACGCTAGAATATATAATGTCAAAGTTATATATCAGTTGGATGACGCTTTTCTTATTGCCATGATCAGCTTTAAGAGAGTACTATATAAAGCTGGAGGTTAAGTAAAAATTATAATTCAAGGAAACTTAAATTGCATTATTGTACAACCACTAATTTTTTATTATATGTATAATTTATAGTTTAAAAAATAGAGTAAGGCGGAGATGATTGAGCCACACATGAATAAGGAGAGAATGTTAGAATGGATTCATACATGAGGAAAGATTAAAAAAAAAGACTAAGAGAATAATCTCACATTAATAAATAATGAAAGAATCG
This sequence comes from Musa balbisiana, assembly GCA_004837865.1. Lineage (NCBI taxonomy): Eukaryota > Viridiplantae > Streptophyta > Magnoliopsida > Zingiberales > Musaceae > Musa > Musa balbisiana. Next base: position 20,312,092 of record CM017189.1, read on the forward strand.
AATGATATATATTTAAGTCTAGTATACAAACTAATAACTTAAGTTTTTTTATTGAATTGATGTATAACTTAATATATGTTAATTCTAATTAGTTTCACTCGCACTTATCATTAATGGATTTTTTGAATTGGTGTCTGACTCTATGTTATTTTTTTTTATTTTTTAGGAGTTTGGCTTTTTCTTGTATTTACTGCTGCCCATCTGTTTATAGCCATGGAATTCACCAAGTAGTAGGATAATAATTGCAGTTCAAGTTTCTTTCTATAGGTTTCATTTGGCAATGTTAAATAAACTTCTGAGAAGGTTCAATGGATCCCACTGTTCTATTTCTACCAGTTTGCACGCAATTTAGTTGATCCAACTCAATGGACCAATCATCAATCATCTTGTTAATGTCATTTTGTGATCATCTCCATCTCATACATTTTTAATTAATACATCATTGTATGAAGGAGAGAGCTCGAAGTGTAGCAAAATCCACTTATACGTGTAAGTCTGGAACCTTATTATAGCAGTGTTAATTTGATACCATAGCCAAACATATAATTCGGAGGTTCCCCAGTGGAGGAGAGAACCGGAAGCAAAACACAAAAGCAAATATCTGCTACTACATCAGCAGCACAGCACAGCACATGATATATATTTTTTGGATCTACTTGGTGAACTCTATGAGCCAAGCATAAATAGATATGTAAGTGGCTTTGAATCCTACGAACCCTGCATCTTTCGCCAGTGCCTCAAACTCTTCCTGCGTCCTCTCTCTTCCGCCAGTGAACGCCATCATTCCCAAGTCCAGTTCAAAGATGCCTTGCGAGTTGGAGTATTGCTCCGGACTCATGGGAAGTAGGTATTCCACTAGTATCACCTTCCCTTTCTTTGGAAGTGCCTTCCAACAGTTCTTCAGTATTCTGGCGCACTGCTCGTCAGTCCAGTCGTGAAGAATCCACTGTAATTTCATCTCATGTTGTCATATTTTAGTGATGATAGGATGCTAAACCTATTGCAAATTGATGATGATGAGTTTCTCATGAGGGGGGAGGACTAGGATGACGATGATGTTCGTGTCATGTGAACATAGGATTCACAAGAGGATAATTATTTGAATATATATAGCATACGTCTCAAGTTATTTCGAGTGTGTTTGCTTTTATAAGCAAACTTCAATTGTTGGATATTATGTCTCATGTGATTCCAAGAATGCTTTTTTAATAGGTACGATCTCAAACATCGAAATGTAATTAACAAGTAGTAACCTTCATGAAGATGGCGTCTCCTCCACTCGGAACGCTCTCAAACATGTCGCCACTGACGTGCTCTACACCTGAAGTCGATGCATCCCAAGTATGTTAGTCTACCTACCTACTAGGTAGGTACTGTAATAGTGACACGTGTCATATAAATGGCGGACGACCTGGGTAGGGTGGTGCGTCGAATATGACGTGAGGGAGATCGAAGTTGATGCCCTTGATGTGCTGATGCACCGAGGTGATCATGTGGAGCGTGGCGCCGGTCCCGCCACCGACGTCGACGAGCACTTTGACGTCGTCGAAGCCGCGGTAGGTCTCCAGCAGTTGCTTGATCAAGATGGTGGAGTGGTTCCTCATGCTGTCATTGAACAGCTTGTTGAACCGTGGATCTTTGCCGTGGTGCTCGAACACCGTCATCCCGTGAGCCTTCTTGAACGGGATGCCGCCCTCCAACACCGCATCCTTCATGTAGTAACTGCGAACGTTGACCAAACAAAACCAATCAAGTGCCCATTCCTTAATTCTACAAGAAAAGAAAAATACGTGAATGTTGTTGTTGCCTCCTTAGATTACCCGCTCTCCACGGTGATCTTATCATTGACCAACAAGGTCAAAGCTGCCATGGACACGCCGTCATCGTTCCTGGTCAAGTACTTGCAGACAGGCGCCGCACCGTACTTGCACGTGGGGCGGTCATCGACGACGCTGGCCTCGACAGACCAACTGAGGATGCCGTTGGCGGCGAGCAAGCGGAGGATCCGGTCCACCATATCGGTCGCCTGAGGGTTTTCGGTGGGCAGCCCCGCCGCGATGTCAGCGGGGCTCAGCATGGCGCCGGGGCCGGCCTTGACGATGGTCTCGAGGAGCTCCAGCTCGATGGCTACTCTAAGAGTCGAGGGAAGGCAGAAGCCCATGGCGAGCCTCATGGCGAACCTGCGCGCTTCCTCCTCCTCCTCTGCGGTCAGCTGCAGCACGTCCTTGGCGGCTTGCATGTTGCCAGTTGGAGTGGCTTATAAGTTGGGAGACAGAGAAGAGTAACAGAGGAAGGGTCTATAGTACTTGAATGAGAAACGAGGGAGGCAGGGGTCTATATTTATACCGTGCAAACCCCTCTCCTACTACAACCTCAATTGAATCCATACCATAATTAGATGGCAACCTCGGTCGAGTATAAGATGACGGGCAACACACTCATCTACGCCTTAATATGACATATATGCAACCCGTGGTCGAAAAATTGTGTTTCGAGGGCATGACACTGACAGCATGTACTAGTCATCGATATGTTTCTGCATGATGTTTACCACGAGATATGACATGGAACCAAACCGGGGTTTGTGATATCCCAAATCCCTCCTCCGAGCAGCATATTAGCAATCCTACCCTTCACCATCATAGCATGGGAATGGTTGAAATTTTCGAACATGAGCCAAAACCGTTACTTGTTAGACGTTAGATGCAATTCGAGGAAAAGGTCAAACCATCAAGGCGCCTGAGACTGCAAGCACTACGACCATGCATTCTCGTTGGTCTACAATTGACAGTCTGATGGCATAAGAACCATCTTGTGATGACCCCCAGACACCGTCTCTCGAAAATAACTTCACCTTAGATATATGAGATCACCTCAGGAGCTGCCGAGATAAATACTTCAGGCTTTGTTTTGGATAAAGAACACCCAAACTTTTCAGCATTTAATCATGAGTAATTACAAGTATAATGATCTGTATGATACATGCTGCAATCCTGTCTACTTGCTGAGCATAAATAAGAACACAGGGTATTCCATTAGATCATCACCTCCAACTAGGAATACAAAAAGTACTTAATCCTCCTCAAGATGACTGCCTTCACAAAATTGCATGGTTTAGAAAAGTAACACGTTTATCAAAGTCAGAATCCCCAAATTTATTCCAACAGTGTTTGGGCAAAGGCGTAACAGTGTCGCCACCTTAAGCAATACGTTATGACGGAGAGAGGTGACCGAGCACGTACTTGTCGCCACCCCTATGGGGCTGCTCTTATCGTTGACATCTAAATGCATGCGTATCCAAATACTGCATTACTTGAGAGCGTAAGAAGTTGTCAACACGTCCACGTCTGACTTAAATGAGACATTTGGTCATCTGCGTGATAGTCTGGCCACCTCATAGTCATGATCAGGAGACGTGAGCCTCTCTGGTCGTCTCCTCCTGCAGGCACCTGCATATCAAGGGCATCAACTTTGGCCACCCTCTTGTCATCTCCGGCGCACCACCCACCCCGGGTTCGCCATTTATTATCAGGCATACGTCACTGTCACAGCGCCTACCCTCTTACATGGAAGCAAAAGAATTCATAAACTTGGAATCCGTGGACTCCACGCAGGCGTAGAGCACGTCAGCGCATTCGGAGTGGAGGAGACGCCATTTTCGTGAAGGTCGATACTTGCATTCTGCTTACTGATATGATGTTTTAGGTATTGGTTAGGCGTCAAACCAAACTTATCAAAAGGACACGCCTGGAATCATTCGAGAGACATAATATCAAACGATTGAAGCTTGTAAATGAAAGAGAACACTCTTCAAACTACTCGAGACATATGGACCAAAAGAAAAGGGCAAATCGAGTGCATGCCATACATACTGTCATCCACGTTCCAGTAATTACCATGTGAGTGGCAATCCGACTGTCAAGTGAGCGGGACTGGCCACAATACTAAGACTGTAAAGTCAACTAAATATTTAGGTCATCAATCGTACTCGGTAGTAAAAGCAAGCTTCCAACAATATTTCGTCACTGCCATCGTAATATAATTATAATTTTTTGCTAATTTTCACAAGCCTATCATTTAAAAATATTATATTTTCTATTTCAAATTTTCATATAATATGTGTCTCTCCACATATTAAGATTCTCTACATATATTCATCCGAGTGACATCCATCTGAAAATTCAAGATTAATTGCTTAAAACTTCAATATATATCCAGTTAGTTCGAGTTAAAAATAGATACAAAAACCTTAATATTTATTCAAGCTACAATGGTATTAAAAACAGTTATGCTTTTAACTGACAGTCAAATGACGTATTAACTAATGAAAAAATATAGAGGAAGAAGATATGTTAGACTAACTAAAACGATGGGAAAAAAATATATTAAAAAAGAAGGAAAAATGTCTCGATCCTCAGTTACAACATAGGAGACATATCATCCTCATCGTCCTCCTCCTCTTCGTAGAGGGGAGTTATAATCTATTTGCAACAAGTTTGACATCCTTATTAATTTTTATCGAGATAAATTTATAGTCGAATCCTCGTGATTAGACTTACAAGAAATTGTAAACATAAAAACCATACTATTACGTGAAAAACTTTAATATCAAAATTTAAAATCAAATAATAATAAATTTAGTTTATGATGCATGGATCTAAAAGTTATAGCGATGTTGATATATAAGAACTATACTCAGTCTTCTTTTCTTTGTAATGATAATACTAATAAGATTGCACAGTCATTAATATATTTTTTTTTTTTATTCTATACCATGCTCATGTAGATTCATTCATTTTATTTATATTATTTTTTGGAAAATGAGCCCTTTTTTATTCTTTTTCTTAGACATAAAACCCAACAAAGAAAAGTACTTATTTCAAATTATAAAAAACGATTACATCTTCGACACCTGAGTTTGAAGAGTTGAAATAGTTGACGTGATGACATCTCTAATGATTAATTAGCGAGGTATTAGTGAACATGCATAATTTGAAATGTTTTCAAATGGTAGACATGGACAGATCATATATTACGATCGCATAAAATCTTTAGCACAGACATATTTTTTTATGATTACAGTGATTCAAGGACTTGATGCTATGACATATTTTTAGGATTCATCTTAGTTAGTGTTGTCTGTTGCTAGACATGGTATGTAACGAACATTTGCTTCCATATTGCAATTGATGTTATGATTTTTGTCTAACATGATCTATAAACTTGTTGGTCTTTACTAGTTTTCCAAAGTCTCTATATAATATAATCATGATGTCATGAGGAGTATTCTACTTGTGGTCTACACTTATGTGGGTTATGCCCGTTATATCTAATTGGTTCCACTAGTAATCACTGGCACATGTATTTTAAGACATAAATAATTATCGATTTTAGTAGACTTGTACAGTATTCCTGTTTCGAAGTTGTCCCCAAAAGATACCTCGACATTGGAGTCATTATCGACTATTTACGATACATCCACATTTTGGTCTTATTATTGATAGTAGATGAGATTTCCCTAACTGTTTGAGGAAATCTCTCTATTCTGTTAAGGAAAATTCTCTAAACTGTTGAGGAAAATTCTCCCTTCTAACCTGTATAAATAGGAGAGGGACATGTTAATAACAATCAACTTCTTCTAAAACTTGTTTATCTATTTGTTTTCTAACAATTATAACTCCCTAGTTGGGGAATCACTACCTCTTCAGGTCATTAATAATACAAGATCTTTTTATCAGATGTAATTAATAATGAATTATCCACTATGAGATAATGTACATCTGCTATGAAAAAAAAATTATATATCGAATGTGATTAAAATGTTTTGATTGTACATGATATGTTCACTCAATCATAAAAATAGAACATATGAGAAAAATCAATACGTCCGATTTTACATATGCATCAATTCGAGATTAAAAAAAAATCAATATGTTCAACGCGACCAGAGCATTTTCATCATTAACTCATGAAAAAGAAAAGCATTTGATATGTCAAACATAATTAGAGCATTTTTACTACACGATGCATCCGCTCAGGAAAGAATAAAGTATATACATTTGGATCAAATAGAGTGTGTATTTATGTTTGATATTGATATCTAATAATTGATCGGCAAGCTTAAAAAATTTATCAGAAGACAATGACCTTTGCAACAAACTTCATACGATCATGCACTTTCAATTATTTATAGAGAAATAGAATTAAGACTAAAGACCAAACTCCTAACACGACTTGAACTTAACTCCAAAACCTATTCAAGTTTTTTGTGCACAACCGATCGACGAAGGAAGGTTCGAATATAAAACCATTTTTGAGTTACTCTCCGTCCATGATGATGACATGATGAAGCATGTGTTCTTACTGCTCGCTCCCTTATGACTAATAGATTTCGACGGGGCTGGTGAGTGCTTCCACGCATATAAATCCCGTCGCAAACATCACTCCCTTCTCTATCGATCCAAATTAGTTCAAATTTTCCTTCTACATTTCCGCCTCCAGCCTCATCTCTTTGTGACATGGAATCTACCAATAGATTCGTGCAATAGCTGACCTCCGAGGAAACAGAGGAAGCATATAGATATTGATTATATGATCTTATATATATCAATAAATTCTTATTATCGACCAATAAAATGAAAGTATAATTATGATATGATTCCTTAAAATATAATTTTGATGGGAGGGACTCTTATAATTATCTTTTTTATATCCTTTGCTCTTGTTTGTATATAGGTAAAATGTTTTAGGAATCATATAATGATCATAGAGATTTCTTCTCTCATTTCTCTGATAAATTCCTACTCCATTAATTATAGTAGCCCTGGAAATATTAAGAGATGAGGAGAGTCTAACTTCTTTCTTATACAGATTCATGATGCATGCAAATAACAGTGTATTGCTTTATGATATCCAAGATATTCTTTTAATTATCATGTTTCAAAAATATATGCCTTCTGTCTTAGATCTACTTGATCTCAATCATAATATTAAATTTTTATATAATAATTTTATTTCTTATAATTGATATCAGATTTATGCCATTGAATATAAGTTATTGTAGATCTATTTTTAATCTATTTGTGCATTAGATCTATTTTGTATAATATTTATTATTATTATTATTATTATTATTATTATCATATTTCACTTCTGAAAGGGTGTTTCTAATCTGATTATGTGATGATAGCCTCACACGATATATTTGTTTTCGTATGACTCATTTGAGTCTGCAACTCTTTTCCCTCACTTGTCTGTTCTTTTATTTGATTATGGGCATTCCCAAAGGAAATTGCAACTGAGAGACATTGTTATTCTGGTCGATGGATCACCATCGACAGTTTATTATTGGCGATGGCACAACGTAGGATAATGACCCATTGTGGTCGTTGACCTTATCTAAGGGCTGCTGCTGTGTAGTGGTTGTCCACAGTGATGAAGCAAAAGTGCAACTATTGTATTGAGGGTGGCAGTCGCAAGCCCTACGGTGGGCAGTATTGCAGAAACAGTGATAGTGCTGTGTGTAATGAAATAGAGGTGTGATAGTCGATAACGGTCATCGGAGGTGTCACGATAGTAGCCCGATTAAGAGCTGCGGACTGCACATGACAGCGCGATGCCGGACATCGTGATGTGGTGTCAAAGGCAACATCGTCAGTGGTCGTTTGGGTGGAGGCGACGCTGGGCAGTCACTCGCTATTAGTCGGGGCCAACAGTCACATAAGGCCGACCGCTGTGGCGATGTTGCGTTATCAACAAAGGTAGCGGTAGGCCGTCGGTGAGTGGTCGCTCGGGTCATGGGCGATGGGTGGCAGTGACGACGACATAGGCTACGGTGAACAACGGATGATGGTGTTGTGTCGCAGTGAGGTGGCCGTGCACGATGGCGATGTCACGGTGATGAATCACACTGCATCGTGATATCAAATGGTTCACAAAGAGATGTGAATCATTTGAGCTACGTCAAGATGTGAAAATAATATTTCTAAATAAAATTTTAGAGAAAAAAATATATACATATTAACCTAAATGATTCACAAAGTAAAATATATAATATAATTTAGCATACAAATTTAGAAAATCAATTTATGACCATAAACAAGCTTCTATACAATGATATATAAAGTTTTATGATATCATTATTTTCTTTAAATTAAAAAAAATACTATTGATTAGTATTTATACGTAAAGATTAATAAGAGCAAGTTTATTATATTAATTATGTATGTGGATGATACTTTGCTTATCAATAATGATCTTGGTTTATCATATGAAATCAAAAAATTTCTCACCAAGAATTTTAAGACGATTGATATGATTGAAACAACTTATCTTATTAATATAAAGATATTTAAGGATACATCTCAATAATTATTATTACTATCTCATAAAAGATTCATTAATTGAGTTGTGGAGAGATTTAGTATATAAAATAAGAAAGATGCAAGATTTAATCAAAGTCAATGTTTTCTAAAATAGACTTGGAAAAAAATTAAATAAAAAAATAAATAAAAAATTATTCCTTATGTATACGTAGTTGGAGGTCTATTATATACTAAGTCTATATTAGACTAGAGATTAGTTTTGTAATTAAAATATTTAATAGATACTAGAATTATCTAGAAATGAAATATTAGAAAGTTATGAAGAAAATAAAAAGATACTTATAAGGGATGAAAGACTATATGCTCATATATTAAAAATTAAATCAGCTTGAAATAATGATATTTTTGTATACTAATTTTGTAAATTACCTTAATAGTAGGAAGTACATTTTATGATTTATATTTACTTTAGCGGGAGAGGTAGTTTACAAAAATAATATAATGCAAATTGAATTATTAATAATAGAAGTTGATTTTATGGCAAGATCACTAATTAAGCTTTATGTTTATAAAATTTTATTTTAAGACTTGGTATAATCAAACTCAATTGTCAAGTCGTTTAAGATATTTTGTGACATGCCATAATAACTTCTTCTTAAAAAAATAGTAAGTACTATAACAATTTTAAACATATTGATATATTGATTATTGATGTGTCAATTACGAATGTGAGTTCTACTATATTGATTATTGATCCATTTATATGATAATACATGTTTGAGTAAACATTATAAATAACATTTTTGTTAATATACTTAAAGTTATTTATTTTTACTATATTATTCATATTTATGTGATTGAATATTAATAAAAGGATTATCTTGACAAGATAAATTATAAAGATCATTTTGGTTTATATTAGGAAAGACTAAAATTGTTGTAGTATCATAAAAGAAAATATGAATGACACACAATCGCTATTACTCACATTACTAGTTAAATATAATATAATATTATTATATTTATTGAATTTATTGGCCTATTTTTAAATTCACCCACATATATATATGATTTTTAAAATTTTAGAATCTAATTAGATAAAATAAATTTTATTTTATTTATTTGATTTTGAATCCTTTTGTATCTTATCAATTAATGGGTAAATGAAAGAATATTAGATTATGTGATGTTATTTAATTAGGTAAGATATATTATAGATCTGATTGAATTTTGATTACAATTATCAATTAATATAAAAAAAAATTTAATTATAATAGAATTTCAAAAGAGATAACTTTGCCCGAAGAAAGTCTCTTGATTACCTTTTCTAGGCTCTCTACTAATCGTGCATTACTTTATTACATTTGTGATATCCTTGATTATTAAATTCAAAAGGTATACATATTTATCTTAAATTGTTTTCAATCATAACATTAAATTTTCACATAATAATTTTATTATATATATGTGTGTATGTATGTATGTATGTTAAAATCCTATAAAATCAATAACAAAGTAATTTTCTGTCAAGACATGCATATACATGACATACAACTTAGTATAACTCATTTAGTTCTTGCACTACAATGATAGGAGAATCAAATATATACAGTTTTATCATATCTAATGAACATATTAATATTTTTTCTGCTTTGACATAGATTCATATAATAATTTTAATCTTAACATAGATTCATGAGAAAAAACATAAATTCATGTAGTTTTACTATGCCAAAAGAACATCAATCAAATATGAAAAAGATATTAACAATTAAATTCACGAGGAAAAAAATAAATTCATGTAGCTTTATCATACCAAAAGAATATCAATCAAATATGAAAAAGATATTAACAATCAAAGGAAGAGGATGAGGATGTAGGAAAGTTAAAGTTCCCTACCTTGATCTTCTGTAAGTGATCCTCTAGTGTCTCCCCCCCTCCTTTGTCAATGACTAGTTCGTATCCCATGAAAAGAGGATGGTGACTATAAATTACTATAGAGGTAATCCTAAGTTTCTTATTATATCAAATTATAATATTATTTTTTTAAAATTAAAACTAGAGTATTACATTCCCCCTTAGTTACAATATTAATACTGATTAAAATTAGAATTTTACATTCCCCTTAGATGTTGGGATGATGATTCATGCACACTGAAGGAGAATGAGAGGACGAAGGATGAGTTTGAGGCTGTAGCGAAGAAAGCAGGGTTCAAAGCCACTTAGGTATCTGTCTATGCTTGCTCATGGAGATCACAAAAGTAAGATCAAAATCTGCCGTCGTGCCACTTATGTGGTAAATAATTTCTTCCTTTTGTTGTTTTCAGCTCTCTCGTTGACCGGTGGACCTCCGAAACATGCACGCTATGATTTGAAACCAGACTTGGCTACACCGTTGCAATAAGATTCCCAAAGCTATATGTTTAAAGGGATTGTTTCCTTTTTGTTATCGATAGGAGTGAGGCATGCTCGGGATTGACTTATTGGTCAACATGATAGCTGTTGAGTCGGATCCACTATTAGAATATAATTAACGTAGAATTACGGCAGGCCGATACATCAAACCCTCGTTTATTTAGGACACCAAAAGTGTAGAAAGTAGAAGCACAAGCAGCACCAAGTGTTCATGTTTTCCATTCTACTTGGTGAATTCCATGACCCACGTATCTGCAAACAAATGAAGAGCTTTGAATCCGGTAAACCCACCGTCCCTTGCCAAGCCTTGGAACTCCTCCTCCGTTCTCTCTTTTCCTCCGATGTTGTAGGTCGCCATGCACAGATCTAACTGGAAGATGCCTTGGGCTCTCGGAGTCGGCTTTGGAACTGCCGGAAGAACACATTCCACCACAATCACCTTCCCTTTCTCCGGCAGAGCTTTCCAACAGTTCTTCAATAACTTTACACAATTCTCATCGCTCCAGTCATGAAGAATCAACTGCAATTGCACAACAATCCACGAGTGACTCGTTAGTTGCCAAAAAGAATTACCTGTGATCGCGATCCGAAGAGACCTGACCTTGAGAAAAATGGCATCTCCGCGGGGAACAGCTTCGAACATGTCTCCGCTAACGTGCTGCACACCTGCAACCACAAACAATATTAGCACGACGTAAGCCGAGATCTAACAGAGAACAACTCGTCTTCTCAGATAAGAGATGGATCGAGAGCGAACCTGGCAGAGGTTGTGCTTCGGAGATGACATGCGAGAGGTCGAAGTTGATGCCCTTGATGCGGGGGTGACTGGCAGTGATCATGCCGAGGGTGGTGCCGACGCCGCCGCCGACGTCGACCAGCACTTCCACGTCGTCGAAGCCGCCGTAAGTGTGGAGCAGTCGGCTGATCATGATGGTGGAGTGGCTTTGCATGGCCTCGTTGAACACCTTGTTGAAGCGTGGATCGGTGCCTTGGTACTCGAAGGACGACATCCCGTAGGCGGCCATCACTGGTTCGCTGCCGTCCAACACTGAATCCTTCACGTGGTGCCTTGTCACCAACGCATCAGTGTTAGTTTACTGAACCAAGTGAAGTAGATCCTTCTAAATTATATCTAGCACAGAGAGAGAGAGAGAGAGAGAGAGAGAGGGAAGAGGGTTACCATAGATCCATGAAGACTTTGTCATGATGTAGCAAAAACATGTTCACAACAGAACGATCGTGATTCTTGGTGAAAAACTTGGAGATGGGTGTCACGGTGTAATTCCGCGAGAGGCAGCCGTCGGCGCCGGACTCGACGGTGCAGCCGACGATGCTGTTGGTGGAGAGCAAGCGGAGAATCCGATCCACCCAGATGGGTGCCTGGGGGTTGTGGGTGGGCAGCCGAGCGGCAATCTCCTCTGGGCTCATTACCTTTTCTGGGCCGGCCGTGACGATGATCTCCAGGAGCTCGAGCTCGATGGCCACCTTGAGGACCATGGGGAAGACGGCGCTGCATGAGAACTGCAGAGCCCGCAAGAACACCTCATCATCATCTTTGTCGGGTGTCGGCTGCCCCACGTCGTTAGTCGCCTGCATTTTGCTGGTTTGGTTGATAATAGAGGAGTCTTGTCCTGAATTTAAAGTGAAGTGTGCAAATCAAATAATCCTTTTAATTGATTCAATAATCTTTTGATCGATTTGATCATGATGGAAAATATTTATTTATTTTTTTTAAAAAAAATAATAATTCGTTTACAAAAGAAACAGTGTGAAAGGAATTATTCCTCTCTTTTAATTGAGATTCAATCATAAGAGGAAATAATCCTTTGATTGATTTGATCACGACGGAAAATATTTATTTTTTTAATTAATTCGCTTACAAAAGAAACAATGTGAAAGAAATTACTCCTCTCACTCATTGATTTGATGATGAAAGAAAACGTGTATCGGATTGATGTTCTTATGCTTAAATTTAAAGCGGAATATATATATATATATATATATATATTGTTTATTATATATATATATGCTTAAATTTGTTTATTATTTTGATGATGAAAGAAATTACACCACATTGTTTATTTTATGTATCTCATCTATTCCAAGTGTGGAGAGGATTACGATTTCAATGTCATAGGAGTCTTAATCTCATATGGGATTCTCATTCATTAAAATTAGACTGATGCACATACAAAAATACGTTTAGGAGATATAAAAGATGATTTTGGTGCCAGAGACTAATATCTTTACATGCCTTAATATGATTTGATCATATTGAATCCACGGTTGCCTTAATTTTCATGTTGTGTTATAATAATAATAATAATAATAATAATAATAATAATAATAATAATAATAATAATAATATAATAATAATAATAATATAGTGATTTTTTTAAAAAATCTTTTTATTTTTTTTTTCTCAAAAGTATCCCACTTTTTGTTCTTTATATAATATTCTCATTTTTTTATAATCCTATAAGTGTCCTTTTTCGTTATCACCTTAATTGTCTTTCTGAGATGTGTTTTTTTTTGAAAGTTAACTCACGTATATTAACATGTTTCATGATTGGAGCGATCGACATTATACAAAGATTTTTTTACAAAAACTAAATGATAAAGAAAAGGTTCGATCATAAGATTTTACGATAAACTTTTAGAGTCTTTACCAACGAAACCAAATTGATACCTTCAAAGTTACTAAAGAATTATCGAAATGGTATTGGAGAGATAAGGAATATGATTAAACTTGTTTGAGATGCAATTAAACACAACTAAACTTGGTTTAAGCGAGTGGAATCGAATTAACCACCCTAAAACCACTAATTAATTTAATAATTGTTTAGAGAGTGAGGAGAAAAACATTTCCCAAGTCAAGAATATTTCTGATCTTATGTTGACATATAATTAACTCAGGTTGTAATCGTCCAAAAAAGCACTTTTCTCTTCTATTGATGCCAAGAAACTATCTCAGTACATATTGATTCTAAACACTTCAAAAGATTTTTACTTAAGAATAATCTATAATACAAAAAATATTCAATCAGGATTGAAATCTAAAATTATCATAGACCACAATATTATTGAATCGAATATCTCCAACATCATCATAAAATCCTAGCATTATATGAGCATGGGGAGAGATAATCTTAATCAAAATTTAATTTACACCTTTGATATATTTTATCTTAGGTTATTGGACCATCTATCTAATCTAACTACCTGTAGATTGGATTGAATGGTGCATGCATTTTATATCAATTGGAAGTTTGTCAACCAACAAGTATCGATTCCACATTCACGACTTGCATGTCAACCATACCATACCATACCAAATTCGCATGTACTAAAGCAACTTCACTTGTCTCCTATGCCACCTCATTCATAATTTATAGAGTCGAAATTGGTTTGATGGCTCATAAAACTTATAATATTATAAGAGAGATACCAATTTAAAGTGGTGGGCGAGCGTTGCGGCACTTATCCAACCCCAGAGATCCTTTGATACCACCAGCTTCATCATCTACTTTGTAGCTGGTGTTAAGTATGGTATCCATCGAGGCAATGTACGCTACGAGCCCCGATGAGGACGAGGAAGCGCGCACGTATGCTGTGAGTCTGGTAATGGGAGCCTGCCTCCGCATGACTCTGAAGGCGGCTATCGAGCTCCAGCCCCGGGAGATCATCGTCAAGGATGGCCACAGCGCCCAGCTAAGCCCCGCCCACATCGCCACCCAGCTGCCCACCGGGAACCCCCATGCGGCCGATACGGTGGATCGGATCCTTCGTCTGCTCGCCACCTACGGTATCTTTTGCCTATAATTCACATATAAAATAAGTTTATCCTCTAGATTATTTTGACAGCTAACTATTAGTCAGATAAGACTTAGGAATAAAAGTTATAAATAATATTCATCAATTTTTTTCAATCTAATTTATACTGAAATAATTTAATAATAAAAATATTAATCAACGTAAAAAAAATTATTATGATAATTGTAATCATAATAAAAAATAATTCATATCTTCATATTAAAAATAAATAGTATTTCATAATTTCAAATATATACATGTAACTAATCAAACAAATATCTAAGAATAATAATAAAATTTTTAATTTATATATATATATATAATTTTATCAATATGTCATATGAGAAAACTATAACAGAAAATTATAATTTATATTTAGACCAAACAACCTTATTAGGTAGGCCCAGAATTAGACTATCCAAATTAGGCACATAGATTTGAGCCAACCATTTGCCCAATTAGATTCGTCAAAACTAAAATTAATCAAAGTAAAAAATAATTCATATTTGACTTTTCTCGAATTCAATCAAAGCATTATTGATCGAATCTAAATCCAATCAAACAGTTAAAATATAATCATAATATCAAAATATTATATTAAAATAAATTAGATTAATTAATTTTATAATTAAGGACATAAGCTAAAAAATTTTAATTTCTAGGGGGCAAAACTGTAATTTTGCTTAGGATGTATAATGAAAATATTCAATTTCTAAATGACATAATTGAAAAGTAAAATTTAAGAACACATTATTATTTTTTATTTCTAAGAGGTAAACAATTTTTTTTACTAAAAAACCTAATTCTTATATTGTAGTCACCATCGTGTTCCACCGTGCCCATATGCATGAGTCTTATCAACAATGCATCGACCATATGCCTACGGCAGCGTAACTCTTCTCACATCCTGACCTCATCAATTACCATGCCTTGTCGTCATGTTTCTCATCGATGGAACACCTCTGTTGTGCACTTAAGTGTCGTTGATGGATCGTCCTATCATGTGACCATGCACATGCATCAACCAATGACCCCCACGATCATCGCAATGCGCAGTTGTGCCCATGTGTCCGCTACACAACCGTCGGGTACCATGGCCTTTGACGTCCAATCAAAGTCGATCACAACCAACAAATGTCGTAGTATTGTTGCTGTAGCCGTCATAAACAATGACGATCACAACAACTACTATAACGACGGCACTATTACAGTTGCCGCACATAGTGGCACTATAGTAGTTACCTGCAACTAAGGTAGAATGGTCGTCATAAGGCTACTGCAACCCATGGTGCTTTCGCTATGTATGCAATCGTTGCCCACGACTAGGCTAGTGATCACCAAAAGTCGTTGCCTTCAACAATACTATCGTCAACAGCAAACTGTAGATAGTTGTCCATCGATCAATCACAAGAAACCTCACATCGCTTGAAAGCAAGTGATAGGATGGACTAGATAGAAACTAGTTCGACAATACAAATAGATCGCTCAAGCATCATAAATAAAAACTGAATAATATCTTTTCGTAAATGAAAAGTGCCAATAAATAAATATAAATATAAAATAGATTTGAAATATTTTTACAATCTAAAATATTTGATTTCAAAACACGACTCTAAAACTAATTTTAAGCATAAAACCATGATTATGCTATTGTTATATGAAAAACTTTAATGTCGAAAATTAAAATCAAATAATACTAAATTAAATATACGATGTATATCTTTCAATGTCATTTAAAAAGTTTTTATTGGATCTAGAAGTGTACCGTTGTGACATCCAAAAGCTTCGACGATATCGATTTACAAGGAGAATTAAATTATCCTCCTCTTTTTTTATCTTTCATGGGATCGCTATGAAACAACAAGAGATGAAAAAAGATTTATAATCTTTCAATGACTGATTGTTTCCTCCCTAATAAGTCATATCCTTTTATAAACAAAAATAGAAGATCTAGGATAATAATTAGGAGAGTCTCTCCTATCAAAAAATTTCTTAAAGTATCATATTATAATTAATTATTTTTTATTAGTCAATAACTGTAATCAAAATTTAATCATATATATAATATTAAACACGATCACAAATCTAACACAAAGTACACCTCAGAGCCATGCCTTTCACCAATAATCCCCACAGGAACATGAACCATCTTTGAAGTGATGAAACCTGTTAATATCCCTGACCACTATCTCACGCTCCATAAGTTTAGATATAAGCTTTGTCGCCGAATGGCAGTTCACACATGCACGAAGGTTCTTCATAATCCTGATGGTTGTTCCCGGAGCAGTACTGATCAAGCCAAAAGCAATAGCAATCATCTCACTGTGATGGAACATAGAATTTTCCCTCAGCTCAGAGCTCAGATGAGGAGCAAAGCCACATTCCTTCAGCTTCCTCTCCAGTTCAGCAAGCACCACAAAGATCTCCTCATATCTTGGGTGTGACATCTCCCCTGCACGGAAGCAATGAAGCTTACCGCTGATATGAATCTCACTGCAACCAATTGCTTTAGTCACACGCCTCTCTTTCATCAATACCCTGATCCTTGCAACATCACTCCACATGCCAACAGATGCATATATGTTGGAGAGCTTCACATAATGCCCCGCGTTGAGAGGCTCTAGAGCAAAAACACGTTCAGCTGCATACTCCCCCAACCTCACATGACCATGTATCTTGCATGCATTCAGTAAAGCACCCCAAACAGTTAGCTCTGGCTTCATTGGCATGCTCCTAATAAACTCGTAGGCCCCGTCAAGGTGCCCAGCACGAGCAAGGAGATCCACCACGCATGCATAATGCTGATGCCGAGGCTCAATCCCGTAATCTTTCATGGAGTTGAAATAATTCCAGCCCTCCTTCACAAGGCCTGCATGGTTGCAGGCTGATAGGAGCCCGACGAAGGTGACATCATTTGGCCTAACCCCAGCTAGCTTCATCTCATCGAAAAGTCTCATAGCTTCATGTGCACGGCCATGCAACCCATACCCCATTATAACTGCACTCCAAACGACTACATCCTTGTTGATGATGCGCTCAAATATCGCATGGGCACGCGCTATGTTTCCACATTTGGCATACATGTCAATTAGAGCTGTGTTCACAAAAATGTCATCTTTGAACTCGCTGCTGTTAGTGTAGTCCTCCATCCGCCTAGCAATTTCCAAGGATCCGACCTGCGCACAAGCCAAAATTGCGGACCTTATCGTGATTGAATCAGGTCTGATCACCCTCGAGATCATCTCATGGAAGAGCTCTACAGCTTCACTGGCATGGCCATTCTTCGCATACCCAGAAATCATTGCATTCCACAGAATCACATCCATGGAGGTGACCCTGTCGAACAACTGCCTTGCAACAACAACTTGACCGCATTTTGCATACATTGCCGTGAGCACAATGATCAGATCCGGCTCATCCTCAAACCCACCTTTGATGACCAAACCATGGACAGACCTTCCGTGCTCCAAGTCCTCCTCATCCATGTAGGACTTCAGAACACTAACGAGGATTATGAAATCAGGGCGAGCATCGGATTCCAACCGCATTCTCCTGAATAACTCGAGAGCTTCAAGAGGGAATCCATTCTGAGTACAACCAGATAGAATCGAAGTCCAAGAGACCACATTCCGAACGCTTAGCATGTCGAAGACGGTACGGGCACCGGCAATGTCGCCGCACTTGGCGTACATGGCGATGATCCCATTTTGGACGAACACGTCGGCTTCGAACCCGAGACAGAGCACCTGGGCGTGGACGGCACGGCCGGCGGCGTGAGACGGTAGGCCACCACAGGCCTTGAGGACGGGCGGGAGGGTGAAGCCGTCAGGGAGGATGTTGGAGCGGAGCATCTGGCTGTAGAGACGGAGGGCGTCATCGAAGGCGTTGTGGTGGGAGTGGAGGCGGATGACGGCATTGAAGAGGCGGGGGTCCTCTGGGTGGGGAATATCGTCGAAGAACTGGCGGGCGTGAGTGAGTCGGTGTGATCCGGGGGCTGAGAGCAGGAATTTTGCCGCGAGGAAAGGGGAGCGATGGAGACCGGAAGAGATGAGAAGGGCGTGGATCTGGGCGAGGTGGGCGGGGTGGGCGGCGAAGGAGAGGATGGAGGCGACGCGGTCGATGATGTCGCCGCCGTCCACGACGGTGACTGGGTGGGCGGAGGTGGTGGCTTGGGAGGACGAGCAGAGACGGGGAAGGAGGCAAAAGCAGGTCGGTCTCCGGCGGGCCGAGAAAGTCACTGTCATTACGGCGTTGGCATGGCGGCTGTACTATCAGTGCTCGTCTTCCCTCCGGTGCGTAGCAGCTATTTGATTAAATTCGCACTCTTTGGTTCCGTGAATAAGAGTTGCAGTTCGGTGGACTTTCGTGGGCCACAGCAACGAGGTTGAGTCACGTCTTGAGTCGTACAATATGGGAGCATTTCTGCGTCCGCTTGATGTCTGATTTATCATAAAAATCATATTCTATTTTCCAGATCATCTCAAATACACCGATTTCGACACGTGGTCGGTGCACATCCTGCATTAATTTTCGCGCATCCGTTTGCCTAGTATTCGTGTAATCATTTAAATATACAGCAGCAAAATGCAAAGCATCGAGTAATGACAAAAACAATTGCACATTTATTGTTTGTTGTTTGATAGCAGACGTTGCAGTAAGTCTCACAGCACTGGCTATTTGTATCTTAGGGTCATGTTTAGCGAGCCTACAGCAATACAAATAAGAAAATATCTCTTTGACATCACTCGATCAACATGGATCATAAGTTAGTGAATTCCAAGACCCAAGTATAAAGAGTTACGTAACTGGCTTTGAGTCCTCCAAACCCTGTATCCTTTGCCAGGGTCTCAAACTCTTGTTGGGTCCTCTCTTTTCCTCCCAGCACAACCATAATGCTGATGTCTAAACCAAAAACACCTTGGGAGTTCAACCTTGACTCAGGAATCGACGGAAGGATGTACTCCACCACTATCAGCTTCCCTCCTTCGGGCAGTGCTTTCCAGCAATTCCTCGATATTCTTGCACGCTGCTCCTCATTCCAGTCATGAAGAATCCACTGCAGTTGCCAAAGAAGCACGGAGAGTAATAATCTCTGCGGATTACAGAGAGTAATCTCGCTTAAACAATGGCAGAAGAACTAACCTTCAAAACAATGGCGTCGCCACTTGGAACGCTTTCGAACATATCTCCACTTACATACTCCACTCCTGCATGCAAATTGAACCATTCCTTGGATATATATACACCTATCATGGAGAAACAAAAGAAAATTGAACAGTGGGGGACCTGGGAAGGGCGATGCCTCCGAGATGACATGGGGGAGGTCGTAGTTGACGCCCTTGATGTGGGGGGGCATGGAGGTGATCATGTGGAGGCTGATGCCGACGCCACCACCGACGTCAACGGCCACCTCGATGCCGTCGAAGGCGCGGTACACCTCGAGCAGCTTCTTCATGATGATGGCGGCGTGGTTCCTCATGAACTCGTTGAACAGACTGTTGAACCGGGGATCGGTGCCGTGGTATTGGAACGCCGGCATCCCGTAGGCCTTGTTGAAGGGGATGCCTCCCTCCAACACCGCATCCTTCAAGTGGTGTTGTCTCTAAATTTCCAACTCTCTCTCTCTCTCTCTCTCTCTCTCTCTCTATATATATATATATATATATATATATATATATATAGTCTCTAAATGACCACATTTCCATGAGCACCTTATTCTGGCCATACACACACAGAGCGGCCATGGAACCACCATCGTCATGCTTGGTCAAGTACATGCAGACGGGCGTTGCGCCGTACTTCCTCAAAGGCCGACCATCAGAGTGGGTCTCGACGGTCCAGCTGACGACACGGTGGGACGCGAGCAAGCAGAGAATTCGATCCACCATGTCGACCGCCTGCGGTTCTCAGTCGGCAGCTGGGCCGCAATATCTGCGGGGCTCAGCTTGGCGCCAGGACCGGCCTTGAAAATGATGTCGAGACTGCTGCCTTTAGAGTTGTTAGTGAACTTACGTGCCGTAGCCGAGGAGTCAAGTACGGCTGGGTCCATGGGTCGATGTCCGGAGTTTTTGACGCTCGGAGATACGTCTCTTGGTCGATTGGAAGAAAAATGTTGAGACTGAGCTGGATTGGGGGTCGGGAAGGCGGCACCGTCGCGCGTCGCTCGGTCGTTCGGAAGGAGTGCCTAGGTCAAGTTGGAGCGGGAGTCGGGGCGCCTGCCTCCGGGGGTGGCCGAGTTCATACACACAGGCCCTAGTTGGGGGGTTCCTGACTTGGGCCCCTCAAAGATTAAGTCAGTGGTCCATCCCTTTTTTTTTCTATCCCCTGACCAAGTGCCAACTAGGGGTTTCTATACTGTTGCCCGAGGATCGATCGTACGCCGATTTGTCGTGGCGATCGATTCCCCGAGTGACGAGATGGTACCTTCGTGCAGCCGCTACTCGGTATGCACGGAACGATGCCATGTGGCATCGTCCTGAGCTTTCCAGAACGAGACTTGGCAAGGGGGCACTTCCATGTATGGGCTCCAGCTCAGCGTGAGAAAGCAGCTCACGTGCTGACGTGACGTGGGTCGTGACGTGGCCAAGATCTAGAATATGCCTTATCACTCCCCCCCCCACACTGAGGCGTGCCTCGGGGTCCACCTAAAGGGCTAGAGGCATGCCTGGCTCGTGGAAATACAATGTGCGAATCGATTGCTCATGTTGGGTGTTTCGGGTAATAGTTGGACCCATCAGCCGAGTTGCTCAATCTGGACGACGATCGAACTAATTTGTCATGTGACTATTCGGTGGACTATGTTTGTGGCTTGGGCAAGGCTGGACTTGTCGGTCGAGCGACTGAACTCAGGCACATGTTTATTTGGCAAGTCACTGGTCGGTGGACCGAGTTGCACGACTCGGGTAAACACTAGACCTATTGGCTAAGTGACTGAACTCAGGCACAGGTTGATCTGGCAAGTCATTGGTCGACAAATCGAGCTGCGCGACTCGGGCAAAGATTGGACCTGTTGGTCAAACGAATAAACTCAGGCACAGGTTGATCTGGCGAGTCGCTGGTCGACAGACCGATCTGCGGGACTCGGGCAAAGACTAGTCCTGTTGGTCGAGCGACTGAACTCGAGCATAGGTTGATTTGGCGAATTGCTGGTCGGTGGACTGAGCTGCATGACTTGAGGAAAGACTGGACCTGTTAGCCGAGCGACTGAACTCGGGCATAGGTTGATCTGGAGAGTTACTGGTCAGCGGACCGAGTTGTGCGACTCAAGCAAAGACTAGACCTGTTAGCCGAGTGATTGAACTCGGGCATAGGTTGATTGGTGAGTCGCTGGTCAGCGAACCTAGCTATGTGACTTGGGCAAATACTAGACCTGTTAGCCGAGCGACTGAACTCGGGCACAAGTTGATCTGGCGAGTCACTGGTCAGCGGACCAAGTTGTGCAACTCGGGCAAAGACTGGACCTGTTGGCCGAGCAATTGAACTCGGGCACAGGTTGATCTAGCGAGTCGTTGGTCGGCGGACCGAGCTGTGCAACTCGAGCAAAGACTGGACCTATTGGCCGAGTGACTAAACTCGGGCACAGGTTGATCTGGCGAGTCACTGGTCAGCGGACCAAGTTGTGCAACTCGGGCAAAGACTGGACCTGTTAGCCGAGCGACTGAACTCGGGCACAAGTTGATCTGGCGAGTCACTGGTCAGCGGACCAAGTTGTGCAACTCGGGCAAAGACTGGACCTGTTGGCCGAGCAATTGAACTCGGGCACAGGTTGATCTGGCGAGTCACTGGTCAGCGGACCAAGTTGTGCAACTCGGGCAAAGACTGGACCTATTGGCCGAGTGACTAAACTCGGGCACAGGTTGATCTGGCGAGTCACTGGTCGGTGGACCGAGTTGCACGACTCGGGCAAGGACTGGACCTGTTGGGCGAGTGACTGAACTCAGGCACAGGTTGATCTGGCGAGTCACTGGTCGACAAATCGAGCTGCGCGACTCGGGCAAAGACTGGACCTATTGGCCGAGTGACTAAACTCAGGCACAGGTTGATCTGGCGAGTCGCTGGTCGACAGACCGATCTGCGGGACTCGGGCAAAGACTGGACCTGTTGGCTGAGCGACTAAACTCGGGCATAGGTTGATTTGGCGAATTGCTGGTCGGTGGACCGAGTTGCACGACTCGGGCAAAGACTGGACCTGTTAGCCGAGCGACTGAACTCGGGCATAGGTTGATTTGGTGAGTCGCTGGTCAGCGGACCAAGTTGTGCAACTCGGGCAAAGACTAGACCTGTTAGCCGAGTGATTGAACTCGGGCATAGGTTGATTGGTGAGTCGCTGGTCAGCGAACCTAGCTATGTGACTTGGGCAAATACTAGACCTGTTAGCCGAGCGACTGAACTCGGGCACAAGTTGATCTGGCGAGTCACTGGTCAGCGGACCAAGTTGTGCAACTCGGGCAAAGACTGGACCTGTTGGCCGAGCAATTGAACTCGGGCACAGGTTGATCTTGCAAGTCGTTGGTCGGCGGACCGAGCTGTGCAACTCGAGCAAAGACTGGACCTATTGGCCGAGTGACTAAACTCGGGCACAGGTTGATCTGGCAAGTTGTTGGTTGGTGGACCGAGTTGCACGACTCGGGCAAGGACTGGACCTGTTGGGCGAGTGACTGAACTCAAGCACAGGTTGATCTGGCGAGTCACTGGTCAGCGGACCAAGTTGTGCAACTCGGGCAAAGACTGGACCTGTTGGCTGAGCGACTAAACTCGGGCACAGGTTGATCTGGCGAGTCACTGGTCAGCGGACCAAGTTGTGCAACTCGGGCAAAGACTGGACCTGTTGGCTGAGCGACTAAACTCGGGCACAGGTTGATCTGGCGAGTCACTGGTCAGCGGACCAAGTTGTGCAACTCGGGCAAAGACTGGACCTGTTGGCTGAGCGACTAAACTCGGGCACAGGTTGATCTTGCAAGTCGTTGGTCGGTGGACCGAGCTGCATCACTCGGCCAAAGACTACACTCGTTGGCCAAACGACTGAACTCGGGCATAGGTTGATTTGGTGTGGTGAGTCGCTGGTCAGCGGACCAAGCTGCATGACTCGGGCAAAGACTGGACCTGTTGGCCGGACGACTAAACTTAGGCACAGGTTGATCTTGCAAGTCGTTGGTCGGTGGACCGAGCTGCATCACTCGGCCAAAGACTACACTCGTTGGCCAAACGACTGAACTCGTGCATAAGTTGATCTGGCGACTCGCTGGTTAGTGGACCGAGTTGCGTGACTTGGGCAAAGACTAGACCGTTTGCCGAGTGACTAAACTCAGGCACAAGTTGATCTGGCGAGTCGCTGGTCGGCCGATCTAGTTGCACGACTTGGGCAAATATTGGACCTGTTGGCCGAGCGATTGAACTCGAGCACATGTCGATCCAGCGAGTCACTGGTCGGCGGACTGAGTTGTGCGACTCAGGCAAGGACTGAACCTGTTGCCTGAGTAATTGAACTTGGGCTTAGGTTTGACTATTTTGGTGGGTGGGGCGTGGGGGCGCCAGATGGTGGACCAAAACGCACGAAAATGCACATGTAGTAGTGTGCTTGCATGGCACAACGCACGTGCCATAATGAGCGGAGTTATGCAGGTTCTGGTCAAAAATTTCCTATCATGAATGGGCTTTTGGCGGGAGTTCAAAGCTGGGGAATCTGGGGAGATATGGGGAATTATGGCAGGTTTAAATGCTACGGTCATCTCTTTCCTTGGGGAGCTCAAACGTTGCCGCAAGGAGGAGGAGTCCGTCCTTTATAAGTCCTCTTCTGGAGCGATCACTACAACACCGTCCAGTTTCTTGTTCCATGCCTTGGATCTCTCTCCTCCTAACCTCGAGGTCGGGATGTCTTTGTCTTCCTCCCTTTCCTCCTCTTCTTCCTCTTCCTCAAGTTGGTCGGTTCTTGAGGTCCATGAGTCGACCTCTGGGAGCCCTAGGATAGAAGTACTTAGTTCATCATCGGGAGGCGTGCCCTCGGAGGACACAAAAGTCTCTTCCACTCTCGAATTATAATGAGGTCCTGGCATGACGTAGACTCGGTGATAACTGAGGAGCTCTTCAGTCCGATTCGGGACTGTTATTGTATCCCGAGGAGCTATGGGCTCCATGCTCCATCTCTTGGTTAACGTCCTTACTGATAGAAGATAAGATAAATAGAAGAGGGACATGTTAATGCATTTAAGCTACTTCACCTTTTAATAAAGCTTCTTCAATAATTGTTCTTATCTTCTATTCTTTTTATCACTTACGACCCGTTTCCTGACGGGTTCGAGCTAACCATGGATGCCCTCGAGGTGGGGCTACGGTTTCCTTTGAATCCTGTCATTGAGGAGTGCTTCTGCGGGTGGGGGATTTCACCATCCCAGGTGGCACTTAACTCTTGGCGCTACTTAGTGGCTTTCCTTGGGGAGTGTCAGGGGGCGAGAATTGAGTCGACCCGAATGCTCTTCCTGGCATTCTTTCGCCTATGCAAGGGGCATGGAGGGTACTACCTGACCGCCCGTGGTAGATTCAAGATTAGTGGTGCGCCCTCCAATAACGAAGGGTGGAAAACCCACTATTTTTTTGTGAGTCATAGTTTGGGGTAGGGTTTTAACGTTGGATGGACTTCCCGAACCATCAACAATGTTCCCCCATTTCTTTCAGACGAAGAGACCAAGGACGTGAACCATTTAAGGGAGATTTTGTCTTCCTCTCGGGTAATTAGGAGATGACCAAAGAGTGGCTGGTCGAGGCGGGACTAAGCCCAGCCCTTGGGTGTACGATCGCTTTTACGTTTTGGGATGTTTACTTTGCTCTTGGTGTGGTTGACCAACTGACTCATTATTTGCAGAGATGGTGAACCCTCAAGCATTAAAAGGGATGCCTCGTTCCAAGGTCACCATGCAATAGTCTCAGGAGTTGAAGAGTTCTGGAATCGGCAATGCTTCGAAAAGGAGCATGCCCAAGAAGAAGTAAGTCGAGGTCGTTGGGAGCGGGTCGACCGAAGAAAAAGGTGAAGACAGTAACTCAAAGATGTCCGAGAGCTCGGCAACTCGAGAGAGGGTGGCCTTAGAGATTCCCGAGGCGAGGTTTGCCCCTCTCTGTGAAGGCTCTATGAGGGGAAAGGGGGGCGTCGGTTTGTTTGGGGATGACCCTCTAGGGAAAACGCCAACCCGTCCGAAGTCATTACGGGACTTTTGCCGCATTTGGCCTCAGTCTGAGGGCGAGTCATTCCAGGCCTTAAGCATGGCTGACTTTCCAGAGGGGGAGGCAGGAGCCCCCTATGCCTCGCGGTGGCCGACCCTCAAGACCGAGAGTTGGATCTGGTCTGACAAGTTGGTAGCTTAGGAGTTCTCCCGAGGGGTGCTCCATCTAGTGTTGGCAAAGCAGCTTTACGGCTCTCCCTCCGTGGTTCTGATGGATTGGGTGACCAAATCTCTCATATGGATAAGTATGGGCATTTTTCTTCCCCTCCTCTCTCTCTCTCTCTCTCTCTCTCTCTCTCTCTCTCTTTTTCATGTTTTTATGGGTTCTGACCCTAATCTTTATGCAGGGTCAGCATTATACCATGTCACTGATCGACCATGTCTATGATGCTGGTTGGGTGATTGAGCGCCTAGGAGAAGCCAACTTCAACCTCCGTCGAGAGGTCGAGGAGCTGAAGAGCAGGCCCAGTTCGGAAGCTGTGGCCGCTGCTAAGTAGCATGCCTCGGAGTTGAAAGACAAGGTGAGCCATCTGAAGGACGAGCTGAAGGAGAGTCGAGTCCATGTCCGGATGCTAGATGATGAGTTGTTGACTCTCTCACGGGATGTTGAGGCCATTAGGACTGCTTCTTGGGCCGCCAAGGAGGCTTTGAAGGAGGAGCACCTGGGGGTTCCCAAGAAGATCAAAGAGGTGATTATTGAATATAAGAAGTCTCCCAGGTTCGAACTCGATTTACAGAGGTTGGGGCAAGTGACATACGAGTTCAAATATCGGGTGGACTTCGCCTATTTTTGTGCGAGATACCTGAACCTGGAGCTAGAGTTGAATCCCTTTACCGATCTACCGGAGGATCAAGACATCCAGATGCCAACAGAGGTCCCCTTTGATGACAACCCGGAATCTCCCCCGAACTAAGGGGTGTAATCTTTCTTTTGTCTTGATCGGGTCAAATTTTGAGTTGTAATGCCCCGACCACAATGTGTACACCCACTTTGACTAATGAAAGTTGGCTTTTCTGAATCTTGACTTCTTACTTTTATGTGTAAAACTTTTTCAAATTTGATGCATTTCAAGTCCTCGGCAAGGGGCTCCCTCTCATGGTCTCGAAGTGGTAAGTTCCCTCTCAAACCATCTTGCTGATTTGGTAGGGACCTTCCCAATTCAGTGCTAGCTTTCGTCTTGCTGGGGCAGGATCACTTACTTCAGTCATTCGAAGGACAAGGTCTTTGGCCTTGAACGATCGCGAGCAGACCCTGTGGTTGTAGAGTTGAGTTATGGCCTTTTTGTATACCAAAGTGCATAGGTGCGCCTCGGCCCTTCTTTCTTTGAGAAGGTCAAGGTTAGCCCTAAGGCCTTCCTCGGAGTTATTCTCCTTGAAGGTGATAGTGCGCAAGGTTAGAAATACCATTTCAGGCAGGAGGATCGCTTCGATTCCAAATACTAGGCTGAATAGGGATTCTCCCGAAACGGACTTGGGGGTCATTCATAGTGCCCATAGGATGCTAGGGAGTTCATCTACCCAGGCTCCGAGTGCTCCTGTAACCCTCTTGAGGCCTTCCAAAATTGTCTGATTCACGACTTCAACTTGGCCGTTGGTCTGGGGGTGTGCGATCGAGCTAAACTTTAATTATATCCCATAAGACTGATAGTAGGTCTTGAACTTAGTGTTGTTGAACTGGGTTCTATTGTCGGTGATGATGGCCTTTGAGATCCCAAACCAAGTGATGATGTTCCTCCACGTGAAGCCTTGAACTTGTCTTTCCGTGATGGATGCTAAAGATTTGGCTTCGACCCACTTCGTGAAGTAGTTGACCCTGACTATGAGGAAGCGTTGCTATCACGAAGCTGGAGGAAGTTAAGACCCCACTAGGCGAAGGGCCAGGCCGCATCAATCGAGGTGAGGGGGACCACGGGCTGGTGTTGTAATTGGGCGTGCCTCTAGCATTGTTGGCATTATTGTACATATGTCAGGGCATCTTGGCGCATGGTTGGCCAATAATATCCCTGCATGAGGATCTTGAATGCTAGCGTTCGACCGCCGATGTGTTCCCCAAGGATAACGTTGTACGTTGAGGGGAGATCAACTACCATAAAGGTGGTCATCGTCGTCTTGGCTCTTGGTTCTTCCTCGATGGTAATAGGGAGGATAGTGGTCCCGAGTGGGGAGATAGAGTCTCCCGTGAATCTGGTAAGTGACGACACTATGGAGGTGAGGTCTTCATTAGTTAGGCTGAGCTTCTTGAAGGCGTCGAGGTATAGCACATCGACAGAACTCCTGGTGTCGACCATCACTCTCTTCACCCAAGCGTTAGCAATCTGGATAGAGATCACCAAAGTATCGTCGTGGTGGGAGCGTTCGACTTCTTTGGTTCCGAAGGTGATTTTGGATTTAGATTTAGCTCTGGGGCATTTTTCCATCATGCTACAAGTATAAGCCTTTCTCGCTGTTGTGCTGCTGCCCCCGGAAGCTAGTCCGCCAATGATGACATCAATTTGCCTTTCGATAAGATCGCCAAGATGTGACGATGCTTCTCTCAGCTCTTTAAGGTAACACCCAAGGTGTCCTCTTCGGATCAACTCCTACGATTTGATTCTGAAGATCGTGGCAGTCTTCCGTATCATGGTCGTAATCCCGATGGAACCTGTAATATTTAGATTGATCCTTGTGAGTGGCCTTCAAGGGGTTGGGTTGTCACAAAAGTCCTTTCTCTTTGATCTGGAGAAAGATCTTGGTACAAGAGGTGTTCAAAAGCAGAGGTGGGGGCCTCAGAAGTAGCTGCTCAAGCCGGTCGGGCCTCTTGTGGGGTTGCGGTGTTCAAAAGCCTGTTCCACCCTCATCCTCTTGCTATCCTCGCACCTTCCTGTCATTAGGGCTTCTGCAGCAATATACTGGTTGGCGCGTTGGAGCATCTCGGGGACGGTTGTATGCAGCTTCTTGATTAATGACTAGAAGAACCTCGAGGGATACAGGCCCATCAAAAACGCTTGCATGATCATAGTGGGATGGGTGTCTGGGAACCCGCGGATTTCCTTGACAAAGCGCACAATAAATTGGGAAAGTGATTCGCCCTTGCACTGAGACAATGCGAGAAACGTGGTCATGGAGGGTTGGGGTCACATGCTGGCTAGGAAACTTTGCTCGAAATCCCTTGCAAGCTGATCAAAAGTAGAGACCGAGGTCGACTATAGTTGGCTGAA
Source organism: Musa balbisiana (assembly GCA_004837865.1). Taxonomy (NCBI): domain Eukaryota; kingdom Viridiplantae; phylum Streptophyta; class Magnoliopsida; order Zingiberales; family Musaceae; genus Musa; species Musa balbisiana. Next base: position 20,341,054 of record CM017189.1, read on the forward strand.
CCACACTCGCGCCGATCCTCTAAGGGTAGTTGAGAATGCCCGACACATAAGGGCGTCAGAAGTGCCGTAAATAGCCATTTGAGCCTGAAATGCAGTGACGTATTTTGTGGGGTCGAAACTGCCGTCATATGTCTCTAGTGCCGGAAGTCTGAAGTTGAGCGGCACGGGCTTGTCCTGGATTTCATAAGCAAAAGGGGATCCACCCGAACTGCCTTCCCCAACCTTGCCGCATGACTTCTGGAATTCGCGTTGGAACTCATATAGGCGACGGTTGACCACGAATAGCCGAATCTTGAATGAGTCGTATGCGTAGTCTGATAAAAAGGTTTCGGGCTCGAGGAGTAGTGGTGCGGCTCAGTGAGGTGCAAGCGCACTTTGCTGGGTGGGGGGGGGGGGGGGGGGGGGGGGGGGGGGCGGGTTGGGTTTCTAGGGGTTGAGGGCTGCTCTCGGGCTCCCCCTATATGTTCTCCGTTTGGCCTTTGCGGTGTCGGATTGGTCGAGAGAGCCACTAACTGCACGATCTATGGGATGAGCGGGATGATTGTTTATATTATTCCTGCCAAGGTTTGTACTCGCTTGGACAAGCCGAGGAACGCCTCAAGCGAAATGACCGAGGGTCCTACAGTATATCCAGGGGGAGAGAGTCCTAGATTATTGAACAGGCGCTAGTAGCGATTTGACGTCGGGGTCGGGATCCCCCCATCCCTGAGGATGGGGAGAGGCTGATCTCCGAGTCTGAAAGGGGGGTGAGCAGTTGGTGGTTCTCCCTCGAGGTGAGCTCTTGCAAGGTGCTCCTACGACATCGGCCCTTCTTCTAGCACCAAAATGTTAGTGAACTTACGTGCCATGGTCGAGGAGTCAGCACGATTGGGTCTACGGGTTGATGTCATGAGTTCTTGGAGCTCGGGGATACGTCTCTTGGTTGGTTGGAAGAAAAATGTCGAGGCTGAGCTGGATTGGGTCGGGAAGGTGGCACCGTCGTGTGTCGCTCGATCCTTTGGAAGGAGTGCCTAGGTCAAGCTGGACTGGGGGTGGCCGAGTTCCTACACGTAGGCCGTGGTCGGGGGGTTCCCGACTTGGGCCCCTCGAAGATTAAGTCAGTGATCCCTCCCTTTTTTTTTCTGTCCCCTGATCAGGTGCCAATCATGGGTTTTTATGCTGCTACCCGAGGATCGATCGTACGTGGATTTGGCATAGCAACCGATCCCCCGAGTGACGAAACGGTACCTTCATATGACCGTCGCCCAGTATGCACGGAACGATGCCATGCGGCATCGTCCCGAGCTTTCCGAGATGGAACTTGGCGAGAGGGCGCCTCCCTGTATGGGCTCCGACTCAACGTGAGAAAGCAGCTCTCGTGCTGACTTGGCATGGGCGTGCTGCAGTGTGAGTCATAACGTGGACGAGATCTGCCGTATCAATAGTCATGGGAAAGTTGTTGCCCATCGCCAGCTGTAGAGCGTACATTCTCGCCTCCTCGTCTTCGTCGCTGACGGATCTCTTGCCAAGATTTGCAGAGGAAATGATGCAGTGGTGGTGATGATGGAGGACCAGGAGGAACAGAGAAGGGATTTGAGCTTTTGGAGTAGAACCCGAGAGACCTTAGGAGAGTATGTTCACCGCACTCTTTAGCTTCAACTTTAGAAATGTGTCGTTCCTTCATGATTTATATTGCACAACCATTATATGGAGGTAGGTGGTGATGCCCTCAAAATTCCTCATCCACAAGTATTTTAACGGAGGGGCTCAACTCATGCAACGTCTTCTTCTGATCAAAACTCTCTTAACGAAGACTGCTGGCCACAAATCTATATATCCACAACCTCTGCAGTCATGGTGAAGCAGGCCACCAAGGAGCCACCCACAGCCCACAGTATTGATGTCTTCCACGCTATGCTATCATGTTTCTTATATATAGAAGCGCTTCCTCGGGTATTGGATCGATTGGACCTGCTTAAAACCAGGTTTATATAGCCTTTAATTGAGTTTGTGATGGAGTATAATATATTTTTGCCCACGTGAGGCGCTCTCGATCTCATACACAATCAGAAAACTAAAGCCAGTCCTCGCCCGCATATTAATGCACAATAAACTAGCCAGACCACACAGTCTTTTGGTCCCCGACAGCATGTGAAATCGACATTAGATTATTTCAGCTCATATCGATCCCCTAACAAAAGGCCTCTTTCTTTTAATGTTTTTTCCTCGGAAAGGTAAAATACAAAAGGGGAGCACGAATTCAAAGACACCACCGCGGTGGCTTTCTCTTCGACCTTATCCTTACTTCTCGGTGGAAGGAAAGTGGGAGGGAACCCTACGGTCATAAACTACATTGTTCTTGATCCGTTTGTGCGCGCCTTAGGCCTTTATTTAAGGCACACCCCACTGCCCTCCACTCTTCACACCCTCCTTCCATAGCTAGCTCTCGGAGAAGATGACCACCATGCTCGGCACCACCCTTCTCGCCCTCTCTCTTTTCCTTCTCAACGTCGCCGTCAGCCACGGCGCGCTTCAGTTCGGGTTCTACACCGGCAAGTGCAAAGGCACCGACGTGGAGACCGCCATTAGAGGCATCGTTGCGGCGCGCTTCGCCAAGGACCCCACCATTCTCCCTGCTCTCCTCCGCATGCAGTTCCATGACTGCTTTGTCAGAGTAAGCTCGTGCTAGCTTAAACCGGATCATGAAACGATCTGCACGCACGCATTGCATGCGTTTGGAGCATTTCCACCTTCTTCACCTGTATATATCTTCCTCTTAAGGGCTGCGATGCTTCGATTCTACTGGATGTGCCCAACAGCGAGAAGCAAGCAGGCGCTAACCAAAGTGTGAGAGGCTACGAGCTGATCGATGAGATCAAGGCAGCTCTGGAAAAAGCATGTCCTGGGGTGGTTTCTTGTGCTGACATCATTATTGCGGCTGCAAGAGACGCTGTGGTGGTGGTAAGTGACAAAGAAAGTATGCTCGATCTTCTGGTGTTGAAGATAGCCATCGTACTAAAAGTTCATTTTCTTGGACGAAATAAGGGTGGTGGACGGCGGTACGAGGTCCAAACAGGGAGGAGGGATGGCAGCATCTCCCGTGCTTCCGATGTAAATCTCCCGGGGCCTTCCATATCAGTCTCCGACGCCATTGGGGTGTTCAAAGGCAAAGGACTTACTGCAGAGGACATGGTTTTACTCTTAGGTAAGAGTTTATCTCGAAGCTAAATGTGGGAATTTTCTTTTAGCCAAATTAATCGGGGGATTAATGATAATAATGTCATGCAGGAGGTCACACGGTTGGAGTCACCCACTGCTCATTCATCTTGAGTCGCCTGTACAACTTCAACGGATCCGGCAAGCCCGATCCGACCATGGACCCTGCTCTTGTGGCCACTCTGAGGCGCCGGTGCCCTCAGAATCTAGTAGTCGACAGCCCTGTCAACCTGGACCAGAACGCTTCCAGCGCCAACACAGTGGACGACAGCTTCTACAAGCAGATCCTTGCGAAGCGGGGCGTGCTTCAGATCGATCAGAGGATAGCCTTGGACGCTGCAACCAGCGCCTCCGTCGTGCTTCTTGCCGGCGGGCGGATGGACTTCTCCACCCGGTTCGGCAGTAGCATGGTCAAGTTGGGCGCCGTCGAGGTGCTCACCGGAACGCAGGGAGAGATCAGGAGGTCCTGCCGAGCCCCCAACAAGCGTACGCAGTCCCTTGGTGGCGATCCATTTGTGATCGAGCCATTCGTCCAAGAACAACTACAAAGCAGTGCTGTAGTCCCACAGTGATGGTTTCAGCTTTGTTTATCTTGCGCCGTCCAATAAAATCTTTTGTCGCCGATCGAATCGTCGAATCCTACGAGCTGTTTGTTGCCTTGGGCGAGCCGAACCTCAACGGCAGAAAAAGATCGAACACCTGCAGCAAGCTTTTCGTGCATCGGTCTGATTAAAGATTTTACCATTCTAATTAAAACATCTAATTGACGATTAGCTCTGCAGAATAAATTAGTGATTCAATTTTGGCACTTACTAATTAATAATAACTCTAAATGTTTAAAATCAATTTAATATATTTATTGAATTAAAATTTTATATTTTAATTAATAGGTCAAGAAATTAGAATGGAATTTTGTATTATTCAATCCATGTTGCCAACCATAAAGCTGGCACAGTGACAAGTCTTCCTCCCTTAATTCTCTCTTTTTTCTTTATCCATGCTGAACACGAGGATTCAACCGAATGTCATGCCAGTCAAACATTTCCGTTCTAGGCTTAGCGAAGGTCAAACAATCATGTCAAAGCGGTGGTCGACCGCAGGCTGCCGCCGCCAGCAACAACGCGACTTTTCCCGTCACAATGAAGCTATTTCTTTCGATACACTGGCCATGCTCACGTCCAGCTCGAGAGCCTGACGACATGGCCTACGTCAAGTAAAAGACTATCGCGTTCAAACGTCGATCTGTACTATCGACGAAAATCTAGCACTGTCCAATTTCGATTTGTATTTTAGATGGAGCTGGCTGTACGTTACCCTTACAAAATGCTACTACTGTTTATGGACTCGGAATGCGATTGTCAAAGAGATAATTATTCCATCAATTCCGTGTCCAATACTTCAATCTTTTGTAGAACATTACCTCGTTGTTAGTTTTACTTCCCATCCAAAATCTTGATTCCGTCCAGGTATCATTTTGTAGTTTTGGTAAAAGAACACTAGTCACCTATCACTGGAATTCTTTGGTTATTATCTTACTATGTAATCTTACCATCAAGAAACTTGCAGAATCGGTAAAAGACATTCTCGACTAGTAAGATTTTGATTTCAATGCATCATGGTAGGTGAGGTCTCCGACGCATATAAATTCCCTCCCAAAGCCTCTTCTATCCCCACTCCAAAGCTCGAACCCTCCTTCATCTCCTGCTCCGCCATTATCACCACCTCGCCAACGCTTCCTCTGCAACCCTTGGCGAGAATGGGATCTATCAAGGACGTGCTGCAGCTGACCCCCGAGGAGGACGAGGAAGCGCGCATGTACGCCATGAAGCTGGTGATGGGGTCGTGTCTCCCCATAACTCTCAAGGCGGCCATCGAGCTCGATCTCCTCGAGATCATCGTCCGGGCCGGTCCCGGCGCCAAGCTGAGCCCCGCCGACATCGCCGCCCAGCTGCCCACCGACAACCCGCAGGCCGCCGATATGACGGACCGGATCCTCCGCCTGCTCGCCGCCCACGACATCGTGCGCTGCAGCGTCGAGACCAGCGCTGATGGCCGGCTTTTGAGGAAGTACGGGGCAGCGCCGGTCTGCAAGCACTTGACGAAGAATGAGGACGGTGTATCCATGGCTCCCATGTGTGTGTATGCCGAGGATAAGGTCCTCATGGACGCGTGGTAATTTACGGACGCTATGTATGGATAAGGTTCTCGTGTGGAGTCGAGATCTAACTAAATGAGATCATGGCAACAACAACAACGGCAGGTACCACTTGAAGGATGCGGTGTTGGAGGGCGGCATCGCCTTCCAGAAGGCCCACGGGATGGCGGCGTTCGAGTACCTCGGCGTCGACCCACGGTTTAACAGGGCGTTCAACGAGTGCATGAGGAGCCACTCCACCATCCTCAACAAGAAGCTGCTCGAGATCTACCGCGGCTTCGACGACATCAATGTTCTCG